>CAMZMU010000100.1:22458832-22867933 GCA_947311845.1 Poa pratensis
GGTGGCTGCATGTCTTCTATGGCCTTGATCTTGTCAGGGTTTGCTTCTATGCCACGGTGGGACACGAGGAACCCGAGGAGCTTGCCTGAATGCACCCGAAGACGCACTTGGCGGGGTTTAACTTGATGTTCACCTTGCGTAGGCTGGTAAGCTTTCCTCGAGATCCTTCAAGAGAGTGTCTCCCCTCGCGAGACTTGACCACGATGTCGTTCAACATAAGCTTCTGCATTTCTTCCCATCTGAGCCCCCAAGGCGATCCTCATGAGTCTCTGGAAGGTGGCACCGGCATTCTTCAGGCCAAAGGGCATGCAAGTGTAGCAATACACCACAAGGGGTGAGAAATGCTGTTTTCTCCTCGTCTTCCTTGGCCATCTTGATCTGGTGTAGCCTGAGAAGGCATCCAGGAAACAGAGGAGATCGCAGCCGGCGGTGGAGTCCACAATCTTGTCTATCCTTGGCATGGGTATGGATCCTGGGGCAGGCCTTGTTCACGTCTGTGTAGTCGATGCAGAGCCGGCCTCCTCCATTGGGCTTTGGGACAACCACACCGTTGGAGATCCAAGTGGGGTGGGCAACTTCTCGAATGATGTCTGCTGCTTTTAGTTCTTCTACTTCTTTGATGATGAACGCTTGCTTCTCGGGGCTTGTTTCCGCGCTTTCTGCTTTACAGGGCGTGCGTTTGGACACACGGCTAAGTGGTGCTCGATCACCTCCCTTGGTACACCGGACATTTCTGACGGAGTCCATCCGAAGGAAGGCGACGAGCGCGCTTTCCTATTTGGGAGGCAAGCCAGCGCCTATGATGACGCTAGCCCCGAGCCCTCAGCCCCCGAGCCACTGGTGCTCAGCGACACCTTCTTTGTAGATGCTTGCTCTTGAGAGAACAGCTACTTCTTCTTCTTGGGCCTCTCGAGAGGCTCCATGTCCTCGTCAGTGGGGAACGCCATGGCAGCGGCCTTGTAGGCGATCTCGACAGCGCGCGTGGCGTCCTGTACGAGACCATGGATAGTGATGGTTCCACCGCTGCCAGGGATCTTGACCATTGTGTAGGCGTGGTGCGTGATGGCCATGAACTTCGTGAGGGCGGGGTAGCCGAGGATGCGACGTAGGGCAGGCCAATGTGCGCGACGTCGAAGTCAATTAGCTCGGTGCGGTAGTTCTGCGCGTGCCGAAGGTGACCGCGGCCTCACTTGCCCAAGGCGATATCGAGCCACTAGTGACCCCGGTGAAGGGCCTGGTAGGGCATAAGCCACTCGTAGGGCACTTGAAGCGTCTCGAAGGTCTCGACAGAGATGACGTTCATGCCTGCACCCCCATCAATGAGCGTCTTGCGACGGCGATATTATTGATGGTGGGGTGCACACCAACGGGAGGGTGCCCACAGTCTTGGTCGACTTGGGGTGATCTTTGGCGTCGAAGGCGATGGATTACTGGGACCACTTGAGGGGCCGGGACGTCTCGACACCGGGGAGTGCCGCGTTGAGCTCGCGAGCGAACTGCTTGAACTGATTGTTGGACTTGGGCGCTTGGGATCCGCCGAGGATGCATGCCATAGCACCCTTAGGGGCCTGGTAACCTCCGGGCTCTTCGTCGGGAGTTGTTGTTTTTCTCGGCGGCATTCGCCTGAGTCCCCTGCGGCCTCTGGTAGTTGCCTTTACGTCCGCCCTTGCGGTAACCACGGCCTCTGCCGCGGCTACCGCTGCCTTCTTCTTGTTCGCGCTTCTTGCTCAGCTGCTTGAGTCGAGAATTCTCTGTCGCATGGCCGCGCCTGTTGCGGAAGATCCAGAATGGGCGGTTGTCCACCTTTTTCTCGCCAGCCTCGGGAGAGTCCTCGCGAACGTGCTTAGCATCGGGCTCGGCTGCCAGTACAGCAGTAGGCTTGCGTTTTGTCTCGTCACGCCTCTTCTGGGTCTTGGATCCCTCGACAGGGTCGTCTGCTGAGCCCACCTTGACGAAGAGGAGGCCTTCTTCTGCCTTGGCGCACTTGTCTGCGATGTCGAAGAGCTTCACCACGGAGGAGAGGGTATCATGGATGCCGAGCTTCTCGAGCATCCTGTGGTTGGTGACGCCCTCTCTGAAGGCCGCAATGACGTGCAAGTCCGGGATGTTCGGGATCTTGTTGCGGACTTGGCTGAACCGCTGGATGTACCTGCGGAGGGTCTCGCCTGGCTTCTGGCGCACAGCGTGCAGGTCGTGTAGGTGAGGGCGCGCTCGTATGTGCCCTTGAAGTTTGCAACGAGCTGCTGGCAGAGCTCCTCCCACGAGTCAATGGAGTCCTCGGGGAGGTTCAGGAGCCACGACAAGGCAGAGTCCTTGAGGCGCGGGAGAACCAATTGGCCATGACTTTGTCGTCTCCCCCCGCAGCTTGGATGGAGGTGGTGTAGAGCTGCAGGAACTCGATGGGGTTGTTCGTGCCGTCATAGCCCTTGGTAGGTCAGGCCTGAACTTCTGTGGCCAGACGACGCGACGCAGGCTGCGGGTGAAGGCCGCGCATCCTGTGGCGTACGAGGCAACGCCGCCCTGAAGAGCTCGGCGGTTCTGTCACCCCGCCTAGCCGATTTCCTCGACGATGCGCATTTGGAGGCCCTTCTGGCGCTCCATTTCTGTCGTGGGGTAGATAACACGACAGATGCTACTTTGGGGTAGCTTGAGTTGATGGGCAAGGCGACACTAGCGTCTGGGAGATTGTTTAGCATTGCAGGGACAAAAGGTTTACCCAGGTTCGGCCTCTCCATTGGAGATAAAGACCTACTTCCTGCTATCTTGTTATTGATCTCGATCTCGATAACCCGGCTACGACAACAGAGCCGGATCTCGATCTAGGTTACAAGGTTGTGGTGTTTCTCTCGGTGGTTCTCTCGCCTAAGCTTGGATCGTAAAGTTCTCTCTCAACTAGGGCTCAGGAACCGGCTTATATAGACTACCGGGTCTCCTGGCACTTTACAATACGAACCCGGGCTCTACCCAGACTCGGAATCCTATTCTAGCTCTTCTAGCCTTCGTATCCTCCAAGTCACGAACCGCCTTGGTCTTCTAGAAACTTCCCTTCCTGAACCGGGTTACCGCCAAAGCCTCTGGCCCAGCAACATAACCCGGCCCATGCTGATGGTTAGCTGGCCTGGCCGGGCCTCCTGCCTGGCGGGTCATGCTTCCCTCTTCATGGGCCTACCGGGTTATCATCCCCCCATCAGTAGCCCCCAGATTAACCTGGTTGCCAGGTTGGCATGCTCGGCTTCTTATTCTTGAATATTACTTCTTTGAACAGAGCTGATATCCTGGCCAGCCGGGTTAATCACCTGAAACATAAGACAACAGATAACAAATCTAACATTAGAACATGCCTCTTTTCTCCTTTGCTTGGCCAGTTTCTTTGGCGGTTCACGCCGTAACCCGGTTATCCCTTGCCGGGTTCCGACGCCCGGGTTTCACTTTCAACACTTAGCGAAAACTATCTCCCAACTATAACTCCATCCTTATCCATCTTAATCACGATCTTATCATTTAATACTCCGTAATTATCTCATTCTGTTTGTCGTTGACTTTTAGTCAAAGATCCTTATCTCTTCACTTTTTACCACAACACCCCTAGGGTTTTCACTGCGCCTATAAATAGAAGGCCAGGAGACACCACGGTCATTTTTCCCCACCAGTTCATCTTCTTCCTCACGCGCGCACTGTAGCAGCTGCGGATCCAATCTCAAATCGAGCTTCTCAATCTCCTGCAAGAAGATCTACAGGTACGTTTATCCCACACATCCGTGCTCCGCACTTGATTTCAACTTGAATCTTGTCCAGATTTGCTTTGCATTTCCCTCTCCACGTATCTACATCTAGAACTAGGGTTTCACACCTCCATTGTTGCGCTCAGAGAACCTCGAAGCTTCTCAGCCATGGTGAAGGACAAAACCAAGGCCGGAGCTCCCCGTGCGGCGAAGAAGCTCGCGAAGAAGCCCCACAGCACCCACGCCGGTGCATCTGGCTCCGCCGCCCCCGCTGCTACTCAGGTCAACTGGACCAAATCCACGGTGACGACCTTGATGCTGCAGGAATATGTGAACTGCGGCGAGCTCCCTCCAAAGGATGAGATCCAATGGCGCGCTGCTGGAGAAGAAATCCGCCCCAGCCCCAAGGAAGGTGAAGTGGTGGTTTTCCTCGACCACGTTCAGCGCGGCCTTCGCCCCCCGGGTTCCCTGTTTTTTCGCCGGGTCTTGAAGTACTACGGCCTTAGGCCTCAAGACATCGCGCCCAACTCCATGCTGAACATCAGTAACTATGTGGTGTTCTGCGAAGATTATTTGCAAATGGCTCCAAGCCTCGAGCTGTTCCTCGAGTTCTTCTACTGCAACCCCTCTCGCAAGGATCAAGTACTTCCATATGGGGGAGTTGCAATCCAGCGCCGAAGGGAATGCGATTTCCCGGCTCTCCTTCTAGCCAGCCACCCCAAGGGGTGGCAAAACACATATTTTTACTGCCAAGACACCTCTCCAGAATCTGACGATGCCCGTTACCCGGCTTTCCGAACTCGGGTTTAACATATGACGCCAAGATGAACAGTTATGCCGATGACGCCGAGCGGGTCAAGCTCGAGCCCATTCTTCGCCGGGCCAGAGCTTTGCTCGCCCATGGTCTCAAGGGCACAGATCTGGTCAAGTGCTGGATCGGTTGGTTCATCCAGCCACTCAGCATCAGGACCCGGCTAATTTGCCAGTACACTGGTGAAACCACAGACAATATGCGTTACTCAGAGATGACGCTCACTGATGATCAGCTTGTGAAGAATGCCAAGAGACTACTTGGCGAGAAGAAAGACGCCATTGCACTGAACGGGCTCGCCCCATTTAGTGCCAAGAACAAACCCCCCACGGTAAAGCTAACACTCAATCCATCTTGTTTACTTTAACCCGGCAAACTCATCCATAGACTGTTATTTACTGTGACTGCTTTTTCTCAGGACTCCAAATGGTGGAGCGTGGATTTTACCCCAACATCCTCTCCTGACGGAGAGGACACAGAAAGTGAAGACGACGAAGAAGAAGAAGAAGGTGAGCTTGACTCCGTAGGCCGGCTCTTCCTCCAGTTGATTAACAACGAAGTCCCCAACAAGGACACCTCTACTGACAACCCGGCAAATTTTATTCCAGGCCCCACTGACCCGGCTTCTGACGTAGCGCCGGGTCCCCAAGTTACTGCAGCTCCTACTCAGAAGAGGACCCGGGCCACCATTGCCAAGGTACCACATTCTCTTTTCTCAATCTTCATGATGAACTCATCTTAAACTTAAGCACAATCACAGGAAAAGGAGGCTGAGAAGGAGGCTGAGGCGAACAAGAGACGCCGAACCCGGTCTTCTACAAGCCAAGCTTCCCTGAGCCCAGGTATCCCTCAACGCTCTTTATCAAGCTGGGCCAAATCCATCCAGAAGACGCCCAGCAAACAGTTCCCTTTAGCTGGCAAGATCCGGGTTCCTAAACCATCTCGTTTGTCAGATTCTTCCTCGGATGGTGTTAGCACACCCGAGGATTTCCAGATCAACGCCGGGTTAGAAATACTTCTCATATCTTTTCCATACCTTTATACTTCACTGTCCCATTCTTGTTTAACTAAGACATTATTTTGTTCCAGTGCCAGGGCTTTTATGGAAGAAGACCCGGAATCTCCTCCCGCGGCATCCCCTCCTCCAGCAACCACAGAGCCTTCTCCTATGGAGGCACATATAGAGGAACCAGAGGACAAGGACGAGCCAAGGGAGCAAGCAACCCCCGCGGCTTCTCCAAAAAATGTTGTTGACCCGGTGCCAGAATCCTCCCCAGCTGCTCACTCGCCCGGGTTAGGCTCTGGGACGAAAGAAGATGAAGTGCAGGTTACTGGGACCCGGCACGTTCCAGTACAAAATGCTCCTGAGACTCTGGCCAAGGTGCCAGCCCCAGATGCTGACCCGGCAACTCCTGCCAAGAACAAGAACCCGGCTTCCTCCTCAAACTCACCGGCTCTGGACACCATGTCTGTTCCAGCACTTTGCGACGAATATTTTTCTCGCCTAGCTCAACACAAGACCCTGGAGACAGAACTGGTCGCCCTGATCCAAAAACGATATCAGGTACCCATTTTTACTTCTTGCCTATATATTTTCTTGCATAACTATACCCTGAGTAGCCCCCAAGCTCTAAGTTCATCACTTGTGATGAGCTTGGTGCTTACAATATGCATTCCTTAGGTAAAAACTTCAAACCTGTAGCCCCCAAGTGCCGGGTTGTCTGTTTACAGCAACCTGGGACTAAAAAACTTCCATCATTTAAAACTTGCCCATTTTCACATCGAAACTTTGAACACTGTAGCCCCCAAGTGCCGGGTTGTGTGCCTGCAGCAACCTGGGACTTCTTTATTACGTTGAACAATTGAACTTCAAACTGAGTAGCCCCCAAGTGCCGGGTTAGCTGTCCACAGCTACCTGGGACTTACAGTTAGCAAATTTTCAGACTTTTTGCGCATGTAGCCCCCAAGTGCCGGGTTGCACGCCTGCGGCGACCTGGGACTAACATAACTTTTGCATCTTAACAGGAAGACCATGCCAAGGCCCAGGCTGAGATCACCCGGCTCACTGACGCTGCCAAATCTGAATCTGAGACCCGGGCTGACCACTCAGCTCAACTCCAGGCCTTGGAAGAAAAGATTACTGCCCTGACGCAAGAAAACTCCGATCTGAAGAAGGACATGCAGGAGAACGAGGAGAACTTCCAGGAGCAACAGGAGACCCTGCAGAAGCAGCTGGATGAAACCAACAACGAGCTGACCCGGCTAAAAAGAATGATCACCTCAATGGTTGAATCTTTAGTGGGTAAGCACTACTCCTTGAATTTCAACCTAAACTGATCAAACAGACCCGGTTTTTGAAATTTCACTGCTACACTTTTTCTTACACAGGCCCTCGTGATGGTAACCTCCGCAAAACCGCTGCAGAGAAGATCAAATGCATGTACACGCTGACCCGTCAGCTGTACTTTGGCAGCTGCGAGGTCATCAAAGCCGCTAGGCTCTGGGAGAACCCGCCAAGCAAGTACACTGAAGTCCTTGGGCATCTGTCAACAATGCCGCAATGGATCCATCTGCTCAAGAGATCAGCTTGCAGGGCCGGGGTGATGCGAGGTCTTGCCTTGGCAAAGGCCTACCATCCCCAGCTAAACCCGGCTCCACTGAAGAAGGGCTTTCCTCAGTTTGACACTGATGGCAAGGAGTTCGATAAGAAGTGCTATGCCCGGGTTGTGAAGCAAACCCGGCATGTTGCCACTGTTATTGCCAGCAAGATGAAGCTCACCACTTACAGCTTGGATATAATGAAATGATGAAGAGATCATGGATGACGAGCCACAACGCGTCGATCTCCTCCAAAGCTATAAGGATTCCATTGACCCGGCAAAGAATGCTCCTGGTACCTCCACTGCTCCCAGCTCCTCTACGCCAGTTATTCCTCCTCCGTCACGGGCGATAGCTGAAGAAGATGATGAAAACTTCTTCCAGCCACTTCGAAAAATCACCCGGCGCAAGACCAAGGCCAAAGAAACCGACGAGACCAAGGAGCCAGAGGCTAACCCGGCGGCCGCCGAAGAAGAAGAAGACCCGGCAAAGACCGTCGAAGATCAACCAACCGGCTCTCCTCCCCGTGACCCGGCTCCTGAAGCCAAAGCGTGAAAACTTACGCAGATGCTGTTATCTCTGCAAGAAAACAATCTTTATTCGGCCCTTTGGGCGTTATTGTAATAACTTTTGCACTGTTGCACTATGCCTGTGATGGTGCGCCTATGCACCTGATGAAACTTTTTATGCTACTCTCAAACTTTTGCTATGAAATATGCCTCTTCTGTGGTTTTGATGACCCTTTTGATTTCTTTAACTGTGAGCCGGCTTTCGCATGGATACCCTGTCGCTACTTCTCTGAGAAAAACAGGGTCGAACCAAGTCCCAATGGGCTTCATGGTTGATTGAATTTCCAGGTGAGCAATCAGGCCATAAAATTGCGAGTCACATCAGCTCAACAGCAAGATAACCAAGAATAAACTAGTGGCATAAAGCCGGGTCTTGGGATTGCAGCTGCAAACTATTGTAGTAGGAGCCCCCAAGACCTGGATCAATGTTTATAAAGTAATGGCTTAACTATGCAACATTACCCCATTGATCCTCATACTGGTGGGACACGCTCTCTGGGCGTCCTCAAAGATAACTATGCACTTATTCTTATGACAAAAACATAAACAAATAAAACATAAACTTCACCTTCATACCTCTGAATCCAAAGTTATGGATACTGTAACGAAAACTGCACAGCCGGGTCACGAAACATCGAGACCCGGATGACCGTGAAAAGCCGGGTCTTGGGGCGAGCCCCCAAGGCCAAACTTAACCATAGAACTATGCAACACTACTATCAAACATCAAAAAAGAAACGAAAAGGACACAAATTTCTGTTCAACCTTCACTTTATTGATAGAAAAGGTTAGGTCAGCAAGCCGCCTCATTAAAAACCTTCCAGTCCCCTTAGGTACCCTGGTAAGGAAAAGAGCGCGTCTGAAACCTGCTGCCTGTTACATCGTGTTTTACATCTCATATCTCTTTCTCATGCTAAGTATAATATGGGCGCAGCTGCGCAATATTCCATGGCCTCTCACGCTCTTCCAATGAAAAGGTAGAGTGCGATGTGTCATTAACAGACTCGGACTTTTCTCTTGCATCCACCAAATAATATGAACCATTGTTCAATTTCTTGCTTATGATGAAGGGCCCTTCCCAAGGGGGAGATAACTTGTGCATCCCTTCTCTGGATTGCACCCATCGTAGCACTAAATCTCCCTCCTGGAAAGTGCGAGTTTTAACCCGGCGACTATGATACCGCCTCAAATCTGCTGATACACTGCTGATCTCTCCAGTGCTTGTTCTCTATTCTCCTCAAGCAGGTCCACAGAATCCTGCCGGGTCTGCTCATTTTCTGTTTCAACATAAGCCGCCACGCGAGGCGAGTCATGAATTATATCACTTGGCAAAACTGCCTCTGCCCCATACACCATAAAGAAAGGGGTCATCTTTGTGGATCTGTTTGGTGTTGTGTTGATTCCCCAAACTACTGATGGCAACTCCTCAACCCACGCTCCAGCAGCTCTGAGACACGGAACCCGGAGACGTGGTTTCAAACCTCGAAGCAACTCCTGATTTGCTCGTTCTACTTGTCCATTGGCCTGTGGATGAGCAACTGAAGCAACGTCTAAACGTATACCCTGATTTCCACAAAACTTTGCCATCTCACCAAGGGACATGTTAGTACCATTATCTGTGATGATACTATGAGGATACCCAAACCTGTGTATGATCTGCTTCAAAAACTTGACTGCTGTAGCTGCTTCACAATTAGTAACAGGCATCACCTCAACCCACTTTGTAAACTTATCAATGGCAACCAAGAGGTGGGTTTTCTTGCAAGGAGACATGCTAAAAGGACCCACCATATCAAGCCCCCAAACTGCAAAGGGCCAAGTCAAGGGTATTGTTCGCAACTCCTGAGCCGGCACATGAATTTGCCTTGCATATCTTTGGCAACCATCACATCTACTCACCAAGCGCTCTGCATCTGCCTGAGCTGTGAGCCAGAAGAAGCCGTGTCTGAAAGCTTTTGCTACTAAAGACCTTGTTGAAGCATGATGACCACAATCTCCCTCATGAATCTCTTTCAAAATTTGCCGGCCCTCCTTTCCAGACACACATCTCTGAAATACTCCAGAAACACTTCTCTTATATAACTCGCCATCAATAACTACGTAGCCTTAGCGGCGCACAATTTGCCGGGATATAACTTCCTGCTCTGGCAGCTCTCCACGCAAAAGATACGCCAAATAAGGTTCTGTCCACTCTGGAATTTCATGAGTTGCTGCTACCAATTGCGAATCCGGGTCTTCCTGACCCGCCAGTTCCTCTACGCCCTGAGGCTTAACTGATGGAGTCCATAGCTCGTCCAAGAAAACGTTAGGTGGAACCGGCTCTCTGCGTGAGCCGAGTCTTGACAAAGCATCTGCAGCATCATTTTTCCTGCGGTCAATATGATCCACCTGATAGCCTGAGAAAAACCCGGCTACCCTGTCCACCTCTCTCCTGTAAGCCGCCATTGTCGCATCTTTTCTATCCCATGTTCCTGAAACTTGCTGTGCCACTAGATCTGAATCCCCATAACAATTAATATGCTTGATGCTCATCTCCTTTGCCATACGCAAACCATGTAACAAAGCCTCATATTCCGCCACATTGTTAGAGCAATCAAAGTGAATTTGCAAAACATAGCTCAGCTTATCACCCTTGGGAGAAGTTAACACAACTCCAGCTCCTGAACCTTGTGCTGCTTAGACCCGTCAAAGTGCATAACCCAAGGTTTGAGACCCGGCGCAAGAGGTGGTGCACTCAACTGTGTCCAATCATTAAGAAAATCCGCCAATGCCTGCGATTTGATAGCTGTACGAGGCACATAGTCAATGTGGTAAGGCCCCATCTCTATTGCCCACTTGGCAATTCTTCCTGTAGCTTCTGAATTCCTGATAATATCTGCTAAGGGTATTGAACTCACCACTGTGATTGGATGCTCCTGAAAATATGGCTTCAACTTTCTGCTTGCCATGAAAACACCAAATACTAGCTTCTGCCAATGCGGATAGCGCTGCTTTGCTTCTGATAACACCTCACTAACATAATAAACCGGCCTCTGAACCGGGTTTTCCTTGCCTTCCTCCTTACGCTCGACCACCACCACAGCACTCACAGCTTGAGGCCCGGCAGCGACGTATAACAGCATGGGTTCCTTGGGACCCGGGGCCGCCAGAACTGGCGCTTTTGATAATTGTTTCTTCAGAGCTTCAAATGCCTCGTCTGCTTCCTGATTCCACACAAAATTGTCTGTTTTCTTCAGTAACTTGTATAAAGGTATTGCTTTTTCTCCGAGCCGGGATATAAACCGGCTTAGCGCAGCCACACATCCTGTCAACTTCTGAACATCTGCCAATTCCTCAGGTTTTTTCAAACTTGGATGGCTCTGATTTTTTCCGGGTTTGCCTCAATTCCACGCTCTGACACAATGAAACCGAGCAATTTTCCCGCTGGAACTCCAAACACGCACTTTGTAGGATTGAGCTTCATCTTGTACTTCCTCAAATTTTTGAATGTTTCTGTAAGGTCGCTGATAAATGACCCGGCTTTTTCTGACTTGATCACCACATCATCCACATAAGCATGCACATTGCGCCCAATCTGATCATGAAAACAATTTTGAATGCACCTCTGATAAGTTGCTCCTGCGTTCTTCAACCCAAAAGTCATGGTTTGTAGCAAAAAGCACCAAAGGGGTGATGAACGATGTCTTTTCCCAATCCTGCCTGTTAAGCTTGATCTGATGATAACCTGAATATGCGTCCAGAAAACACAAGAGCTCGCTGCCTGCCACTGCGTCAACAATTTGGTCGATGCGCGGCAGTGCGAACGGGTCTTTTGGACAATGTTTGTTGAGACTTGTAAAATCAATACACATCCTCCACTCGTTATTTTTCTTCAGAACCAAAACCGGGTTAGCCAACCACTCTGGGTGGAAAACCTCCATGATAAAGCCGGCTTCCAATAACCGGGCTATCTCCTCTCCTATAGCTTTTCTTCTCTCTGCGTTCATTTTTCTCAAACCTTGTTTCACCGGCCTTGCCTTTGGATCAACATGTAAACGGTGCTCAGCGAGTTCAGTCGGAATGCCTGGCATGTCACTAGGTGTCCACGCAAAAACATCCCGATTCTCACGGATGAACTCGATGAGCGCGCTTTCCTATTTATCAGTTAGGCTGGTCCCTATGGCGAACTGCTTGGAGGAATCCCCAGGCACAAAATCCACCATCTTAGTATCCTTTGCTGCTTTAAACTTTGCCCTGTCATCTTCTGTTGTTGGTTTTTTGAGCGCCTTGTTATCCTGCGGGTCAAGATTAGACCTGTAAGCTTTCAACTCCTCTCTAGCACAAGTTCGCTCTGCCAGGGCTGCATCTCCCTCGTCACATTCTGCTGCAATTTCTCTGTTACCATGAACAGTGATGATCCCCTTGGGACCCGGCATCTTCAACTGCAAGTATACATAACACGGCCTCGCCATGAACTTGGCAAAGGCCGGCCTTCCAAACAACGCATGATAAGGACTTGGAAATTTCACCACCTCAAAGGTGAGCCACTCTGATCTGAAGTTATGGATAGACTCGCCAAAAGCAACCTCTAATGAAATTTTTCCCTCAGGTGTAGCAGACTTCCCAGGAACTATACCATGAAATATTGTTGATGTTTTCTGCAACTGTGACTCCTTCAGACCCATACGCATAAATGTTTCCCAGTACAAGATGTTAATGCTACTGCCACCGTCCATCAAAACCTTCTTTAACTCAAAGCCATGAACTTGAGGAGCCACAACTAACGCAAGCAGACCCGGGTGCTCCACCACATCCGGGTGATCTGCTCTGCTCCAAGTAATAGTATGCTCTGACCATCTCAAATACCTTGGTACCCCTACAGCCACTGAATTAACTGCCCTTTTGACTATCTTTCTTTCTCTCTTGGTCGTGCCACTGGTATATATATGATATTGGCCAAGTTGCCTCGGCTGGTTCGAGAATCCACCCTGATTGCCTGTATTTTGGCCGGGTCCTGTATTTCCAGTTGGTACCGCGTTTGCTCCAGTTAGAGGTCCCGCAGCCGGGTTAGCACTCGGGCCGGGTCCTCCACTCCTGTTTGCTCCTTGCAGAGCTCTTGAATCTCATTGTTTTTCCACCTGTTCAAATCCACACACTGGGCCAATGAATGATTGGCAGGTCTGCCGTTCTTGCTATGACGAGGACACGGCATCCTGAAGGCCTCTTCAGTGCTCATTGGGCGTGTTCCTTGATAACTATTTCCACCACCATAACTCCCATTATTTCCCTGATAACCTCTGTTTTCCTGATAACCTCTGTTTTCCTGATAATTCCCATCCATCCTTTGCCTCTGAAACCCGGCATTTGCATTTGCAACTAGCTCTGAGTTTCCTTCCTGATGCCCACGCTTGTGCTGGTTCTGATTGCTGTTGTTATTGTTTCCCGGGCCATTGTTCTTTCCTCCATTGTTCGCAGCACCTTTCCCTTTTTCTTCCTCACTATCATCCTGGGTTTTGTCCGTGGCTGCATGTCTGTTGCACGCATCCATCAACTCTGCCATAGTAACGGGCTTAACCCGGTGTCCTTCCTTCATGCGACCCAGCTTCTGCACCAAGGGAGCGTACTTGCAAGTTTTCTCCATCGATGAAATTGCATCCTTGGGCTCGATACCTGATGAAGAGTGCAGGATCTCCGTGACCCGGCCCATCCAGTGACGAGCTGACTCGCCCTTCCTCTGTACGCAACGATCAAGATCTTCAATGGAAAATAAACGCTTGCACGTGCCCTGAAAGTGCTTGATGAAAATTGTTTTCAGCTCATCCCAAGAATTGATAGATTTTCTGGCAGATTCTTGAACCACAACTTTGCTGCACCATCACTCATCATCAAATACATATACTTTGCACAAACGTTCTCTGTGGCATTGCGTATACACATTGCCATCTCATACTGCTCAACCAACTCGCCGGGTCTGTGCTCGGCTCATAATTGGCAATCTTGCTTGGCTCCTTGAACTTCTCAGGGAAAGGCTCTGCTCTAATGGCATCTGAAAGACACTTGGGACCCGCCAAAGTGGAAGAACTTGCTAAAAGATTAATGTTACCCGGCGAGCTTGCAGATGCTGCTGGCACGGGACCCGGTCCTCCTTGTGGTGCTCCAGCTGCTGGTACTGCCGGGTTTGCATTAGCTGCACTCCTTCCTGCCCGCGATCTATTGACTATCTGCTGAGCCACAGAAATTGCAGGGGCGGGTTGATACTGCTGATTATTCTGGTTTTGGTTCTGCTGGGGCGGGTTTTGCTGCTGTGCCGCGGCAAACCCGGCCAATGGCGGGTTTCCCCCATGGCGACTCTTGCTACGATATGTTGTGGAGTGAAGCGCACTTTTCTCTTTTGAATACTGAACTTGCTGAGCAACCGCAGTGCGTAACATGTCAATGGCACGCCGAGCTTCAACCTCTGCTGGCGAGTCTCCTAATGGAATACGATCTAGTGCCAAAGTTGCGGCATATACGTTATCTGCTGGATTGGAATAGTGACCCGCCGGCGTATGAAACCTTGGTGTCCTGGGCGGCAGACCCGGATTTCCCCTGGCTCCCCCAGCGAGAAGACCCGGCGCCGCTGCAACTGCAACCCAGCTGCTCCTGTTCCTCTGTCTGGTTCTATATTTGCTCTAACAACTGGAGCCACCTGGGTTACACCAACTGGTTGATCTTCTGGGGTCCTAAACAATACTGCTGGGTTTATGGCGTTTTCTCCAGGGGCCAGCCGGCTCTGGTGCCTCCTCCGGTGTGCCCTGGTCATCTCATTGAGACGATTTTCCTCATCCTCTAATTGCTTTCGCCTAATCTCCATATCTTCTTTTTCTGCCATTGTGTCTCTGCGCACCTGCTCCAAGGCCCGGCGTGCAGTATCCAATTCTATAGCTCTTGCTGCTGCGTTCTCTGGAGTAACAATCCTCGTAAGTGCGGTTGGATCTAGGACCAGGCCATTGTTAAACATGGCCCGGGCCCAGTTGCATTGTTTCTTTCCTCACCCTGAGCTCGGTTATTGAGAAAACCGAAGCTATTCCTGTAACGCGCCGTGTTTTCACTTTCCTCTGATACCGAAGCCGGGTCTCCATCAACCCTTTGGCCCGCCAGCTCCAACACTGGTGGCAATTGTTGCTGCTGCTGACCCGGAGTAAAAGCTGGTGGCACAACCGTTGACGGTGATGCCCCCGCGTTGATCGAAGGAGCAGTGTAAACCGCCACCCTCCTAACCGGGCTTGGAACGGACTCTTGCTCCTCTTCGTCCTCTTCTTCTACTCCATATCCGAACCGGCCTTCGAACAAGGGCAGGATCGATTCTGAATCTGCATAGTCCCCCACATCACCCGGGACTGGAGCCGGGTTTCCCGATCTCTCCTCGTGCACGTCCAGGGGCAGCTCATCTTCAGCCGTACCAACTGATTCTTCTCCATCAGATTGAACAATTGTGGCAGCTCCTGACACAGATTCATAGTCTCCATCACTAGCAGATCTAGTTGCAATCATACCAACAAAAACGTTAAACTTGCCAATTGGAATAACATCACCTGATTCAAGTAGATCTGATTCCGGCCCCCAGCCAAAATCATCAACGATGGGCTCTCCTTGTGAATTGAGGGTGATCTCGCCGAAAACATAGTTCTCTACTCCTTGCTTTGCTTCTCCCATGATGGTGACACCTTTGGACGCGTTCCCACAGACGGCGCCAACTGTCGTGGGGTAGATAACACGGCAGATGCTACTTTGGGGTAGCTTGAGTTGATGGGCAAGGCGACACTAGCGTCTGGGAGATTGTTTAGCATTGCAGGGACAAAAGGTTTACCCAGGTTCGGCCTCTCCATTGGAGATAAAGACCTACTTCCTGCTATCTTGTTATTGATCTCGATCTCGATAACCCGGCTACGACAACAGAGCCGGATCTCGATCTAGGTTACAAGGTTGTGGTGTTTCTCTCGGTGGTTCTCTCGCCTAAGCTTGGATCGTAAAGTTCTCCTCAACTAGGGCTCAGGAACCGGCTTATATAGACTACCGGGTCTCCTGGCACTTTACAATACGAACCCGGGCTCTACCCAGACTCGGAATCCTATTCTAGCTCTTCTAGCCTTCGTATCCTCCAAGTCACGAACCGCCTCTGGTCTTCTAGAAACTTCCCTTCCTGAACCGGGTTACCGCCAAAGCCTCTGGCCCAGCAACATAACCCGGCCCATGCTGATGGTTAGCTGGCCTGGCCGGGCCTCCTGCCTGGCGGGTCATGCTTCCCTCTTCATGGGCCTACCGGGTTATCATCCCCCCATCAATTTCCACCCCCGCGTCTGGAGGAGTCCGCGGCACGATTTGGCAATCGTGCGGCGAAGACGCGTGGGAGGCGGCTTTGTGGGCCGCAGCTGGAGGCGGTCCTGGCGGAGGCGGCGGCGGAGGCGGCGGCGGTGGTGCGCCATGCGCAACAGTCCCTGCACGCTCGGAGTTGTGGTGCACCAGAGAGCGCGACGTCGCCGGAGCTGCGCGCGGCGCAGCCGCGATGTCGACGAGGTGTTGGAGGCGGCCGAGCCAGTTGTCGTGCGCTTCGGCGGTGGGGCGGTAGCGGAAGAGCTCCGCGGCCCATGAGCAGCGCGGTGTTCGGACTGGGTGCTGGACGCCCAAGAGTGGAGGCGCTGTGGCGCTGGGACGGATGCGAGGACTCAGCGTCCTCGCCGTGCCCGTGGTCGACGTCTTCGTCGTAGCGGTCATCGTGGTGGCCGTCGTCGTCCTCGGGGTGCTCCACACGCGGCTCAGCGGTGTTGCGCCCCGTAGCACGGCTGGCACGAGGACGGCCGCGGGGGTTGGTGGTGTTGGCAGCGGGCTCAGTGGTAGCCCTGCCTGACGCCCGCCGGGTGGCGCGAGCTGTGCGAGTGTCCGCCATGGTGCAGAGGTCGGTGAAGGTTGAAGACGCGCCTCCACCTCCCCTACCTGGCGCACCAATTGTCGGAGAATGACTCCCACGAGACAGGGATGGTCAAGCTCACGAAGAGAGTTCGTGTAAGGGCTGAACACGTTGGTCAAACAACCCTCAACCTGCACGGCGATGGTGCTTGTCGAGCATGAGGAGGGACATCACGACAGAGAGGAACACCAGCCCGTACCCCGGTTCACGGCCCTGTGTGGAGGTAACACCGCTACTCCTGCTTATCTGTATTGCACTGCTATGGAGGTTACAGTACAATGAGCTTGCCGAGGGCTCTCTTTTGGCAGTGGTGCACAAGGAAGGGGAAACAGTGGTCTTGTTCTTCCTTGCGCGCAGGTAGCTAAGCTAGAATGAGACTGCGATCCTTTGCTACGATGGAGCACCCCCTCCTTTTATAGGCGCCCTGGGCCTCTTCCCCGTGCTCACGCAGCGGAAGGGCTACCACATGGCGACAGAAGGGGGAGCACGGTGCACCGCAGCCCAGCTGTCCATGGACGCAGTCCATGGGCGTAAAGCTGATGCTTGTGGTAGAGAAACCACCGTCCATGCAGGACGGCCAGCTGGGGCTGCAGAGGAACGTGGGGGTGCCCACGGTGACATTGGTCGTGGAGCGTAGCGCCGTCCGGTTCCCTTATCACCAAAGAGGAAATCCTTGTTGTCCGGTGCGTATGGCGCAGCTTTGTTGACTCCTTTAATCACCAAACTGGCAACTGCAGCGTCGTCGTCACCGCGCGCAGAGGCGCGCGTCACTCTGCGGCCGCTGCAGAGCCCATGTGCGCTCTGCAGAGGTTGCTTTGCAGCGAAGGAATCCCCACGAGGGCCGGGGTGCCCTGTGGAGGATTCGGCGTTGACCTCTCTTCAGGGAAAATCTCCTTGAAGGGGGGGCAGCAGTGAGGAGGCGCTCCGCAGGCCTCTGCTGCCCCCTAAGCCCTCGCGAGGCGATTTGCCTCGCGGGTCTCTCCAAGCCATAGGCTTGGTGCTTAGCGAAATTCAGCCACCGAGTGTCGAGGGCTGTGGAGGACAGGCCCAGCACACCTTGGTTCTGACTGGGCCGACACCCACTTGCCACTGGTCGCATATCATGGTGGGCCATGGAGCTTCAAGGTTTCGGTCTCAAGTTCAAGCACACGGACAACATCAAGAGTCAGGCGCTGGCGGACTTCACGGCCGAGTGGACCGAGACGGCGTTCGACGACCCGGAAGAGGAAACCTGCCTCCCGGGAAGGAAGATCCTAGCGCCTGGACCATGCACTTCGACGGCTCCTACACCAAGGGGAAAGGAGGTGCTGGGGTTGTCCTAACCTCACCAACCGGGGACCGGCTGAAGTACGTCATCCAGATGCACTACCAAGGGAACATCTCCAACAACACAGCGGAGTATGAGGGCCTGCTCGCAGGACTTCGTGCTGCCGTCGGCCTCAACATCAACAAGATCGTCGTCAAGGGTGACTCTCAGTTAGTCATCAAACAAGTGAACAAGGAGTACGCGTGCCTTCAGATGGCACCATACGTTGAAGAGGCCTGGAAGCTGCAGCGGCGCTTTGACAACTTCCGGGCTGAGTACGTCCCACGGGGAGAAAACACGGCCGCGGATGAGCTATCGCAGGTGGCGTCCAAGCAAGAACCAGTGCCTCCCGGGATCTACATCGCGGTCCTCAGGCGACCTTCGATCCCACCCGAGAGGCTCGCGACAAGATCTGCGCTGGGGGTTGGCGACCCTTCTACCTCGACAACACGGGTAGCCAGCCCAGAAGCTCAAGACCCGGCAGCCCCTCCGGCGGAGGAAGCTATGCTTTCTTTCCGTCGGATGGTGCTACCGGTGGAAGGAACCCACCCACCCTGGGCCTGGGACATCGTCAAGTACATCATGGAGCACGCCCTCCCGGAGGACGATCACGACGCCGAGCGGGTGGCTCGTCAAGCCAAGCTCTACGTCATGATCGACGGCTTGCTCTACCGGCGATGGGACAACGGAGTCAAGCTCCGCTGTATCCCTCAAGAACAAGGCCAAGTACTGCCGTGGGACATCCACGAGGGCACATGTTCAAGTCATGTGGCATCAAGATCACTGGCGGGTAAAGTTTTTCGTCACGGGTTCTACTGGCCAACAGTCCTCATGATGCGGAGCACCTAGTCAAGATCTGTGAAGCCTGCCAGTACTATGCGAAGAACATACATCAGCCGGCGCAAGCTCTGCAGCCAATTCCAATCTCCTGGCCGTTCGCGGTCTGGGGGCTGGACATCGTGGGGAAGATACCGAAGTCTGTCGGGGCCATGAATATCTTTTCGTGGCCATCGACAAGTTCACAAAGTGGGTGGAAGTGATGCCAGTGCCAAGACAGACAGCTCAAGTAGCCATCAAGTTCATTGAAGGGATCGTGTACCGCTTCGGAGTACCCAACAGAATCATAACGGACAATGGCTCTCAGTTCACAAGCCGATCCTTCCTCAACTTCTGTGAAGAGCTTGGAATCAAGGTGTGTTTTGCCTCGGTGTCCTACCCAAGGTGCAATGGGCAAGTGGAGCGAGCCAATGCGGAGGTCCTAAAGGGTTTGAAAACCAAGGCCTTTGACAAGTTAGAAGACAAGGGCAAGAACTGGATTGAGCATCTACCAAGTGTCTTGTGGTCCCTCAGAACCACACCATGCAGAGCCACTCAAGAAACACCATTCTTCCTTGTCTATGGAGCAGAAGCCGTCTTGCCAACAGAGCTCAGGCATGGATCCCCCGGGTACTTGCCTATGATGAAGACGCACAAGCTGAGAGGAGGATTGATGACATCAACTTCCTGGAAGAGGTGCGGTGTCGAGCTTCTTTATGGTCTGCTCGATACCAGCAAGGGCTCCGCCGCTATCATGATCGCCATATCCGTTCACGGGTACTGAAACCCGGAGACCTGGTTCTCCGCAAGAAGCAGAAGCTTGATAACATGAACAAGCTGTCGTCCAAGTGGGAAGGACCTTATCGGGTGACGCATACCCTGAGACCTGAAGCTGTTTATCTGGAGGACGAGAAAGGCAGGCCGGAGGGCAACGCCTGGAACATCGAGAATCTCCGGAAATTCTACCCCTAAATACGAACATGAATCGCAGATAGTTCGAGTCAACTAAGCACGCCCAAGTGGCTAGTGTTCTGTATAAGGGTGTAAGAATCGTCGCCAAGGAATAAAAGATAAGTTTTTCAATTCCGTGAGCCTCTTTGTTGTCTTGAAGTGTGTTGCCGTAACAACCCCCAAGTAGGGGGCTGACATGGTGCCGGTGGCTGACAGGTCGAGCGCGAGTAGCCTATCAGTAGGCGCTGCCACCTGATCATGTCATACTGCCGCGGTAAGAAGTGGAACGGGCAGTGCTGTGTTTTAAAGAACCTAAACACAGAAATGCACATTCAACTTTGCTTGCGGGTTGCTCCGGTGAAACACTTTCACGACATGTAAGGGAGGGTCCATTCTTTTCCTACTGAAAGTGTGTTATGTGTAGCGCCTCTCCGGCCGGGACAGGAATGGATGCTGAAGAGCGGCTCAGGAGCTGGGTACCCGGGAAGGACAGAGCAGATCAAGGGCACGGCAAAAACCAGCTAAGTCTTTGCATGTGTGTTGGGGGGATAATAACCCGGTATACTTATGACCAAGGAATAATCAGTCGGACGGCCCAAGATCTGGTCCGAGTGAAGTGTACAAGATATGGGCCGGGTTATAGTTGGGCCAATAGGCCTAACATGACTCGTCCCTGGAAGGAAGGACCTAGAAGAACTGGAGTCCGAGTGAAGGAAGAAACCGGGTGACTTGGAGGCTACGGAAGGTCTAGAAGAACCTAGAGTAGGACTCCGTGCTCGTATGTAACTCGGTATTCATTGTAAGTTCGGGAGACCCGGCGTCTATATAAACGGGCTCCCAGAACATAGATAGATAAGTTCTAAGTCTCAAGTCATAAGTTTCAACCCTAGTTCGATATCACCGCTATCAAGCGAAACCCTTGTAACCTGTCTCGTAACCCGGCTCTGTTGTCGTAGCCGAGTTATCGAGACCTTGAGATCAATAACATAGAAGCAGGAAGTAGGTCTTTATCTCCCATGGAGAGGCTGAACCTGGGTAAACCCTTTTTCCCCAACGAGCGTGACAATCTCCTGAAGGACCAAGGCGCCTTGCCCCAATATCAAGTTACCCCATGGTAACATCTGCCGTGTTAACCCCACGACAGTTGGCGCCCACCGTGGGGCCTGCGACCAAAGCTGTCCTCATCAAGGGAGAAGCTCTGCGAGGGATGGAGAACCTCGCGATCGGCGAGGTCAGGATGGATCAGCGCGGAAATTGCATCGTCGACGATTCCGGCTGGAAGGAAGAAGCAGATCTGCTGGATACCGGCCGGGTGATCCCGTTCGGTCGGATCCACGTCTTCGTAGGTATGGTTAATGCAATTCAGCAATTTGATGACGAGGTTATGTGCGACTCCGTTTCAGGGGCAGCCACCATCGTCCAATCTGATGGAGAAGAATCAGTCGGAACAGGAGGTTTCGAACATCAGTCGGACATCCGGGCTTGCGAGCCGGAGTACCGACGTGAGGAAGATTTGGATACAGATACTGAATCGATCTTACCGTTGTTTGACGAGAGATTTGGGTATGTGGCTGATGAGGAAGATTATGAGTCGGAGCCAAGGACCATGAAGCATGCGTGGTGTATACTCTGAGGAATCACAATGATGGAACAGAAACTTCAGTGAGCGAGGACGATGCCACGCGAGCGGCCAGAGAAAACAGAGAAAGAATTCAGCGTCTCACAACGTTTCAACCGGGTGAAGGCTCGGGACAGCCGGTTGTGATGGAAATCCCACCAGTTTTTAGGCCCTTGGACTTTGACGCAGCAATAGTTACCACCCCAATCACACCAGATAACGCAGCAACCCGGGCGCAGCAATTGGATACGTTACGAATCACGCTGGAGAATCAACAGAAGGCTTTATTGGCGGAGCAGCAGCGCATGTTTGATGAGCAACAAGAATAGAACGGGATCGAGCCCGTGTGGAGCAAGAAAGGATAACAGTGCAGAATCGCCATGAAGATCTTACAGCAGTACATCGGAGGAGGCACGAAACCCGGGTGATGCCAGGCATGACTTTAGATCCAACGAGATTGAACTTTGCATCACCAAACGGAGCTCCCAATGTCACTCGGCCTGAGCCAGAGCCGGTTGGAATTGGGCATGGAATCATGGTTAGAGCAAATCAGGGAGGAAACGGGGTGCCACCCAACACTCGGGCCGGAGCTCAGCAAAATCAGAACACAGCGGCTGCGGGTGATATGCCACCACCAGCAGATCGGTTCCACACGCCCAGGGGTCACTACTCAAATCCGGCTGATAACGTGTACGCAGCAACATTAGCTTTATGCCGCATGCCGATTGATCAATCACCACAGGGAGACGAAGCGCGCAGGGCAATCGAGATGTTGAAAACTGCAATCACGCAGCAGGGAAACATGCCGGATAAGAGTGGAGCGTTACATTCAACACCATATAATAGCCGAGCTAACCGGAGTCATCACGGAGAAACACCAAGGCCAGCCGGATCAGGCGTCAGGAACGGACAGCAGAATCAAGGTCACCCGGCGCCGCAGCCTCAGCGTTCGGGACATCAGCAGAGGCCAGCCCAGAATCAGCCGCACCGAGGCCGCATCAGCCGGCCCCGGCCCAGTCTGTGGCCCAAGCAATTGTCAACAGTTCAAGAGCACGGCGTGCGGCGAGCGCAAACCCGGCTTTAGGTGTCGCCGGAGGAGCCGGAGGACAACCTGAAGCAGGAGTGATGGGCCACGCACCAAATACCGGGTCAGGTTTGCCGTTAGTTTCTTCATTACTTAACCCGGTTGGAACTAAATGTCTTTCAGATGCTATTAAGAGCGAACCTTTTCCCGAGAAGTTTAAAGAGCCAAGCAAGGTGACAAATTATGACCCCAGCATGGATCCAGAAACATGGCTCAGCAGTTACGAGATGGCGATGAGTATTCGCAATGCCACCGCCAACTTGTGCGCGAGATACATGTACCTGATGATGAGTGAAGGAGCAGCAAAGTTATGGTTCAATGGATTACCCGAGAAATCTATCAATTCTTGGGATGAGTTGAAGGCATTATTTGTCAAGAATTTCAAGGGCACGTGTGAGAAGTTGTTCACTATAGAAGATTTGGAGCGGTGTTTCCAGAAGAAAGGCGAGTCAGCGCGTCACTGGATGCGCCGGGTCACAGCCATCATTCACTCATCGATGGAGAAAACCTGCAGATATGACCCGGTAATTCAGAAGATGGGTCGACTGAGGGCCACTGGCGAAGCAGAAACCATCACCATGGGACAGCTGATGGAAGCGGCTCATAAGCACGCATCCACAGACAAGACCCGGGATGATGATGAAGATAAGGGAAAAGGAAACGTCAACAACGGAGGAAAGAACCACAACAACAACGGTAACAACAACAATGGGAACAATAATCACAATGGTAACAATGGGAATAACTCCAAAAGGCAGCATGATGGTGGTTCAGACTTGGTGGCAAACACAAACACCGGGTATAACAAGTTTCAGCGGCGAGATGACAATTATCGAGGCAATAACAACAATGGCAATTACAGGGGAAATTTCCGAGGACCGGCTAACCCCCAGGAAGCATTCAACATGCCGTGTCCACGTCATAGTAGGAACGGTAAACCGGCAAATCACTCTTTGGCCCAGTGTGTTGATCTTCAGAGATGGAAGAACGAGGAGTTTGCCAGGATGAACATGGGAGGAAACGGTCCGAGGCCGGGTAATGGAAATAACCCGGCCCACGGACCACAAGCTGGAGGAAATAATGGAGGACCACCCGGCCCGGATAATGGACCAGCCGGGTTAGGTTTCCAGCAAAACCCCAAAGAGTTAAATCGAGGACAGTATCATATTACAGTTTCCAGCACTTGTCGGAGAGATCAGAAATTAAAGAAGAGAGCTGTCAACGCCGTTCTTCCCGCGGTTCCGAGATATTTGAAGTGGTCCGAGTATCCGATCACTTGGTCTAGAGAGGATCACCCGGACCGAGTGGATGCACCTGGAGCGTTGGCTTTAGTTGTTGCACCTCAGGTTTCGGGTTATATTTTACACAAGGTTCTTATGGATGGAGGTAGTAGCATCAACATTCTGTATTGGGATACATTCATCCGGATGGGTTTCACAGCCAAGCAGCTTCACCCTTCTGGTACTATCTTTCATGGTATTGTCCTGGAAAGTCAGCAAGACCAGAGGGAACAATAACATTGGAGGTCGCATTTGGAGAATCAAAGGATAATTTCGGTCTGAGATGATTTGTTTTGAGGTGGTCAAATTGAAGAGCCCTATCATGCTCTCTTTGGCCGTAACGTTTTTGCTAGATTCATGGCGAGGCCGTGTTATGTGTACTTAAAGATGAAGATGCCAGGTCCAAAAGGTATTATCACAGTCAATGGCAGTCGTGAGTTGGCGTTACAATGTGAGCAAGGTGATGCTGTTATGGCAGAACAAGCCTGTGCGGAAGAGGAGTTGAATTACTACAAAGCTACCACAAATCCGGATGATGGGACAATTTTGAAGAAACCAATGACCGAAGAGAGGGCGAAATTCAAAGCGGCTCAGGATACCAAGATGATTGACTTCGTGCCGGGTGATTCGTCCAAGCAGTTCTCTATCGGGTCAAATCTGACTGACAAATAGGAAAGCGCGCTCATCGAATTCATCCGTGAGAATCGGGATGTCTTTGCATGGAAACCTAGTGACATGCCAGGCATACCGACTGAATTCGCTGAGCACCGCTTACATGTTGATCCTAAAGCAAGACCGATTAAACAGGGATTGCGCAGATTGAATGAGGAAAGAAGAAGGATTGTAGGAGAAGAGATAGCTCGTTTACTCGCCGCAGGATTCATTATGGAAGTGTTACATCCAAAGTGGTTGGCTAACCCGGTTTTAGTGTTGAAAAAGAACAATGAGTGGAGGATGTGTATTGATTTCACAAGTTTGAACAAGCATTGTCCGAAGGATCCGTTTGCGTTACCAAGGATTGATCAAATCATAGATGCTGTGGCAGGTAGTGATCTTTTGTGTTTCCTGGATGCATATTCAGGATACCATCAAATCAAGCTTGCAGAGGAGATTGGGAGAAGACATCATTTATCACCCCATTTGGAGCTTTTTGTTACAAGAACATGACATTTGGACTGAAGAATGCTGGAGCAACTTATCAGAGGTGCATCCAGAGTTGTTTTGAGAAGCAGATAGATCGGAACGTGCATGCGTACGTTGATGATGTGGTGATCAAGACAAAGAAGGCTGAGACATTTATCGATGATTTGAGAGAAACTTTTGCTAACTTAAGGAGGTTTCAGATGAAGCTTAACCCAAAAAAGTGTGTGTTTGGAGTTCCATCAGGAAATTACTCGGCTTTATTGTGTCCGAGCGTGGGATTGAAGCAAACCCGGAAAAGATAGCAGCAATCAATAGGTTGGGAAAGCCGACTGAATTGAAGGAGGTCCAGAAGATCACGGGCTGCGTGGCTGCGTTGAGTAGGTTCATATCCGACTGGGAGAGAAAGCAATTCCCTTATACCGACTCTTGAGGAAGTCAGATAAATTTGTTTGGGATGAGGAAGCTGATAAAGCCCTGGAGGCATTGAAGGAAACATTATCAAAGCACCAATCTTAGCTGCTCCAGCTCCAAAGGAGCCCATGCTGTTGTACATAGCTGCGAATTCCCGAGCAGTTAGTGTAGTTATTGTGGTAGAGCGAAAGGAAGAAGGAAAGGAGCATCTGGTTCAAAGGCCGGTTTATTATGTCAGTGAGGTTTTGACTCCGGCTAAACAGAGGTATCCCCAGTGGCAGAAGTTAGTTTTTGGCGTTTTCATGGCCAGTCGGAAGTTGAAGCATTACTTTCAAGAACACCCCATTACAGTGGTAAGTGGAGCACCATTGGCAGACATTGTGTGCAATACTGAAGCTACTGGAAGAATTGCCAAGTGGGCGATTGAGATGGGTGATTATCACATCAAGTATGAGCCTCGCACAGCGATTAAGTCACAAGCCTTGATTGATTTTGTCAATGATTGGACCGAGTTAAGCACGGCACCACCCAAGGCGCCGAGTTATAAGTCATGGGTTATGCATTTTGATGGATCCAAGCAGTATGAGGGATCAGGAGCAGGAGTGGTTCTCACTTCACCCAAAGGGGATAAGATGAGTTATGTTCTTCAGATTCACTTCGATTGCACCAATAATATTGCTGAGTATGAAGCTTTGTTACATGGTTTGCGCATTGCCAAGGAGATGAACATCAAAAGGATTATGTGTTTCGGTGACTCGGATCTTGTAGCGCAGCAAGTTTCTGGGACTTGGGACAGGAAAGATGAGAAGATGGCGGCTTACAGAAGGGCTGTTGATGAAGCAGCTGGATTCTTTTCAGGATTCCAGGTGGATCATATTGATAGAAGGAAAAACGAGGCAGCAGATGCTTTGTCAAGATTGGGATCACGTAGAGAGCCAGTTCCACCAAATGTGTTCCTGGACGAGTTATGGAAGCCATCAGTCCAACTTCCGGGTGAAGAGGAAGATGAAAGTCCAGATCAAGATTCCGAGTTAGTAGCAGCGTTGCATGAGATTCCTGAGTGGACTGAACCATATCTGGATTATATGATAAGGAAGATTTTGCCGAGTAATGAAGTTATGGCGCGACAAATTGTTAGAAGATCACTCGGCTATGCAGTAATTGATGGTGAGTTGTACAAGCGCAGTGTTTCTGGAGTTTATCAGCGATGTGTTTCATCAGTCGAAGGAAGGCAAATTTTGCAAGAGATACATGCTGGGGACTGTGGTCATGCTTCATCTAGGTCTCTGGTGGCCAAGGCATTTAGGCATGGATTCTTTTGGCTTACAGCTTTCAAGGATGCAGAGCAGATTGTTAGGGCATGTGATGGATGTCAAAGATATGCAAGACAGGAGCATGTGCCAGCTCAGGAATTGAGGACAATACCAATCACTTGGCCGTTTGCAGTTTGGGGTCTTGATATGATGGGGCCCTTTCAGATGACATCGTGCAAGAAAACTCATCTCTTGGTGGCTGTTGATAAGTTCACTAAGTGGGTTGAAGTGGAGCCAGTTACAAGTTGTGATGCTTCCAAAGTTGTCACGTTTCTGAAGAAAATTATCAGTCGGTTTGGTTATCCTCACAGTATCATCACAGATAATGGGACCAACATGTCACTCGGTGAAACAGAGATATTTGCAAAGAGAAGGGAATCAGATTAGACCTTGCTTCGGTGGCACATCCACAGGCCAACGGGCAGGTAGAAAGGAGTAATCAGGAAATATTGAAAGGAATCAAACCAAGACTTCGAGTTCCGATTGAAAAGGCGTATGGAGCTTGGGTGAAAGAGTTACCCGCAGTGGTTTGGGGGATCAATACAACCCCGAATAGATCAACCAAACGTACACCGTTCTTTCTGGTGTATGGAGCAGAAGCAGTGTTACCGAGTGATATAGTCCATGACTCGCCAAGAGTGGCGGCGTATGTGGAGTCAAGCAATGCAATTGCAAGGGAGGATTCGATTGATGCCCTTGAAGAGGAGCGTGAGTTAGCATTGGAACGGTCCGCAGTTTATCAGCAGGATTTGCGGCGTTATCATAGTCGCCGAGTAAGATCAAGAACTTTCCAGGAAGGAGATTTAGTTTTACGGCTCAGACAGAATCAGTCGGGATGCACAAGCTAACTCCTCCATGGGAAGGGCCGTTCCTTATCAGTCGGAAATTGCACAATGGTTCATATTATCTGATAGATGTGAGAGAGAAAGGTGAAGAGAACAACACGGACCATGCTATCCTTCCTATGGAAGAGACGAAGCGGCCGTGGAACATTGCTCATCTTCGCCCATATTATACCTAGTGAACATGAACCTAGGCCGAGTTATGTAACAACGATGTAACCCCCAGCAGGTTTCAGACGCGCTCTTTTCCTTACCAGGGTACCTAAGGGGACTGGAAGGTTTTTAATGAGGCGGCTTGCTGGTGTATCTTTAATAAAGAAGATTTGAGAAGAAATTTTTCTACTGTTTTACTTTTTATGCATAGATTATGTTTATAAAGCTTTGCCCAAAGGAGTGCTTAGCAAAAAGTCCTATAGCTGTTGCCCAAGAGAGCACGCATAGAGATGTTTTGAGGTCAATGGGGTAATGATGCATAGTTTAAGCCTTTACTTGTAAACATTGATCCAGGGCTTGGGGACTTATGAATTATAAGTTCATAAGTTTTAATCCTAAGACCGGCTTTTAAGCCTTAATTTTGTTCTTGGTTAAACTTGCCTATCAGTTTGATGTTACTCACAATTTTATGACCAGATTGCTTACTTGTTAATTCAATCAACTATGATGCCCATGCTGGGACTTAGTTTGACCCTGTTTTAGCAAAGGAAAAAGTAGCAACTGAGAAAGTCATGTGAAAACCGACTGATAAGAAGCTAAAGATAAACCAAAAGGGTCATCTAAACCATAAAAAGTATAAGTTATTACAAAATATTGAGTATTTCATATAGTGCACAGACGCACCATCAAATAAAAGGCAAAGTATTTCAGAGCATATTACAATGCCCATTGGCCGAATAATTGTTTTGCAGGAAAAGGTGAAGCAGGAAAGCTGGCTCAGATAGCCGGGTTATCGGTTGAGGTTCCCTTGGCAGCTTCAGCTTCGGCAGAAGCCGGGTTATCTTCAGGAGCTTTGGCCTGGGAATCAGTCGGTGCAGTGCCTTGATCTTCTGCAGTCCTTAGCAACATCAGCCGGCTTTTCCATGATTGGCGTAGTGGGGCACGGCTGGGTGCAGGGACAACTGGAGTAGAGGTACTTGGCGCTGCAGCTTTCTTCATCTTTGCAATGGAGTCTCTCAGCTTGGCCATAGATCAAAATGCTTGGGTTCAGGAGTGGGGATTGGAGTGTTGTTCTCATCCACTGCATCTTGGAAAACCGACAGATTGAGGCCCTCAGCTATTTTGCAAGCAATAGGCCGGGTTTGGGCAGAAATTTCCTTGAAATCTTTTCCTCCAAACTTGGTGCCATCAGCGTTGTACTGAGGGAATCCTTTGACAAAAGGAGCCGGGTTAAGGCGTGGGTTGTAAGCTTTGGCAAGAGCTAAGCTGCGCATTGCGCCAACCCGGCATGCTGAGCGCGTCCAGAGGTCTAACCACTCGGGGATCGTGGAAAGCTGATGCAGGGACTCATATATCACTTGGGGAGGAGCACAGTTGCTCTTAACACGCTTCATGATCTCAGCAGTGCCAAACTGGAATTGCCGATGATGGTGTTCAAGCAGTTCAACTTCTCTGGATATGATCTCCTGATGGCAGCATTCTGTTCGCCTGAAAAGTATGATGTGGGTTAGTATGTGAAAGCCGAGTAAAGAAGAAAAAGTGAAAAGAAGTGGTGCTTACCAATGAGTGGATTGAGGATATCCTTGATATGGTCTTTCAGGGTGTCCAAGTATTTCTGGACACTGACCATCTTGTCATAGCAGACCTTGTACTTATCTCCAGCCTCTTCCAACTCCTTCTTCAGTTTGGTGTTCTCTGCAGTTAGAGATTCAATTGTTTTCTCCAAGTCTGAAGCATGAACTTCAGTTTCCTTGCGCAGCTTGGTTTCAACTTCAAGGAGTTGGTTGGTCTTGGCAAGTATTTGGTCATTATGGGACACATATCTCTGAAAAAAGAATAGCAAGTTAGAAACATGGGGACTGAATATATTTCAGTCGGCAATTGAAAGAAATAGTAAGTTGACAGTAAATTATATGCAGGCAGAGTATTTATACAAGTTCCGAGTGACGAAGAGCAGATCACTCGGCACTTGGGGACTGGTATGTCTTTTAAGTTTTACAAGTTATTCAGTAACATTTTCAAAGTTCCAGATAAATTGTAACATATTACCCGGAACTTGGGGGTTATGAGGATTTGAAAGTATTGTTATGGTGAAAGGCAGAATTAATGAGGATTTGAAATCAGAAAGTAAAACAAGTTCCATGTTATCGTAGACTGATAACTCGGAACTTGGGGACTGGGATATTCTGAAGTTTTCAAAATGATGGCAGAGAGAGATATATATTTTCAAGTACCGAGTGACTGAGGACAGTTTACTCGATACTTGGGGACTGGGTTTGGTATATAAGATATGAAGAGGAAAGATATGTACCTGATGTTCTTGGACAAGAGAATCCACAAGTTTGCCCTCAGCAAGTTTGTATGTGTTGTACTCAGTCAACAGATTTTCAAAGTTTGTATGGCCATATTGTGGCACAGTGGAGCCTTCGCCTTTATCAGTCGGCTTCGACTTTCTTCAGGGGCAACAAACTTGGTTGCAGTTTTGAGGGGAGAGATCTTCTCAGTAAAGCAAGCTCCTGTGATCACGACTTCTGGATCAGTCGGTTTTTCAGCAGGAGGAGGAGAAACATTCCTTGGTCAGTTGTCTGCTCCTTATCAGTCGGCTCAGCATGTTTTTCAGGGGTATTCTCCAAGTTATCCTCTTCAGCAATGGGAGGGCTTGGATCGCCGCTAAGAGTAGCTTTTGCCCTGAAATTGCAAGTATGAAAGTAATATAAGAAAGAGTAAAAGAAAGCAAAGTTGATAAGTACAAGTAATAGAAGGTTATATGTATTACCCGGTATTGACTTGAAAGTCACGGGGGAGGTCATTGCTGGAGCCTGAAGAAGCTGTAAGGGAGTATGACTTAGAAACTCGGATTTGACCAGCTAAAGGATAACTATCAGAGGGATGTTTTTGTGGTTCAAAGTTGGAAAAGGAAGTACCAGGACGGCGTGGAGAGGGAATGTTTGGGATTCCCGGGTTAAGAGGATCCTCACCAGGGGAGGTCCGAGTAGCTCTCCTCTTGGTAGAGGGTTCAGCAGAATTCTGCGAAGATTTTTGAAGAAGAGTTTGGTTGAGTTTTTGCATAGCAGGATAAGAATATGGTTCTATGGATATGCGAGAATATGGCACCTTGGCACAGATGGTGCGAGCCTTCCTTTTCCCGGTAGCAGCAGATTCAGTAGCTTCAGAGCTATGGCCGGGTGAAGGGTGGCTGCCTTTTCAGCCGGTTCTGGTATTATAAAGTGGGCATCAGTGGATAAATTGGGTTGAGTTTCGTTCTCAATTAAGCTTATGAAGAAGTGGCCAAGGGAGTCAAGTTCACCTTCTTCTTCTTCCTTTTCTTCTTCTTCTTCTTCTTCACTCGAGGACTGAGCCTCGTCATCATCATCTTCATCATCGTCTGCCTCAGGAGTGGCAGGGGGAGTTTCAACTTGCCACCAGTCATCAGATTCCTAGTGAAAAAGTAGAAGCAAAGTAATCAGTATACAATTGAGAAAAGAATATGTTATTGAGATTTTTATCAGTCGGTACTTACTGGTGGTGCCGGGTTATTTTACTGAATGGCAGAAGGCCATTTTCTTGATCGTCTCAACCTTTTCAGCAAGGAAGGCCTTGATAGCCTTGTTCAGAGCAGTGTTTGGGTAGGACTTTCCGAGTAACGGAGGGAATCAGTCAGATGGCCCGAGTAATCGCAAAGAAGCTTCTTGCGAATACTGTTGGGCTGAATTCGCCAACCCATCCACGTTTTGATCAGATCAGTTCCACGGAGACCGTGCGTAACAAGAACCGAGATCTTCTTGAGAAGAGGCTGGATAGCTTCTCTCTCGGTGTCAGAGGCAAAGGATTTCATGTTGTTGTTGAGAGTGAGGGGTTCGACCGAATAACCCGGTAAAGGGTGTTCACCCAGGTATCTTGGCTTTACAGTAAAAGTATGATTTTTGCCAATGTTTCACGTGGGTATGAAGTTCTAGAGAAGGCATGGCAGAACCTTTGCGGCGTTGAATAGAAACACCGCCACAGACCAAGAGGGGGCCATTCTTGTGCTCACGCTGAGGTTTGCACAAGAATAGCTCCAGAAAAGAGCTAAGCTGGGAGGAGTGCATAAGTATGATTCACAAAGAACTATGTAATTACTAATGTTCAAGATGGAATTGGGTCCGAGATCGAAGACCCGGAGGCCGTAGTGACGAAGAAGATCCCTAAAGAAAGGATGACCCGGGGGACGAAAACCCCGGGTGACATGCTCAAGAAAGCAGATAACTTCACCTTCCTTGGGGGAAGGCCGAGTCTCCTCTTCAGTCCCTCTCCACTCGATCTCCGACTGAAGAGGAAGAACGCCGGCCTCTGCCAGTTCTTCCAGCTTGGTCTGTGTAGCCATGGATTTGGCCCAGTTGGCCGTAATCCCAGATTTGCGCTTGGTGGTCTTTTTGATCTTCTTTGATGCCGATGCGGTGGCGCCATCACCGGCCTTGGCCTTGGCCTTCAGCTTCCTCGGATCTTGGGTGCCATGAGATCTAAAGATCTAGAAAATAACAAGAAAAGAAATGAAAAGAACCGAGCTCAAGAACAGCCAAGGATGAACAAAACAAGATCTAGATGGAAACCAAATGCAGGAATGAAAACTTACCGGAGCTTGTGGAGATCTGGTGCGGAGCTGATTAGCTGTGGCAATGCGGGGCTCCAATGGCGGGGCGGCGCGTGAGCTTGGAGGAACCCTAACCCTAGCTCGGGAGAGAGAAGGACGGAGGTTGAAGAAGAGGGCGCGGTGAATGGGGAAAGTGAAACCCTTTTTACTGCGGCCACTATTTATAGCCCAGGGTGAAACCCTAGGAGCGTGAAACGAGGAGATAAGATTCTGTTTTGATTATGGGTCAAAGATACGAGAGATATGTCAGAGAATGTTCCTTGGTCGTTGACCGGAGGGATAAGTGCGAGAGAAAAGCCGGGTTATAAAGAGAACCGCCAAAAGGAGCTGGTCTGAAACATAACCCGGCCATTCAGTGTTAATGCTTTTTATTTTGTTTTCAGGAGTTTAACTCGGATAATCTCATCAGCAGCTACCCTCGAGTAATTGAATCAAGATCAAGAGTATCAAGTGAAGCAACAGATGAGCTTATGCAAGTCAAACTTGGGGACTACTGTTGGGGGATAATAACCCGGTATACTTATGACCAAGGAATAATCAGTCGGACGGCCCAAGGTCTGGTCCGAGTGAAGTGTACAAGATATGGGCCGGGTTATAGTTGGGCCAATAGGCCTAACATGACTCGTCCCTGGAAGGAAGGACCTAGAAGAACTGGAGTCCGAGTGAAGGAAGAAACCGGGTGACTTGGAGGCTACGGAAGGTCTAGAAGAACCTAGAGTAGGACTCCGTGCTCGTATGTAACTCGGTATTCATTGTAAGTTCGGGAGACCCGGCGTCTATATAAACGGGCTCCCAGAACATAGATAGATAAGTTCTAAGTCTCAAGTCATAAGTTTCAACCCTAGTTCGATATCACCGCTATCAAGCGAAACCCTTGTAACCTGTCTCGTAACCCGGCTCTGTTGTCGTAGCCGAGTTATCGAGACCTTGAGATCAATAACATAGAAGCAGGAAGTAGGTCTTTATCTCCAATGGAGAGGCTGAACCTGGGTAAACCCTTTTTCCCCAACGAGCGTGACAATCTCCTGAAGGACCAAGGCGCCTTGCCCCAATTATCAAGTTACCCCATGGTAACATCTGCCGTGTTAACCCCACGACAATGTGCATCTTGCATTCTAGGCATAATATCTCGCTCGGAGTCAATATACCACCAACCTGCGCATGCTTGACAGTTGATGAGAACCTTTGCGGGGGTAATGCGTCCTCCCCGGCGAACGGTCAGATTTCCCTTCTGGCCTAGTACCCGTGGCTGGGGAGTGAACTCCCGGAAGGCATAGTGCTCTTAGGGGTGCTGCTACCGGTACAGGCGGTTAGAGTACTTGTCACCTAAGAGATCTCCTCAGAAACCTTGACGGCGCGTTAGTGCAAGGGAGGTTTGGGAAATGACCCCGGGAGTTGAGCCCTAGGATTGCATTCATCTGAACTTACATTCTGAATTTACAATTCTGAATTACATTGAGCCGAAGCTTTCCCTAGATTCATATCTAGCCTATGCTACTAAGGCTTGCTCAGATCCCCTGGCTGCGCAGATTTGTCTTCTGTTTTATTGCCTGCCGGGTCAACTCCTGACTCCCGGGGACGCCTGGGATGAAGGAAGGCATTCGCGCAGGATCTTCAGGGGTCCCACGGGCCGAGAAACTTCCGGGCAAACCCCGGCACATGCTGGCTGCAGAGGAGGTGCACGTGGTCCACGAACCTATCCATGATGTCTTCCTCATCCTGTACGAAGGGAAGAAATCGAGTCAAGGCGCGGGATCTTCCCAAGGGTCGTATTGCCAGAACCGAGGCAGCCTAACCTTGAAGACATCGTCAAGGTCGCAGAGGAGGTGGATCAATCTCTGATTGCCTGCGGCCTCCTTCCACAGCTCCATCTTGATGGTGTCCTTCCGGGTCGCCAGCGCCACCGACGCTTCCATGGCAGCAGAACCGGCGATGTTCCCCACCGCGGGGAAAACCAAGGAAACCCGAGGGCGAGGAACGACCTCGTCCTTTCCAGTGGCTCGGGCTCCAGCTTCGCTGGGTGCCTCCGCCGCTCCTCGGAAGACGGACTCCGCCGTCGACACGTCGGACAAGGCCCTCTCTGCTTCGCCGGACATTGTTCTGCGGGCGTGGAGAGGCAAGGGAAGAAGAGGAGCGGAACAAGGCGAGAAGATGTGTCAAAGGGGTTGGAGTCTGGAAGGTCTTTTATAGGCTTCCCACGCTCCACCTACCCCTTGACGCTACGACTGCTGCAGTAATGGGAGCGCGTTTTGCAAAAAACTCGTTCTCATTCACACGGACGCGACGCGAAGACAAGGAGGAAAACAAGATCTTCTTCATTTACAAGGACTACAAGGGGACGATCTTTTTTACAACAAAAAGGTTGGCTCCCGTCGAGAAAGGAGCACCGCCGTACAATGGAAGACGCTACTTCCAGAAGTACGTCGTCAAGGCCGCCGGGGAGGAGGTCAACGAGATCTCCATGGCGCCCGTCCGAAGCTCCTCGCCTTCAGGAAGACGAACTCCCCTCGACCTTGATGTCAGATGAGTTTTTCCTCATCTTCATCCTCGTTGTAGGAGCTCGAACTGCCGCTGCTGCTCTCCATGCAGCACTCCACGCGTCCGCCATCGACACCGAAGATCTTCACGGAGAGCGTTGCATCTCCGTCGTACCGGAACACCAAGCATTGCCCCCGGGACAGGCGGCGGGCACGGGAGAACGACTTCCACCCCGGACCCAGAAGCATGGCGCCTTCAGTGGTGCGCTCCGCCATGGCCCAGGAGGGGCCATTGGGGCAGGCTTCCACTTGCAGCCAGAAGCCGGAGGGTCCGATCTCCTCCGTCGCCATCGCAAAGGAATCCGGCAGGAGAAGCCGGCTGCGAGGCCTGCGGTTCAGATCCACGATGAACTCGAACGGCTCGAAGCTGGTATGAACCATGCGCCTAGGAGGGGAGCAGCGGTGCCGCGGCCTCCACGGCCGCCGCGATCGCGAATCCCACGACCTCGCGAAACAGCTCGACCACGAGTGGAGGGGCCACTCTCCGCAGCAGCTGAAGAAGAACGAGGGCGCCCAACTCCTCTCCTCGCTCTCGCCATTGGCGCTGGCAGCTTGTGGGGAGGCCTGGAGTTGGACTGAGGAAGAAGATGAACGAAAGAGCCAGGGGTGCGCCTCGCTTTTATAGCCACGGCGGCGCCTCTGTCAGGCGTCTCCTCGGTTCTTCCGTTATTGGGAATCGAGGGGGCCACCGCAGTTACTCCCCCGAGCGGAGTAACTCCAAGACCTTCAAGGCCATCAACGAAGCAGAGCAAGAAAGACCAGGTGCCCGGGACCCACTTTGACCTATCTTTAGGCCATGGCCCCGGCAGCTGGAGCAAGAGCCGCCGGGACCATGCCCGGGGGCTACTGTCGCAACAGTGGAACATGGGGTTCCCCTAGTACTGCCAAAGTGGGTCCACCCCATGTGGACCCAAGATGAAGATGGACAAGACCAAGACTCAAGTCAAGCTGGCGGGTTCACCGTCAGGACACGCAAGGCCTACGTCGACAAAGGGCTCCGGTCCTGGGGACCTTCCGGGTCCCCGAACCAAGCAAGAAGGCCAGGAAGGACCCGAGAGCCCGAGTTCCCGCCAGGAGGCCAGGCTCCCTCTCGGGTACTTCCCCACGTCCCTGTGGATAAGCACTCCACCTCACCGCGGAAGACTTGGGAAGCAAGGCGAAGGCAGCGCGGGCGGGAAGCACGTCCCGTGGTGGTGTCAGCTCCTGTCCACCCCAAGACGGACGCTCCCACCTAACCCAAAGGAGACGCTAGGCTGAGAAGAGGCCACGTCTCCTCCTAAACTAGATGAGGAGGGTCCTTCACCCCGAAGGTCCCTCATGCCCTCACGTGACCCTGTGGCAACCCCTTAGCTTATAAAAGGAGGACCAAGGCACGGAGAAGGAAGAAAGGGAGGTCGAAGCAAGGACGAACACAAGGTAGAACCAGAGCAAGACTAGACTAGGACTGCGAAGGTAGAGAGGAAGGTGATCTCCTCCGGGTCAGGATCTGTCCTTCTTCTACCTCCAGCCAAAACCCTTCCGGGTACCCATCCGGGAGGTTCCATTGTAAGGCACAATATGAAGAACCCATCAATCCAGACATGCAGGAGTAGGGCTTTTAGCCTCCGGGCGGCCTGAATCTGGATAGCTCCTTGTGTCCCTTTGGTTGCATGCTTTGATCGTGGAGAGGAGAGCTTGATCTAGACTCCGCCCAAGAAGACGATTCTCAGCCTCCTTCGCGTCCCGTGCCGAACCTAAAAGGGTATCCTATACTCCCGGTGTCCGTGCAACGAGACACGACACAAACATAACTGAAATAAGCATGACATCTATTTGAATTTTGTATATCTTGGATAGGAGCAATTTTTGTACATAATTACTTAAATATCTTCCCCCCATTTAGAGGCCTTTTTTGAGATACATGTACTTTAAATTTGAAATATATCCGGTAAATTAGCTAGAAGTTCGTTGAATGCCTAAATGATACTACTACATGCATCCCATAGTATAACATGTCATTACTGTTGACTCAGCCATCGTAGATATCCTAAGAGAAGTGCAGGTAGAGCGGCAAACATGGATGCAACGCACCCGGCCGTAAATCAGTACGCCGTTTTGCCCTAGTTGCAGTGTCTGACTCCATAGATGCATAGTACGTACGGCGCCTCTAACCATCAAGGACGTCCGTGCATGCATGGCTGAAGTATACACCTGTCTTCTGCCTGTTTACCATGATCGATCCACTTGCGCAATTAATTAGTACGATCTGTGCAGATATCAGAGGACCGATCAGGGGTTCCAATTTGTAACAACTATAATGATGCTTAATGAACTTGCTGCTGAGTTGCCAGGCATCTAAATCTATGAGCATAATCCCCATTTATTTCTCATGTCTTGTTATTCCGATCTGCCCACACTGCCATAATTTCACATCTAATTCCCTGTGAGCCTCGTCCTATCCAATTTAATCTCCACTGGACCAATGGAAAATTTTCAGAGAGAGAGAGACTGATGAGAGAGAGGGAGGTCCAACCAACCAAATGTGTATAGGTTTTCTTCAGCTTTCAAGAGGCGTCACACTCGCTGCAGCTAGCAGCAACAGCTACCTTTGGTGGCAGCACCACACGTACACACACGGCCCGGCCGGCCGGCCACCTCAACTGCGCCGCGTTTCCATGGCGCGTCGCGTACAGCCGTCGGACCATCGCCCCACCCGCCGTCGATGTCGCCATGAAATCAAATGAATTTCGATTGGAATGGTGATGGACGTTGAATCGTTATTGTAATTACCCTCTTATTCTGCGACATCTTCCTTTTGTCGCCTAATCTTCCGTTCCTCTCTAGTCTCTACCTATGAGAGCTTCCAAGTAGGTCATTCCAGGTCGTCCATTTAGAAAGGGTACCTCCCAGGTTCTCATAGCATCTTACTTTCCTGGTTCACTCTGCCAAGATGAACTCTTTTTTTGTTCAAAGTCAAAGTCCACGTCAAGCCACCTTAATATAGTCTATAATTAACGTTAATGATGAGGTCCAGAAGAGGAAAGACTCGCGATGGATACATTTGCGTTGTACTTGCTACAGGTCGTAGCTCCCGGCATCGTTGTCTCCTTGACATGGACGCACAAGCGGCCAACTGCAAACTTCTTTGACAAAATTAAATTTACTTTTGTCGATGATACTTGTCACACAATGCAATAAGTAGCCAATAAATAAAGCAGGGTCACAAGATGAAGCGAGGTATATAGCTTTTAATTAACCACACAATGCAAACTGCCAGAGGCGTAACGATCTTGTTGCTTATCGACCCCATTCCAGTACTGCAGGCAGTGAACAGTAGCACGGGCACATTACTGTAGGTCTGTAGCAACCTTTAGTAAGTTGAACTTTACAACGGGAAAAGAAAAGAAAAGATATAGGGATATGATAAATTATGAAGCATGCTGCATGCATATGCATTTTTATTGGTTTTGTATACAAAAAAACAACTCGAAAAGGATTGGATCAAAAGCGATATATATCTCTAACCAAACCATGAATGAACAAGCCTTGTAGTAGATAACAAAAGAAAAAGGGAAGGGCATTTGTATATGCAGTTTTTCTGTGGCCGAAAACAATTCGTGGACGTGTGCTTGGAGACTCGACAGATATATGTGTGCAATAGATCGGTTGCAACAGTTGGTCGACTTTTCAAAGTTGAAGACTACACTGTAGAGGTACAATCATGTCACTACAAAGTCAGAAGGAAGTGCATGGATGCATTATTTGAGGCAAAGGCGTGTCAAATCGAGTTCTCCGTTTTCGGAAACCGTGCCTACTACTGTGCCAACTGTGGTTAGGAGTGATCTGTGTATATATCGCTCGCCGGTCAGTATGAGATACTCCCTCCTCCGTATCAAAATATAAGATTTTCTATCTAGTTTTCACAAACATGTATTCCACACACATGTATCTAGACATGTTTTAGTGCAAGGTAGATACATGTGTGGAAACTAGCTAAAAAGTCTTATATTTTGATACGGAGGGAGTAGAAAATAGAAGAATTCCAAAGAAATAAAGATCAATCATACATATATGGACATTAACTGACGGATGGGGACACAACCTTATAAAACTCATATATGTATGGTGTGTGTAGATATGGATTTTTATGTATGCGCATGTTGCATTTGTGCGCGTTTGTGTGGCTGCCAGCAACAGAGTCCCGGGATCGATAGGCATGAATCTTCATCTCTCCCAGAGAGAGAAAGGGGAGCAGAAACACTGACAGGAAGACCCACCGCTAGCTGGTCCATCCATCCGGAGAAAATGATAGCTTGCTGCAGCTCCCTGCGCTGCATGCGCTGCAGAAGATCACCATGGGGAAGGGATCCAATGGGATCACTGATCTCTGCATGCTTCCATGGTGGAGAAGAGGGGGAGAAAAATCCCAGCTGCTGGATGGAGGTGGTAGGTAGGCGCCAGGTCGATCTGAGGGTGGAAGCCTTTTCTGCTTCTCCGACCGGCCGGGCTTTGGTTTCGCCCGATCTGGTAAACTTCCTCCTCCCACGACCTCGTATGCCTCTTGTTTTTGGAAAAAAAGAGGTGACCGGCTGCTGCCGGTGGACGAGAATGGCAATTATTTTGGCTGGACCGTGGGTCATGGGTGGGCCACGCCGTACTTGCTGTCTCTTTATCATTGGCCCTCCGTCCTCGTCACCACCAACGTTTGTTCCCGATCCCAAACGTGCGGGCTATCAAGAAATATCTAAAACTCTCCTCGCGGTTCCCGTATTAGTTTTCTGTGAAGAAAACGAAGATTTAATTAACCCGTCGACATTTTCTCTAGATAAAATGAACACCTTCACGAGATTTATGCAAAACTAAGCTATGATGAAGTAAAATTCAAAAAAAAAAAATATGATGAAGTGGTCACAAAGATAGATACATCACATTTTCTTTATTTTTGACGCATCAGTTGCGGTAGGCTATTTAATGCTAAAGATTTCGGGCACCACTACTGGCTATGGTAAAACCAAAAACGTTGTGATGGGAAACTAACACTAGTAGAAAACAGGGCTTCCGTTTGGCCCATTTGTCTCGGCCATACTTAGAACCGGAACTAATGGGGCATTAGTTCAGGTTCGAATGGCCAGGGCGCCGGAGAGCACCAGTCCCGGTTCGTAAGGAACTTTTAGTGCCGTTCGTGTTATGAACCGGTACTAAAGGGTTACTCGCGTGCGCGGGCCCGCGGCAGCAACCCTTTAGTACCGGTTCGTAACACGAACCGGTACTAAAGGTTCCCTATATCATCTTCTTCCACCCCCGAGCCCTCGCCATTTTTCCTGCTCGAAACTTCACCATTTTTCTCCTCCGTTTCCTCTCCCGAGGTCTAGTTCATCCCCATTTTTTTTCACCATTTGTCAAGATTGACGGCACCCCATCTATTCAAGGGTTAGCAACTTCATCCTTTCTTCCGGTGTTGATACTTTAGCTTATTTCATTGCAAGTTTAGCTCATTTCATTTTTGTAGTGCTAGCTAGGTGTTTGATGAAATGCCTAAGTTAGGGAGTTCATTTTTTTATATGCATTTTGAGCTCAAATTAATTTATGATTTGTGGGTTTTAGTGTCGTCCCGTCCCCGTCCTCACCTCCGTCGATAGCCCGCGCCGTCCCATCACCGGCACCACCTCGGTGAGCCTCTATTTTTTTATATGCATTTTGAGCTCAAATTACTTGTATGATTTAAATGCATAGTTATTACTTATATAATTTTCTTATGTTTTTTTTATATGTATAGTGTCATGGTTTTGATATCCGTCCCGTCGGCCCTCGTCCGGTCTATGATTCGGATGTGGTATATTTTTATAACTATTTGTTTCATTTCGTGTTTATAACAATTATGCCTACCAACTTGACATAGATTTTTATCTAGGAGGTAGTTGAACCGGAAATTCCAACCGACCCTATTGCCGAGTTTTTTGAAAATGAAAACAATGATTTGAAAGTAAAATTGGAAAGAAGTGAAGATCTTCGTCTACAATGCCTAGAAGAGAAGATGAAATTGGAGTTCGATCTTGCCGACGTCGTCGATAAACACTAGATCAAGATGGATGCAATGCGCTTGAAAATTAGAAAGATTAGAAAATATGCCATTCATAAAGAGTCTTGGTATCATTATGTTGTTGGTTCAATAATTATCTTAGTTGCGATTTTGATCGCATTTGTTGTTGGGTTTAAATTCTTTAGATAGTTGTATGTTAGTTTCAATGTATGTTTTATGTGAACTATGTATTGCATTTGGTCACCACTCTACTTTGGTTTTAATGTGATGAACTTGTATTAATTAATTTGGTCACTATTATATATTCATTTTTGTCGTGTAATGGTTTTTGATATATTTATATAATGCAGATGATCCGGCAATGGATGTACGGTGACCGACGTTGTCCCGACTTTATTAATGGCATGCATGATTTTCTCCGTGTGGCTGAGACAAACAAGCCGCCGAATGGTTTTATTTCTTGTCCATGTAGTGTCTGTAAAAATACGCAGGATTACTCTACCTCAAAAACCATTCACGTCCACCTGTTGCAGTCCGGCTTCATGTCCGGTTATAATTGTTGGACCAAGCACGGAGAAAGAGGGGTTATAATGGAAGACAATGAAGAATAAGAGGATAATGACAACTATCCTATGTTCACAAAGACGGTGGTACTATAATGGGGGAAGACGAAGCTGAAGAAGAGCCCATTGTTGATGAGCCCGATGATGATCTTCGTCGGGCCATTCGTGATGCACAGATAAACTGCGGAAGTGAAAACGAGAGGTTGAAGTTGGAGAGGATGTTAGAGGATCACAAAAAATTGTTGTACCCAAATTGCGAAGATGGCCAGAAAAAGCTGGGTACCACACGGAATTACTGCAATGGAAGGCAAAGAATGGTACATTTGACAAGGGATTTGAAAATTTGCTGAAAATAATAAAGAAGATGCTTCCAAGGGATAACGTATTGCCCCCAGTACGTAGGAAGCAAAAAAGGTTGTCTGCCCTCTAGGATTAGAGGTGCAGAAGATACATGCATGCATCAATGACTGCATCCTCTGCCGCGGTGAGGAGTACAGAATTTGAATGCATGCCCGGTATGCGGTGCATTGCGGTATAAGATCAGGCGAGATGACCCTGGTGATGTTGAGGGCGGGCCGCGCCCAGGAAGAGGGTTCCTGCCAAGGTGATGTGGTATGTTCCTATAATATCACGGTTGAAACGTTTGTTCCAAACAAAGTGCATGCCAAGTTGTTACGATGGCACAAAGAAGACCGTAAGAAAGACGTGATGCTGAGACACCCCGCTGATGGGTCGCAGTGGAGAAAAATCGACAGAGAGTTCCCGACATTTTCAGATGACGCAAGGAACTTAAGATTTGGTCTAAGTACACATGGCTTTAATCCTTTTGGGGAGCAGAGCTCCAGTCATAGCACCTGGCCTATGACTCTATGTATCTATAACCTTCCTCCTTGGTTGTGCATGAAGCGGAAGTTCATTATGATGCCAGTGCTCATCCAAGGCCCGAAGCAACCCGGCAACGACATTGATGTGTACCTGAGGCCATTGGTTGAAGAACTTTTACAGTTGTGGCGTGAAGAAGGTGTACGTGTGTGGGATGAGCACAAACAGGGGAATTTGACCTACGAGCGTTGTTGTTTGTAACCATCAATAATTGGCCTGCCCTTAGTAACATTTCAGGACAGTCAAACAAGGGATACAATGCATGCACGCACTGTTTAGGGGAGACTGAAAGTATTTATTTAGGTAACAAGAATGTGTACCCGGGGCATCGTTGATTTCTTTCAAAACAGCATCCGTAAGAAAGAAAGGCAAGCATTTCAAAGGTGAGGCAGATCACCGGACGAAGCCTACCTGCCCTACTGGTGTTGATATATATGACATGGTCAAGGATTTAAAAGTAATCTTTGGAAAGGGTCTTGGCGGACAATCTGTTCCGAATGACGCTGACGGACACGTACCCATGTGGAAGAAGAAATCTAAATTTTGGGAGCTACCCTATTGGAAAATCCTAGAGGTTCACTCTGCAATCGACGTAATGCACGTGACGAAAAATCTTTGCGTGAACCTGCTAAACTTCTAGGGCGTGTATGGGAAGACGAAAGATACCCCGGAATCACGGCAGGACCAGCAACGTATGCACGAACGAGACAACCTGAATCCAGAGAAGTATCAAGATCCTACCAGCTACGCTCTTACCAAAGAAGAGAAGGAGATCTTTTTTGAAGTCCTGAACAGTATCAAGGTCCCGTCTAGCTTCTCGTCGAATATAAAGGGAATAATAAACATGATAGAGAAAAAGTTCCAAAACCTAAAGTCTTATGACTGCCACGTGATTATGACACAATTACTTCCGGTTGCATTGAGGGGGCTTCTGTCGGAAAATGTTCGAGTACCCATTGTGAAGCTATGTGCATTTCTCAATGCAATTTCTCAGAAGGTGATCAATCCAGAAACTCTACCAAGTTTACAGAAGGATGTGGTCCAATATCTTGTCAGCTTCGAGTTGGTGTTCCCACCATCCTTCTTCAATATTATGACGCACCTCATAGTTCACCTAGTCGAAGAGATTTCCGTTCTCGGTCCTGTATTTCTACACAACATATTCCCCTTTGAGAGGTTCATGGGAGTCTTAAAGAAATACGTTCATAACCGTGCTAGGCCAGAAGAAAGCATCTCCAAGGGCTATGGAACACAGGAGGTCATTCAGTTTTGTGTTGACTTTATTCCTGACCTTAAGCCGATCGGTGTTCCTCAATCGCGCCATGAGGGGAGACTGCGTGGAAATTGCACGCTAGGAAAGAAAACAATAATATGTAAGGACTGGCATTCTTTCACTCAAGCACACTACACAGTTCTACCTAATTCTAGCTTGGTGGCTCCGTATATCAAGGAACACATGAATAATTTACGCTCTAAATACCCGTAGCAGCCTGAAGAATGGATTGAAGGAGAACACGTGAAGACTTTCGGCGGTTGGTTGTAAACACGTCTCATTAATGAAACCACTGTTGGAGAACAGCTATACTTGTTGGCCAAAGCACCATCTTCGACTATATTGACTTTTCAAGGGTACGAGATAAATGGAAATACATTTTACACGGCCGACCAACATAAAAAGAGCACCAACCAAAACAGTGGTGTCCGCTTTGATGCAACAAACAACAATGTGCAAAAGGACACATATTATGGTTACATAGAGCAATATGGGAACTTGACTATGGACCTTCTTTTAAGGTCCCTTTGTTCTGGTGCAAATGGTTCAACCTGAAAGGCGGGGTACAGGTAGACCCGTAGTACGGAATGACTACAGTGGATCTCAAGAATCTTGGGTACGGCACCGAACCATTCGTCTTAGCCAATGACGTGGCTCAGGTTTTCTATGTGAAGGACATGTCTACCAGACCGAAAAAAAGAAAAGATAAGCAAGCGAATACATCATACGATGAGACAAAGCGCCACATAGTTCTTTCAGGGAAAAGAAACATCATGGGAGTGGAGGACAAGACAGACATGTCAGAAGATTACAATAAGTTTGATGAAATTCGACCCTTCGCAGTGAAAACTGACCCAAGCATCATGTTAAATGATGAAGATTGTCCATGGTTACGGCGCAATCAGAAGAAAGGACACACACGAAGAAAAAGTTTATACCACAATACTAGATAGGGATGTTGGTGGTGATGTATAATAATGTATTAAACCTTTTATGTAACTGTGTTGTGAAAACTCAGAAGAAAACTCTAAACACTGATTTTTGGTTCTAAAAACTTCGGAGGCGCTCACAAGCGCTCGAAAAAGATGGAACAAAACACACGGTTTCCCCTGCATACAGCCCGACGGTGGCTCGTGAGTGCCCGCATATCAAATGCACCGTCGGATGTATGCAGGGAATCCGAATGATCTGTATTCAGTCGATGAACTGAAGGATTTGTAGATATAACAAAACACACGGTTTCCCCTGCATACAGCCCGACGGTGCCTCGTGAGTGCCCGCATATCAAATGCACCGTCGGATGTATGCAGGGAATCCGAATGATTTGTATACCAAATGAACAACAATGAGTACACACTGAGTGCCGAACATGTCCGAGAGGTGGGCTATATATAGGGTCATGTGGCTCACGAAGTGGTCGTGATAGTGCTGATCCAACAGCTCACAAGCCCTCAAAAGAAACACACCCCTGATCCAACGGCTCACAAGCGCTTGAAAGAAACACACAATCCGTGTGCTTCTGTTACCAACCGGGACTAAAGGCGGTCTTTGTTAAAATTGCCCGTGCCATTACCCCGTAGTCCGTTTATGTAATATTGTAATAGTGTTCTAAAAACTATTGGTGATGTGTAATAATAAAAGCCGGGACTAAATGCGAGCTTTGCGGTCACGACTTCCATGGTTACGGCGCAATCCTAAGCAAGGGACACACGCGAAGATATGTATGCATGATCAAATTGATGCATTAACATAAAGCTCTAAAGCATGTTTAACATGTTTATTTGAGGTCACATTGAATTATTTGCTTTTATTCAATTTAACTCCATAATTAAGAAAAATGGCATTTTTGTAATTTCCAACAACTTGCAAATTTGAATTGTTCAAACATGAATCAATTTGGCATAAATAGATAGGGTTCATTTTTCTGAGCATTTTGATATATTAATCATAATTTTCTGATAAACAGATTAAAAGTTTGACTTAAATCAATACATATAAATGAAAACAGAAAAAACAAAAAGAAATTAGAGCAAAAAAGAAAACAACTCGAAATACCTTTAGTCCCGGTTCCATCCACGAACTGGAACTAAAGGTCTGAGCTTCACGCCAGAATTTTCGGCCGCCCAAAACTGCCCAAAGCTAGACCTTTAGTTCCGGTTCCAGCCACGAACCGGAACTAAAGGGCCTTTAGTACCGGTTCGTGGCTGGAACCGGTACTAAAGGTATGTTTAACGTTTTTAGATCACGTCGCCCCCTTCTTCCTCCTCATGTCGAGCAGAAGTTTTCCCCGACGCCGCCGCCTCGTGTTGCCCCCTGCCCTCCCGTCCCCGACGCCGTCGTGCTGCTCCGGGCACCGCTGCCGCGCCGCCGCCCGCGACGCCGCCGTCGCCGCGTCGCCCGCCCCTCCGCCGCCCTCCGCCGTGGTGCTGCCCCGCCGCGTCGCGCCCGAGGCCGGCCCTCTCCTCCTCTGCCACGCGCGTCGCGCCCGAGGCCGGCCCTCCTCCTGCGCCGCGCGCGTCGCGCCCGAGGCCTCCTCCACGCCGCCTCACCCTCCTCTCCTCCTCCACACGGCCTCGACGGCCGGCGACCTCGCCCTCCACCTCCTCCGGCCGTAGCAAAGGTGAGGTAGTTTAATTACATGTTGTTTTTGTGTAGTTTAGGTGTTTTTGTTGTTGTTTTTTCAGTGTTAGAAATTTAGTGTTAGAAAATTTTAGCAAATTTAGTGTTAGTGTTAGTGTTAGAAAGTTAGTGTTAGGAATTTTAGTGTTAGTGTTAGTGTTAGGAAATTTAGGGTTAGAAATTTAGGAATTTTAGTATTAGGAATTTTAGTGTTAGTGTGTTAGAAATTTTAGTGTTTTGTAATTTAGGAAATGTTATTAGGAAATGTATTAGAAATGTTACTAGAAAATATAGTACTTGTTAGAAATGTGTTACGAAATGTTATTATAGTTAGCAATGTTTTAGGAAAATGTATTAGGCAATGCTAAGTCAATTTGGAATGATCGTCTTATAAAAATTGTGTTTTTAGTTTATTGTTCTCGGCGATGATGTCACTGTTGGACCAGAGGGGCGATGTCCGGGACTGGGCTCCGCCGGGCTGGCACTGGGAGGTGCTACCTTCCGGGACACGTAGCTTGGTGAGGAATCCGGGTGACGTCGTCGACCCGGATCTTCTTTGGTGGCAGTCGCGTGGTCCACGCTCGGTGCGGAGGGAGCCGGCCCCCGAGGAGGTGGTACGTCGCCGTATCAGGGAGGAGGACGAGCACGTCCGTCGCTACATGTATTTGTTGGATAGTCAGTATAACAATACCTGGTCGTTTCTTCAGAGGATTTCTCCTCACGTGAGCTATGACCCTGTGAGGGTTCCTTATATTTGGATGCGCAGCGCCCGCGGCTCAGCACCCCGCAGCTCAGGACCCGGTCGAAGTTAGTTTGAGAGGTTCATGCATGGGAGAGGAGATGTATTAGTGATATTATTCGTGATGTATTAGGGTTAAATAAAAATGGACCCGAGCTATGTAACTGGATTATTCTAGATGTAAGGGCTAGTTCTTGGTTCATGGGATCGATGTATTAGCGATACTTTTACATATTTGATCAATGTTCCCTACTTTTTATTATTCTGCTAATGCTAACATTGTTAAGTAGCTGCTATAAATTTACATTCACATTTGCTAAGATGCAAATTTTAAGATTCATATTCTTGTTACAAAATTGATTGCAGGGACATTAAGCTATGGATCCAAATTGTCCGGACGCCACCGGCAGAGACGAGGAGCGTGAAGGGCGAATGGATCCAAAATGTCCGGACGCCCCGGCAGAGACGAGGTGCGTGAAGAGCGAATGTATCAGATTATATATGGACGTGCAAGCCCGCCTGAAGAAGATGCTGGTGGAGAAGATGGGGTAATTGGAGACAATTACAGCTCACAATTTCTGAATGACTCCGGTGAGGGAGTTGAGCAAGAAGAAATTTGCAGAGAGGAGGAAGTGCCCTTAACAAACTCCGGCGAGGTATATTAAGCCTCTGTTGATCGATCACTAGATGCATTTATTGAGTTGTATTGTAGTTATTAACGAATCATTTTTTCTTTTTGCCCTCCGGATCGAGCAAATCATCCGCTGCTAAAGGGTCGAAACGAGGCCCGACCAGAAGGTTGGCCGATGGTATAAGGATATCGATCAACAAAGTTTGTGATAATGGCGAACCACTGGAACCCGTAGAGAGCCGCCGTAAATTTATAAATCAATGCGGAGTTCTTGTTAGGGACTTGGTCCCAATCATCCTTGAAGACTGGCATAAGCCGAAGGACGACAACAAGGCAACTACTTATGTCGACGACAGAAGAAAAGATTTGCTTTGGGACACCCTCTTGACACATGTCAACCTACCGCCAGGTATCCTCCCATCGTTGAAGGAGAAAGTCAAGCAGTGAACTCTTAAGAAGATGGCCACACAATTCCAGACCTGGAAGAAAAATTTATGGAAAAATTATGTAGCGGCGGAGGAACAAGATCCAGAATTCACTGGACCACTAGTGAAGATACAACAGCACTAGCCCACATTTGTGAAGCAAAGAAAATCGGAGGCCGCTGTGGCCCGATCGGAAATAAATAAGGTAAATGCTGGGAAGAAGACATATCACCATACTTCGGGGACAGATGGCTACAAGACTGCCGTGCCTAAGTGGGAAGTCTTTGAAGAAAAACTGCTTGATCAAGGGATCATTACACAGACAGCGGACTGGCCCGAGAGGTCCAAGCTCTGGTTGTTCGCGCATGGGGCAGGGTTGGACCCACAGACAGGGCAAATTGTTGCAAAGGGAAGATGGAAGGAAAAAATTGAGCTAGTAACCCAACAACTTGTGGACGCAATAGATAAAGTTTGAAAGGGAGAGTACGTGCCCGACAGAAAGAAAGACGAGCTGACACTCGCACTCGGGAATCCTGAAAAAGTTGGACGAGTACGAGGCTATGGACCCTGTGTTTTGTGGAAGCAAGGTTTTCCGGAGGACGCTGATACTTATAGAAGTCGTCAGAGAAAGAAGAAGAAGGAGTTAGACTGGTTATCGGATTTGGAACGCAAGGTGCAGCGGCAGCATGAGCAACTAGACTCAATTAGTCAGCAAAGGGCATCTCAGTAGCAGCTAGAAGGCCGTGAAGTCGAAGCCGCCCCATCTGATCAGCGGAAAAGCAGCGTGGGTTCCACGCAGCTAGAAAATTCTGAATTCGAACCGCCGGCGGCTCACTACCCCGTGGATGATATCATGGAGAAAATAAACTGTGAGCTACATATGTCAATGAAGAACATGTCCTTCAAGGTGGCGGTCGGCTATGCTTTACCAAATCAATCTGGAGCAAGCTACCATCTCGGCGGGATTCCAGCTGGCTATGCTCGTGTCGGGGTGGATGAAGTTATGCCGTTATATGCTAATCTGGAGCTTGACATTCCTGGAGGTGACGACGAGAAGACACTGGGAGAAGTCGAGAAGGGTATCGTTTTCTGGAACAAGAAAAACATCGTGTTTCCAAACTTGGCGCCAAGGCCACCGACTCCTCCGAGTAGCAGTCCCCCACCTCAAGATCCATCCCTCGACGCCGGTTGGGAGCCCAGCCCGAGTCCATCGCCCACGCCGTCCCGTCCGTCGATTGCGCCCACTACTAAGTCCATCGCCGCTCCGTCCCGTCAAAGCGGAAACTAAACTTCCCGTCGACATATACACAGAAGAAAATTGCAAATAAGGAAACTCGAGAGGAACACGAGTTGCAAAACCTCTTCCAAAGATAACTAACGACTTGACTCCAGAGGAACTCGACGCGAAGGTGCGTGCCGATGTGAAAAGACAATTAGTACCGAAACAGCCCCCACAAAAGGAGATAATACCAGCGAAAAAAGTTGCGAGATGTTTGAAAAATCTATCAAGGGGACCGCCACAGCCTCCTGATTTGCTAGATGACTATGAACATTGTATTGTGAAGACATATAGTCAAGAGAAGCAGGAGGAGGCAGCGGTATATCACCTAAAGAGGGAGCAGTTGCAGATGGCTAAAAGCGGGAAACAAGTGTCCCAGCTCGGAGAACAGGCAAATCAGTTGATCCCCCTCTCAAGGTGATGCCCGATATGGAAGTACACCACGACACTGGTCGCATAGGCGACAGTGGTTACCCCATAGAGTATCAGTATGCATGGACATATGTCTACGGGAGGTCCCTGGTCAGACCTGAGGCGGTCGAGTCTCTAACAACACAATTGCGCCAATTGCATCAGTGGTACATGAAAGCCGCAGCAGACGGGCATGACCACTTCTGGGTGTCTTATACGAAAGAGCATTACTTCACGGATGACGCGATGTATGTTCCGTTTCCTGAAAATTTTCAGTTATTCAATCAAGACGCCCTCGACAAAGCCCTCGTCAGTTGCTATTATTTGTAAGTGATTTATTTCTGCAATTTAATTAAGTCTCTAGCTCAGCTCGTTCATGCCTGTAATTATCTCACTATATTATTTTGTACGCTATTATGCAGAATGAAGATTGTTGAATGTAGAAAAGGCCGCATCTATGACACTGGGTTCATTGACCCATATTTCAATCATGAAGTTACCGTAAGGGACCATCCCGAGGACATAGAGAAAAACTTGCTCCGGTTTTTAGTGAAACAAAATACCTGCGTAGAAATACTTTTTCCTTACAACTTCAAGTGAGTGTTACTGTCTTCTACACATTCTATTTTGCTTACTCGATGTTTAGTGTAATCGATGAGTCATGGACATATAAACATGCGCAGCTTTAACTAGATTCTGCTAAACATTAGAGTTGATCAAGGAGTCGTTCAAGTCATGGACTCGTTAAGGAAAGATATGGACGAGTACCTCAGCTTGCAAGAATGCTCCAGAGGTAATTTCAATCATTATCGCTCTATATCGACCTCTTTCGTTCATTTTCTGATATCAAGTAATTAATAACTCCTTTAATCATTTTTTTTGCCGGGCAGGGTTTGGAAATGGTTCATCGTGAAGGTTGCAGAGGACTGGAAACCGGAGCTGTATTTTTATACCACCAAGGTAAGTAGTACTATATATCTAGGCCCGCACAACTCCTTAATTCTAGTTCAATATCATTATCATTCTTGATTATTATTTGATTGAATTCTATTCTTCGTAAAGTGGTGTCTGAGGCAGGCACAAGGGACAAATTTATGTGCATACTATGTTTGCGAGTTCATACGCTCTTGTGTCAGTGAGCGGAATAGAGATGCCAGAACAGCTGAAGTACGTATACACTATTCGCAATTTTTTTATTACCATAGTGTGTTGAGTTCCATTCATAATTTATTTTATGATGATTTCATATATATATACACACAACTCACACATATTCATCTTGATCTAGATGGACGAATGCGGGACAAGCTCCTACCAACGAAGCGCCTAAAAGCAATTCAAGAGGAATTGGCGGGATTTTTGAACTCGAAGGTCATGAAGGAAACCGGAGAATTTCATCACCGTAGTAATTATATTATGCCTCCAATGTAATTGACGTGATCTCGACGTGAGAATTTCATTAAAGTAACTTGTATGTGTATGTATATATGCATCAACGTGATCTCGATGAAGTATAAACTTTATGTATACGACTTATTTTTTGCGCAACGTGATCTCCATACAAAAAGAATTAAATTAAAAACACAAAATCAAAAACCCTAATAAACCCCTAATGCCCTAAACCCTAAACCAGGAAAAATAAATAAATAGAAAACAAAAAGCAAAAACCTTTAGTCCCGGTTGGTAACACCAACCGGGACTAAAGGATTCCCGCCATGCACGCCCGGCCGTGGCCACGTGGATGCCCTTTAGTCCCGGTTCGTGGCCAACCGGGACTAAAGGGGGGGGGGGGGGGTGAAAGTGCATATGTTGCCCCATGTGTGGTTTTGGTAATTAATGACAATCCTTATGGACTAATGTTTGCATTGAGATATCCTTATAGATCTTGTCCATAGGAAATCATTGGAGTTCATGTGTTGGACTCTAGAAGATTATATGATGACCAACGTTCTATCCAAGGGTTTATATGAAGTATGGTCATGTGTAGAGTTGAGTACATTGCAAGTATGTCTTGAAGGATTGAAGACATCATCTTTATGAAGAGAGAGAAGATTATGAAGTGCAAGCTCAAGAGAAGCATCTCGAAGAAATCCTATGCTTGAAGCTTGCCACCCATGTGGAGATATTGGTCAAGTGAAGATGTGCCTTATAGAGGCTCTCCCATATTGGTGTATGGGGGAGCGATATGTGAGTCTTTACCAAGCAAAGCGCAATCAAGAAAGGTGGTCCACTTGAAGAGATCAAGATCGTCATCATCTAGCTCAAGTGGAATGCGCAAGGCAAAGGTATGATCTTGACAGGGTTTCTATTTTACCGGTCTCATGGTGTTTGTGGGAGACCGGGTTATGGGATAGACGGCGTACAATCAAGAGGGGCTCTCAAGTGAGTAACTTGATCGCATCTTTGTGGAGAGCTCAAACCTTTGCATACTTGGCATCATCATCCTTCTTGGTTCTTATTTGGTTTTTCTCCTAGTTGGGTTTTGGTGCTGGTCGTGATCTTCATGACAAGCCCAAGTTCTTCGAAAACGGTTTTTGTTGGGAAACTTGTTGTGTTTTCATGTTGGAAATATTATCGGTTTATCCGTGAGGAAAGTTCCACACCTTCCCATGTGTGTCAACTTAACTCTATTTATGGTTCTTAATATTTCCAACAAAATTGGTTTCACCTATTTTGGAGTTCAAACGAGAAAGTTATTGGGTTTACAGTTTTGTTGATTTGCTGCTATTTTTCCTGGTCGGAGTGTCCGGTGTGCCAGGGCCGGAGTTTCCGGTGTGCCTCAACCGGAGTCTCCGGCCTCAGGGGTGCTCAGGGACCGGAGTCTCCGGCCCATCAGGTTTTTGGTGCGAAGTGCGCAACAAGACGGCGCCCTCTGTGTTGGGTCCGTAGTTGGTCCGGAGGGACCCCGGAGTCTCCGCCTGAGACTGGAGTCTCCGCCCCCTCCGGCCCTCCTGGACCGGAGTCTCCGGTGTAAGTTTCCTGCAATGGCTCTTTTTCGTGGGGACCTATAAAAGGCCCCCTTCTTCCCCATTGCTGTCAGCTCTTCCAAGCACGAAATTTCCCTCTTTCTCTCCTCCATTGTTGACCTTGCAAAGCTTGCCTCTCTCCCAATTCCTCCCATGATTCTTGCATATCTTTGAGGGAAAAGAGAGAGGAGATCTAGATCTACATTTCCACCAATCCATCTCTCCTCTAAGTGAGGGGAACCCTTTCGATCTAGTTCTTGAAGTTCCATTTGTTGAGTTCTTCTTTGTTCTTCCTCTCTTCTCCCCCATAAGCATTAGTTGCTTTTGGTGGGATTTGAGAGTGAAGGATTTGAGCACTTGTGCTCATGCCATTGCTTTGTGCATCGGTTTGTGCTCTCCACGAAGATTCGTGGAAATTGAAAGTTTGTAAGCTTGTTACTCTTGGGTCTTTGGACCCTAGACGCCTTTGTGGTGGTTGAGACCTTTTGTGGTCACTTGTAGCCATTCGGAAGCCCCCAATCCTTTTGTGGGTTGAGCCCCGGGTTGTTGTTGTAAATTAAGGCTCCGGATTCCGCATTGAAGGATTCCGATAGTGGAAGGTGAACCAAACCTTTTGTGGTGCGGTTTATCAGAGAAGAAGGTGAAGCCTTTATGGCTGTTGAGTCATTGTGTTGGCTCACACCTCTCCAACGAGACGTACTCCCCTAAAAAAGAGGAACTCGGGAATACATCGTTGTCTCCGCGTGCCTCGGTTATCTCTATACCCGAGCTCTTTACTTATGCACTTTACATTGTGATAGCCTTCGTGCTTGAAGTATTCTATATCGCTATCACCTTGTTGCTTGTCTTGCTTAACATAAGTTGTTGGTGCATATAGGTGAGCCTAGTATATTTAGGTTGTTGGCTTGTTAATTTAAACACCTAGTTTTATTCCACAATTATCAAGCCTAAACCGGAAAAGTTTTAATCGCCTATTCAACCCCCCTCTAGGCGACATCATTGTACTTTCAGGGGGGCCTTTAGTCCCGATTAGTTTGTCCCGGTTGGTAAACCGGGAATAAAGGCCCTCTGGAACAGGAACTAATGCCCCGTTTTCTACTAGTAACCATCAGGGTGCAACTTCCCCGCCCCAGAGCATCGCCACCCACGCCGATTACGACAGGTTCTCGCCGACGCACGTCGCCGTCGTCGCAACTCCGTCGGCCGCAACCTTACAGCTCATTCCCACCGCTCAGGACGTCCGGCATAACACCTGCGATAGTTGCTGCAGCACACTAACAACAGTTAGCGGCCGCGGCGACTACCATGTGACGGTCGGCCAGCTGCTGCTCCTTGTGGACCTCTCGACGTTCGGTCAACGGATTTGCTCGCATCCCTCAACTCCACTCCGCCCCTGCCCCGCCTCACCGCCTTTCCACACGGCCTCCAGCGATCTCCGTCGGCCAAAATCGAGGCCGGGGACCATCAAATGGGCCTCCTCCCTCCCCACCATCCGATCTCTCGTTTCAATTGCTTTTCAGATTTTAGGGCACTAGTTATAAGGTTACATCAAAAGTTTTTAGGCATTACCCTATTTTGTATCGTTGGAGATGCTCTAAACATTAGAGAACGGTCGTAGGGTTTAAGTAGAGCAGCCGAAATGAAATATGTACAGTACGGCTTACAGACTTAGCATCCAATTCAGTACCATGCTTTTCGGAGTTTGCTTCTGGCCAAACTAAATTAGTTTCACAGGCATCCTCCGGAATCCTTTGCGCATCCCCACAAACATACTGTCGGGGGGCTACCCCGGGTAGGGTCATGATATGGTATAAGCTGTGTCCAAGTCTAGACCGAGGTACAAAAAACCGACATGGGCCCAGAGGAGGCCGAGTTATGATGTTGGCGGGAACCGACATATACTCACCGAGTTATATTGACCGAGATATGGGATCCGAGACATGCTGACCGACATATATATGTCGGTATCCCGTGTGTTTTCTTATGTGCAGGGGAGGCTATCCAGGAAAGGGAATCCGGCATATCCATCCCGGGTTATAGAGATGAGGCACCTTATGTCGGACGGAGGTCAGCGCTGCTGTCACATCCCGTCTGACACGGGAGCATGGCGTGCGGTATGGCGCATGTTTGAGGTGACCGGGCTCACCTCTGCTGACCAAGGACGGACGTGGGAACAGGAGAAGGACACCGCTGACCAAGGCTGTACGTGGGAGCAGAGACATGGGACAGGGTATGGGCAAGCCACGTCGTGTCTCCTGCAGAGGGTACAATCATGACGGTGCTGAGTGCGTGGCTACAGTGTCGGTACGACGGCTGATGCGGGCGTGCATGGCCACAGTGCCGGTACGGAGCTGACCGTTGCACCCAGCTAGCTATAAAAGGAGGCCCTTCCCCTCCTGCGTGGGAGAGGACGCCCAGAGAGAGAGACATTTCCCCCCTTAGCTTCATCTTCTTCCTTAGAGCTCACTGCCATAGCTGCAAAGATACAGCTGAAGGAGCACCATTGTACTTGTGAGATACCGACATATAGAGAGAGTCAGGCAGGAGTAGGGGTATTACCTCCTCACGAGGGCCCCGAACCTGGGTATATTGTGTGTGTGCTTCTATTTTCCGTGTGCGCTCCTTAGCGCGCTAGCCCTCCCCGGTTCCACCAGCGTCCATCGGCCCCAACTTAAGCCATCCTATGGCATCTGCCGTGATACCACCACGACAGTTGGCGCCCACCGTGGGGCCAGCAGCGGCGCTGGCTGGTGTGTTCATCCGGACGGGTTCCATCATCGCCTCCGGCGAGCGCGTGGTCAGTGGCCTTGTCCACAGACTCGGCACGCTGAACTTCATCAGCGACAACGCGGGCTGCTTCGGTAGCAGGCCGATGCCGAGGAATGGCTGCCTCGTCCTCTTCGGGACGTTCGAGATCTACGTCGCCACAGAGTTCGTTTGCAAGTACCCGGAGCAGGTGCTTGTAGCCGAGGATCCTCCTGCTGTCTGTGCGGCTCGCGGCCGGCGTAGCGCTCGCCCCGGGAGCTGCGCAGAGGTCATGATGACCGGCTCCGCGTGTGGTGCCGGCAAAGGAGAACCCGGCAAAGGAGATGCCGGCAAACCTGCCGCCAAGACCACCAGATCGGCGAAACTGCCGCTGGAGAGGAGGGAGAACCTCCGCGACCAGGCCGGTACATCCGAGGTACCGGTTAGGCCGGCTCCTCTCGAGGAGATAATCGAGAAGCTGGCTGTGCCGGTAGCTGTCGGTACAGATGCTGCCCAAGTGGAGGCAGAGTTGGAGTCGCGTAGTCAGAGCCTACATCAGGAGGCTCTCGCGATGGCCGAGGTGAGGAGAGAGTTCGGGATAACTCTCCGTGAGTATAACCAAGCACATGGTTTTACCCCGGTAGCTGCTCACCCTGGTCGCATAGAGGATGTGCGTAAGAGGGGTAAGGGCCTCAATGCCGAGATTGCTAGAGATGGTAGATCTAGTTCCAGTAAGACTCCTAGTCACTTGTCGGTCGAGAAGCCGAAGTATAGTTCCCCTGCTAAGACTCTTAGAGCTGCCGAGGCAGCAAGAGCCGAGTTGTCTGGCTTATCCGGAGAAGCTCTCCGTAGGCAGCAAGACCGAGTTAATGAGCTGATAGCTGTGGCTACCCGACAGAATGAGGCCTATCTTAAGGCTAACACAGTTGCAGGTGGGTCCCAGATTGTTCACTCGGCTAAGGCAGCTAGTGTAGGATCTAAGGGGCAAGCTTCATCACCGCATGTCGGTGGAGATCATGACCGGAGTGTAAACTCCGGTAAAAACAAGCAGATACAGACATATGATCCGGCGTATGCCGGAAAACAGTTAGCCGGGCGAGGCAGTGCCGGCCGGGGTAAAAGCAATCCCGGTCCGGGCGGTCCAGATGCCGGAATAGTTAACTCGGCTGGCTGAGGCTATCCACCTCGGTATCCGATACGAAATCCCGCCCGGTAGAAGCAGAATATCGAGCATGTTCAGCAGCCACAAGGTGTTGACCTGGTGGCCAACCGTTATGATGATGGTTACTCGGCTATGGAGAAAGCCGGGTATCAAAGATATGAAGGTGCACTGGGATCCCGGCTGGGACCTCGCCAATTGTCACCGAATGATGCACGCTATAAGCTAGACAGGATCTTTATGTCCGAGATGCTGGAAGAGCAAGGCCCACCTGGCCCTGCATGCTTTGGACCTCAGATCATGAGGGAGCCACCGGTGCCGCACTTTCAATTGAACCGGGGCGCAAAGACATATGACGGCAGTACTAAGCCGAAAGACTGGCTGACAGATTATGTGTCGGCAGTACATATCGCGGGAGGAAACCGCCGATGGGCGGTGAGGTATATCCCGCAAATGTTGGAGGGGCCAGCCCGGATCTGGCTGAACAACTTGCGAGAGGGCAGCGTTGACTGCTGGCTGGACTTTGAAGAAGCCTTCATTAGCAATTTCTCCAGCACATACAAGAGGCCGAATCGTCCTCAGCAGCTTGCCATGTGCAAGCAGAGGGATGAAGAGACTGACCGGGATTACTTGACCCGGTGGAGTACTGTCCGCAATTCCTGTGAAGGAGTTGTTGAAGCGCAGGCCATTTCATGGTTTGCTCAAGGGTGCCGACACGGCTCCATGCTCTGGCAGACGTTGCAAAGGGAGATGCCGGCCACCTTGGCCGAGACAATCCGGATAGCGGATAGCCATGCACTGGGTGATCCAATGCAGCCCTTGCTGAACTCGGTGGAACCAAATAGAAGGAACCCGGTCAACAGTGGACCAGGACCAGCCAGGCGAGGAGACCGCTAGGATTTCGGGATCAAAAGGAGAGATGACCGTCCGGATTACCGGTACGGCTCGAATCAAGTTGCGGTGGTGGAGCAAAGCCAGCCAGATGCCGGTGCTAGCCAGCGTCAGAGGACCAGTGGTCCTGCTTGGGGCCAAAATCAAGAAGGGAAGAGATCGTGGAGTGACCAGAAGAAGCCATTGACCTATGAGGCAATGCTGGATGGGCCATGCAGCTATCACACGCATGATCCTCGCAGGCCGGCCAATCATTCAACCCGGCAGTGCAGCTGGTATCAGCGCACATTGAAGGAAGGGGGAGGCTCCGAAGGAAATCAGATGGCGGCACCTCAGAGGCCTCCAGCGGCATATCCTCAACAGAGGCAAGCACTACCGCTCACCGGAGCAAACGCAATTCCCGTGAATGCACCGGCATAGAGGCCTCCAGCTCCGAGACCTGTCAACCAAGTAAATGTCGGAGGCAACAGTGGCAATGCTGGTCCCGGTGGCCAGGGTGAGTATCGTCAGGGTGATTATAGAGAGGCTCACCAGAGCTATGTGGTGTTTGTGACCGAGCCAACTGACAAGCAGAGTTTGAACCGGCGTGCACTCGAGGTAAACGCAGTTATGCTGGCTGTGCCGAAGTATATGCACTGGTCTGATCAGGAGATCAGCTGGAGTATGAAGGACCATCCCTGGATCATGCCAAGCCCGGGAGGTTATGCTCTAGTGGTGGATCCGACATTCATTGGGCCCACCATTAATGTCAGGTTCACCCGAGTTCTCATTGACAATGGGAGTGTCATCAACATCATGTACCGAGACACCATGGTGAAGATGGGTATCTCGACAAACATGCTACAGCCGAGTTCTACGATCTTTCATGGTATAGTGCCGGGTGTCTCGTGTGCACCTATGGGCAAGATTTGGGTCGATGTGTTGTTTGGCACCAAGGACAACTGCCGAACAGAGAGCATCCAGTTTAAGGTGGTGGACCTCGAGAGTCCATATCATGCTTTGCTTGGCAGACCGGCACTGGCCAAGTTCATGATTTCTACCCATGTGGCTTACCTCAAGATGAAGCTGCCGGGTACTAATGGCATCATCACCATCTCGGGTGACTACAAGCGTTCCTTGCAGTGTGCCTCGGCTGGCTCGTGTCTGGCGGAGTCATTAATCATTGCTGCAGAGAAGAAGAAGATCCATGAAGTGGTGGCGTTGGCGCAGTCCGCGCAACTCGGTATGCCGGGTATGAGTAACCCGGAGCAGAATGCGGCAATCCAGGTGCCGAAGGAGACGAAGAAGATCAACGTTGTCCCGGCGTTCCCGGACCACAACGTCATCATTGGTACCAGGTTAACGGAGAAATAGGAAGGCGAGCTCAGTCACTTCCTCCGTGAGAATCGGGATATCTTTGCATGGTCAAATCAGGACCTGCCAGGTGTTCCGAGGGAGTTGGCTGAGCACTCATTATTTGTCAGACCAGATATGAAACCGGTGAAGCAACCCATGCGTCGTCTCTCAGATGACAGGAGGAAAGTGATAAGTGATTGTAACATCCCAAGTTTTTCAAAAATTTGAAAAATCGGAAAAATTTAAAACTTTTGAAAACTACTATGTATTTTGCTTTAAAAAGAAAAATCATGCATGCATTCATCCGCATATTGTATTGTTGCATTTTGATATTTCAAAAGTGGGAATAATAATTCCACTTGAAAACATATTTAAGAAAATATATTAAAAGGACTATCTATGTCCAATATATTATTTTGAAGTATTGTGGTATACTCCTTTGTGTTAAATTTTGGTTGTGAATTGTTTGTATGTTTTGGGAAATATTCTATTACTTACCTATTCTTTATTTCCAAGTTTTATAGTTTTTGTTTTGAAAGAAAATATTTATTTGGATTTTAAAAAGAGTTTTGAATCCATTTTGATTTATCAAACTCTTTATAGACAAAATGATTTGGTGCAAAATTATCTTATTGAGTGATATGGGATATTATTGCCCATATTTTGTTATGGATTTTAAATCTAAGTTCAAAAGAATTTTTATAAATCCTATTTATAAAATTTAACATAAAGATCTAATTAAACCTTTATGCAATATTTGAATTTCAAATTTTGAAAAGTTTGGAAAATTAATTTTGAAAGTTTTAATGGAAAGGTTTTGATTTTACAAAACTATAGAAATTGGTTTGACTCGATTCCGATTCCGAAATCAAAAGTTATAAAGAAAACTAGAAAAAGAATAAAGAAAAAGAAGAAGAAAAAAAAAACGAAACGGGCCAACTGGCCGGCCCAACAAGGCAGCTAGCCAGTCCAGCCGGACCACCAACTCGAGTTCGAACCCGATGTTGACTCCGGGAAAAATTCGGTTTCTCAATCCTTTTCATTCAAACACGTTTATCTCGACGAATATAACTCCAAATCCGGATCCGTTTGATCCTACGCGTTCATAACTTCGAGCCCGAGCTATTCCACCGACCCTTGGCCTATATAAACCCATGTAGCCGCCGTCATCTCTCTTCCCCTTTTCGTTCCACCGAAACCCTAACCAGCAAAATCGTATTTCGTTTATTTACCCACCAAAACGATTTCGAATCGCACCGGAGGCTGAAGCAATATTGCAGATCTGTTCAATATCTTTCCATCCCGAGAGGGCTCAACTCTTTTCATCAACCGTGGAGGAAGAATTTCGAATCGCCATCCTTCGGATCTGAAGTCGTATTTCTTAGATCTCTTCGCGCTCGGTTCTTCAAATCGAAATTCCTTTGGTGAGAAGTCAGATCTAACCCTTGCCTATAACTTTGCTATTGCACTCTTTTGGTTTTGACGTACGGAATTCTCTGTACAATACAGTTTGCTTTTGACGATTTTCGAGGAGAAAACAATCTCAAATCTTCGGGCCGTAGTTACGAAAGTTGTTCCCCTGATCAAGACCTTTCTTTTGCCCCAAGCCTCACCTCTTTTGGTCAAGCGAGCTAGGAGATTTTCGAGTTTGAAGTTTCGGATCAGAAAGGTAATTTGCGATTTGTGCCCAATCTATTCATCCACTTATGGTATATTTATGATAGTTAGAAAGAGCACGCAATTCTCTACAACTTTCATTAAGCATGTTTTTCCATCCGAGCAACTTTATTTTTGGTCAAAATTCGTAGTCAAAACCCAGTCAGTTTGCCACGTCAGCGAGTCAACCTCCACGTCAGCGGTCAGAGTCAACAGTCAACCGAAGACCGGCAGTTTTGCAGAAAAATCCTAAATCTTAGATCTATCACTACTTTTTATTGGTTTGGCCGAATTTTACAAATAAAATATTTTTGGAAAGCTTATGACACGTAGAAACTTTTGGCATAGTTAAATTTATGTTTTGACAAATTCAAATTGGTTCAAATTTTAAATTTGTTTGTTTAAGTAAATTTGACTTAACTTGAGTTTTAAAAACTATTTTTGGGCAAATCCAATTGCTTTAACTTTGTTTAATTAATACTTGGCCGTAGGAATATTCTACCAATTTTGTAAAAGTATTTTCTATGATTTTTGTAATTAATATTTATTAATTGCTTTCTAGGTGTTATTTTAATAATTAAAATTGATTAAAGTTATTTTTCTTCATATATTCGGCTAATAAAATGACTTAGTCATATTTTGATCACTTTAGTTACAAAAAGTACTTAGAAATATTTTGCCTCTCCAAACAAAGTATTTTCTTCCTTCTAAAATATTTGATAATTATTTTGACAACACTTTTCCTTAGAAATTTTCTTAGAAATTTTCAACGTCTTATTAATACTAGATCTTGTCCTTAGAAAATTTTAGCATCTTGAAAATTTAGTTGTTTCCTTAGAAAATATTCTAAGTACTTGCTCTGACAAATGTTAGTCCTTAGAAATTTTACCAACTATTGTTTTAAAGTATTTTCCTTAGAAAATTTAGCAACCATGTTTGTTTACTTTTCCTTAGAAATTATTTGGACTCATTGTTTGACCTTTGGTCCTTAGTCATTTTTGGACCATCTTTCATTGCTTGCATTCCTTAGAATAATTTCATGGCATGGCATGCATTCCAGTTCTTAGAAATAATTTGCACTTCTTACATGGCATTCCTCCTTAGGAATTTTGAGGTGATGCATGTTAGCCCTCCTAGCCAAATTCTACTAAGTTAGAATTAGTGGGAACCATGAAGGACCAATGAAGGACTTATCAAGAAAACAAGACTCCAGGAGCATCTCCAAGAAGAAAGGACTTAGAAGAAATCAAGAGGAAGTTCATGAAGACCAACCAGCTACAATTTCTAAGTCTTTCTTCCCATTCTCTCTTTCCTTCTCCCTATCTTAGACTTCATGGTGGCTAAGCTATATTCAAGATCAACCTTGAGACTCCCAACAGCATCAAGTCTACAATTTTCAATGAAGTCAACACATCAAGGTGAAAGCTACAAGGAAGCAAGGAGAAGATTCTGAAGACCAACCACTTTAGTTCTATCTTTTCTACTTTCTAGTTTGTCTCACTTTGGACATAGACCAAGTCCTTTGTGTTTAGGAATAAGTTCGTAGAGTGCTAATTGAAGACCATAAAAGATCAATGAAGCTACAAAGGAGTTGAAGATTAATTGAAGACCAAACTTGTGAAGACTTGGATTAGCCTTACAACTTTTCAAGTTGTTTTATTAAGTTTACTTAAGCTCAACCTTGACCTTGCCTTAGCCATTTGGGATAAGTTGTTTTGTGTCTTTTCCTTATTGTGTTTTGTATGTCTTTCACATCATAATGCCTTGTGTCATCCTGCATCTCATGCATATCATATTTTTCTAAGTGTTGCATTTATGATTGTGTGTTTATTTGTGATTTATTTGACTTGTTAGAAATCCCGGAGAGAGACGAAAGTGGTTGCAACTGCTACTACTACACTCCTGTTTGCCAAGGCAAGTGGCACACTCCTCATGAAATTTCCTAAGTATTTTTCTATGCATGACTTAGTATATTTCTTTATATGCATGTGTTGGATAGTATTGCTATGCTAAACCTACTATCTCCTTTATACTAGTTGTGTCTAGCACCCATGATAACTTAGTAGAAATTGATGCTATGCAAAAGTGCTTTATTGAAATGTTAAATTCTATTAAGTTAAAATGAATCACCTGGGTGGATTTGGTATTGACTGGATGACGAGAGTTGAGTGTTGTCCCGAAGGGATATTCACTTGTGGTTTGCCACCCAGGAACAAAGGGACCAAAGTTTTCTCTAAGTGATGATGCTTCAAGTGCAGCCACTTGGTATTATGGCTCTACCTTGACTAAGTTATAGGAACCTGATTCCGGCAGGTCTCAGCGGATGAATGTTTGTATGGGTCTGCCCAGAGGAACAGGGGACTGTTTCCCAAAAGTCTCGTCTCAACTCTCTCCTTTTCCTTAGCACAAATTGAGTGCTTGAGGATAGTTTGGGTTTGTTGGGTCTCGTGGTGAAAGTGCACAACCTCTCGAGAGTTAAAATCTAAGTACTTAGCCGTGTCCCCGGTTACGGGCAATTTGAGCAGCTGATCAAGGAAGACAACGGAGGCTCCCAACATTCCAATTTCTGAAATAAAAGTGTGAAGGTTGAACAAAAGTAGACAAGAGGATGGTATTCATGCCATACCTGTTTTTGACAAAAGAAAAGTGTTTTATAAAAGATAGGAAAAACTTGCTTTTATGCAAATCAGCCTTGAACTCCACCAGCCAAATATGCATATAGGCTATAGAGTTATTCCATTAAGTGTCCACATAGTGTCACTTGCCAGATCCATTTTTAATGGTTCTGACCCACTCTGTTGCAAAATTTTATTTGTTGCAGATTGTTCTGACGACGAGTGAGTTTCGTTAAGGGTTTCGAGTCTGCAACCAACATGTTCGCCTATGGCACATGAAGATGATGGAGACCCATGAAGAATAAATTTCCGCTGCTTTACTCTTTCAAAGCTAGCTTCGAGCTATGCAAGTTGTAACGAATATTTTTCCATGTACTGGATCCACGTGTAATAATTGATACAATGTTGTGATATTTCATCTTAGACTGTGTGTGCAAATGAATCAATCCAGGGGTTTGCGCTATACACAGGTACCTTGCCAATTTCTAAGTGCAGGTACGCTACAGATGGTATCAGAGCACTGTGTTGCCTGTAGATTCGAGACCCTAGACATGGATAGAAACAGGTTTGACCATAGGATTAAAATTCTATTTTTATTCAGGTTACTAAAAACAAAACTGTTCATTTTATCTTTCTAGTACTCTCATCTACTATCAACCTTCTAGAAAATTCTTATCTTATTCTAGATGACCTACCTCCTTGTATCCATGAAGACATGTTTGGTGATGACCAAGAGTAAGTTTGATACTTCATGGAGAAATGCTACGACTCAACATGAAGCACTACCTGCATGGAAGATCATTGAAGAAATCAGATTATGAGTTCAAGCACTTAGAAGATTTTGAAGAAAACTGAAGAAGAACTTGAAGCACTCAAGATGGAGATAGACTAGAAACTACCACCTTATTAGAACAACGACATCGTTTTAGGGCATTGATCATACCAACTTAGGTTGTATGCCAATACTAGATTGTTTTTCTGTGTTTGAACCTTGTGGCGTTCGTTGGTTAGATGTTGATTGTAAGATGTTTTGTCTTGATCTGCTGTGTTGGGTAGGATTCTTACTTAGTATCTATCTATCTTTTACTCATCTATGCTAAACCCAAACAGATGCCTCGCCAAAGCCCCAACGTTGATGAGAAGACAAATGCAAATCAACTATTAGAAGCACAGAATCAGTTGAGCTTGTTAATGAACCAAAACCAACCAGATACCAAGGACATTCCAGCACCACCTCCATCTCAAGATATGCTGATCAAATTCTTGAAGCTTCGACCAGAGAAGTTCTCAAGAACTACTGAACCTATTTTGGCTGATGATTGGCTACGTTCAGTAAATAAAAATTTAGTCACAATTGGATGCACAGATGCTGAGAAGGTTAGATTCACAGCATATCTACTAGAAGGACCTGCAGCAGATTGGTGGGACAGCTGCCAGATCACTTACCCCGTTGAAGAGATCACATGGGATTTGTTCCAAGAAGGATTCCGTGCTGCACATATGTCCTCAGGACTGATGAAACTAAAGAAGGAGGAATTCCTCGACCTTAGACAAGGCGACCGAAATGTAAATGAATACATGAATGAGTTCAATAATCTGGCGCGCTACGCACCGGAGGAGGTTGATACAGATGACAAAAGGAGGAAGAGATTTCTAAATGGGCTGGATGGAAAATTACCCATTTATTTAACAATTGCCCATGCCCCTGACATCCCAGTCACAACCTGTTGCTAGCCTTCTCGAATCTCGGGGACGAGATTCCTTTTAAGGGTGGTAGTATGTAACATCCCAAGTTTTTCAAAAATTTGAAAAATCGGAAAAATTTAAAACTTTTGAAAACTACTATGTATTTTGCTTTAAAAAGAAAAATCATGCATGCATTCATCCGCATATTGTATTGTTGCATTTTGATATTTCAAAAGTGGGAATAATAATTCCACTTGAAAACATATTTAAGAAAATATATTAAAAGGACTATCTATGTCCAATATATTATTTTGAAGTATTGTGGTATACTCCTTTGTGTTAAATTTTGGTTGTGAATTGTTTGTATGTTTTGGGAAATATTCTATTACATACCTATTCTTTATTTCCAAGTTTTATAGTTTTTGTTTTGAAAGAAAATATTTATTTGTATTTTAAAAAGAGTTTTGAATCCATTTTGATTTATCAAACTCTTTATAGACAAAATGATTTGGTGCAAAATTATCTTATTGAGTGATATGGGATATTATTGCCCATATTTTGTTATGGATTTTAAATCTAAGTTCAAAAGAATTTTTATAAATCCTATTTATAAAATTTAACATAAAGATCTAATTAAACCTTTATGCAATATTTGAATTTCAAATTTTGAAAAGTTTGGAAAATTAATTTGAAAGTTTTAATGGAAAGGTTTTGATTTTGCAAAACTATAGAAATTGGTTTGACTCGATTCCGATTCCGAAATCAAAAGTTATAAAGAAAACTAGAAAAAGAATAAAGAAAAAGAAGAAGAAAAAAAAACGAAACGGGCCAACCGGCCGGCCACAAGGCAGCTAGCCAGTCCAGCCGGACCACCAACTCGAGTTCGAACCCGATGTTGACTGCGGGAAAAATTCGGTTTCTCAATCCTTTTCATTCAAACACGTTTATCTCGACGAATATAACTCCAAATCCGGATCCGTTTGATCCTACGCGTTCATAACTTCGAGCCCAAGCTATTCCACCGACCCTTGGCTTATATAAACCCCTGTAGCCGCCGTCATCTCTCTTCCCCTTTTCGTTCCACCGAAACCCTAACCTGCAAAATCGTATTTCGTTTATTTACCCACCAAAACGATCTCGAATCGCACCGGAGGCTGAAGCAATATTGCAGATCTGTTCAATATCTTTCCATCCCGAGAGGCCTCAACTCTTTTCATCAACCGTGGAGGAAGAATTTCGAATCGCCATCCTTCAGATCTGAAGTCGTATTTCTTAGATCTCTTCGCGCTCGGTTCTTCAAATCGAAATTCCTTTGGTGAGAAGTCAAAATCTAACCCTTGCCTATAACTTTGCTATTGCACTCTTTGGTTTTGACGTACGGAATTCTCTGTATAATACAGTTTGCTTTTGACGATTTTCGGAGGAGAAAACAATCTCAAATCTTCGGGCCGTAGTTACGAAAGTTGTTCCCCTGATCAAGACCTTTCTTTTGCCCCAAGCCTCACCTCTTTTGGTCAAGCGAGCTAGGAGATTTTCGAGTTTGAAGTTTCGGATCAGAAAGGTAATTTGCGATTTGTGCCCAATCTATTCATCCACTTATGGTATATTTATGATAGTTAGAAAGAGCACGCAATTCTCTACAACTTTCATTAAGCATGTTTTTCCATCCGAGCAACTTTATTTTTGGTCAAAATTCGTAGTCAAAACCCAGTCAGTTTGCCACGTCAGCGAGTCAACCTCCACGTCAGCGGTCAGAGTCAACAGTCAACCGAAGACCGGCAGTTTTGCAGAAAAATCCTAAATCTTAGATCTATCACTACTTTTTATTGGTTTGGCCGAATTTTACAAATAAAATATTTTTGGAAAGCTTATGACACGTAGAAACTTTTGGCATAGTTAAATTTATGTTTTGACAAATTCAAATTGGTTCAAATTTTAAATTTGTTTGTTTAAGTAAATTTGACTTAACTTGAGTTTTAAAAACTATTTTTGGGCAAATCCAATTGCTTTAACTTTGTTTAATTAATACTTGGCCGTAGGAATATTCTACCAATTTTGTAAAAGTATTTTCTATGATTTTTGTAATTAATATTTATTAATTGCTTTCTAGGTGTTATTTTAATAATTAAAATTGATTAAAGTTATTTTTCTTCATATATTCGGCTAATAAAATGACTTAGTCATATTTTGATCACTTTAGTTACAAAAAGTACTTAGAAATATTTTGCCTCTCCAAACAAAGTATTTTCTTCCTTCTAAAATATTTGATAATTATTTTGACAACACTTTTCCTTAGAAATTTTCTTAGAAATTTTCAACGTCTTATTAATACTAGATCTTGTCCTTAGAAAATTTTAGCATCTTGAAAATTTAGTTGTTTCCTTAGAAAATATTCTAAGTACTTGCTCTGACAAATGTTAGTCCTTAGAAATTTTACCAACTATTGTTTTAAAGTATTTTCCTTAGAAAATTTAGCAACCATGTTTGTTTACTTTTCCTTAGAAATTATTTGGACTCATTGTTTGACCTTTGGTCCTTAGTCATTTTTGGACCATCTTTCATTGCTTGCATTCCTTAGAATAATTTCATGGCATGGCATGCATTCCAGTTCTTAGAAATAATTTGCACTTCTTACATGGCATTCCTCCTTAGGAATTTTGAGGTGATGCATGTTAGCCCTCCTAGCCAAATTCTACTAAGTTAGAATTAGTGGGAACCATGAAGGACCAATGAAGGACTTATCAAGAAAACAAGACTCCAGGAGCATCTCCAAGAAGAAAGGACTTAGAAGAAATCAAGAGGAAGTTCATGAAGACCAACCAGCTACAATTTCTAAGTCTTTCTTCCCATTCTCTCTTTCCTTCTCCCTATCTTAGACTTCATGGTGGCTAAGCTATATTCAAGATCAACCTTGAGACTCCCAACAGCATCAAGTCTACAATTTTCAATGAAGTCAACACATCAAGGTGAAAACTACAAGGAAGCAAGGAGAAGATTCTGAAGACCAACCACTTTAGTTCTATCTTTTCTACTTTCTAGTTTGTCTCACTTTGGACATAGACCAAGTCCTTTGTGTTTAGGAATAAGTTCGTAGAGTGCTAATTGAAGACCATAAAAGATCAATGAAGCTACAAAGGAGTTGAAGATTAATTGAAGACCAAACTTGTGAAGACTTGGATTAGCCTTACAACTTTTCAAGTTGTTTTATTAAGTTTACTTAAGCTCAACCTTGACCTTGCCTTAGCCATTTGGGATAAGTTGTTTTGTGTCTTTTCCTTATTGTGTTTTGTATGTCTTTCACATCATAATGCCTTGTGTCATCCTGCATCTCATGCATATCATATTTTTCTAAGTGTTGCATTTATGATTGTGTGTTTATTTGTGATTTATTTGACTTGTTAGAAATCCCGGAGAGAGACGAAAGTGGTTGCAACTGCTACTACTACACTCCTGTTTGCCAAGGCAAGTGGCACACTCCTCATGAAATTTCCTAAGTATTTTTCTATGCATGACTTAGTATATTTCTTTATATGCATGTGTTGGATAGTATTGCTTTGCTAAACCTACTATCTCCTTTATACTAGTTGTGTCTAGCACCCATGATAACTTAGTAGAAATTGATGCTATGCAAAAGTGCTTTATTGAAATGTTAAATTCTATTAAGTTAAAATGAATCACCTGGGTGGATTTGGTATTGACTGGATGACGAGAGTTGAGTGTTGTCCCGAAGGGATATTCACTTGTGGTTTGCCACCCAGGAACAAAGGGACCAAAGTTTTCTCTAAGTGATGATGCTTCCAGTGCAGCCACTTGGTATTATGGCTCTACCTTGACTAAGTTATAGGAACCTGATTCCGGCAGGTCTCAGCGGATGAATGTTTGTATGGGTCTGCCCAGAGGAACAGGGGACTGTTTCCCAAAAGTCTCGTCTCAACTCTCTCCTTTTCCTTAGCACAAATTGAGTGCTTGAGGATAGTTTGGGTTTGTTGGGTCTCGTGGTGAAAGTGCACAACCTCTCGAGAGTTAAAATCTAAGTACTTAGCCGTGTCCCCGGTTACGGCAATTTGAGCAGCTGATCAAGGAAGACAACGGAGGCTCCCAACATTCTAATTTCTGAAATAAAAGTGTGAAGGTTGAACAAAAGTAGACAAGAGGATGGTATTCATGCCATACCTGTTTTTGACAAAAGAAAAGTGTTTTATAAAAGATAGGAAAAACTTGCTTTTATGCAAATCAGCCTTGAACTCCACCAGCCAAATATGCATATAGGCTATAGAGTTATTCCATTAAGTGTCCACATAGTGTCACTTGCCAGATCCATTTTTAATGGTTCTGACCCACTCTGTTGCAAAATTTTATTTGTTGCAGATTGTTCTGACGACGAGTGAGTTTCGTTAAGGGTTTCGAGTCTGCAACCAACATGTTCGCCTGTGGCACATGAAGATGATGGAGACCCATGAAGAATAAATTTCCGCTGCTTTACTCTTTCAAAGCTAGCTTCGAGCTATGCAAGTTGTAACGAATATTTTTCCATGTACTGGATCCACGTGTAATAATTGATACAATGTTGTGATATTTCATCTTAGACTGTGTGTGCAAATGAATCGATCCAGGGGTTTGCACTATACACAGGTACCTTGCCAATTTCTAAGTGCAGGTACGCTACAGTGATGAACTGGCCAGGTTACTAGCGGCTAGTTTCATCATGGAAGTGCTGCACCCAGACTGGTTGTCTAACCCGGTCCTGGTGGAAAAGAAAAAGGATGACCCAAACGTGGCCATTGTGTGGCGCATGTGTATTGATTTCACAAACTTGAACAAGGCATGTCCTAAGGATCCATTCCCGCTGCCTCGGATTGATCAAGTGATCGATTCGGCAGCCGGGTGTGAGCTGTTATCCTTTGTAGATGCATATTCTGGTTTTCACCAGATACCGCTGAACCCTGCTGATCAAATGAAAACTGCTTTTATTACCCCGTATGGGGCTTATTGCTATCGTGTCATGACATTTGGTTTGAGAAATGCTGGTGCTACTTACCAAAGATGTATGCAAAAATACTTGCATGATCAAATAGGCAAAAATGTGCAGGTGTATGTCGATGACATCGTTATCAAAACTAAGGAGAAATCCACTCTGATTGATGATCTCAGAGAAACATTCGCGAATCTAAGGAGATTCCGGATAAAACTTAACCCGGACAAATGTACCTTTGGTGTGCCGGCAGGCAAGTTACTCGGTTTCCTCGTGTCGAGCCGAGGTATCGAGGTAAATCCGACAAAAATCCGTGCTATTGAGAGCATGAGGTTGCCGAATAACCTCAAGGATGTGGAAAAGTTCACTGGTTGCTTGGCATCGTTAAGTCGGTTTGTTAGTAGGTTGGGAGAAAAGGCATTGCCTTTATACCAACTAATGAAGAAAAGTAACACATTTGTGTGGACCCCGCAAGCGGATGCGGCGTTCACTGAGCTAAAAAAGATGTTGGCAACTGCGCCGATATTGGCCTCACCATTACCCAAAGAGCCGATGTTGCTCTACATTGCAGCCACAAACCGGGTTGTGAGTGTCGTAGTGGTAGTGGAGCGAGAAGAAGATGGCAAAACCGTGCAAAGGCCGGTATATTACCTGAGCGAGGTGCTCTCGTTGTCCAAACAAAATTATCCTCACTACCAGAAAATGACATATGGCGTCTATATGGCGGTCAAGAAATTAAAGCATTACTTTCAAGAGCATCCAATCACAGTGGTGTGTGAAGCTCCTATCTCGGAAATCATTGGTAACAAAGATGCAAGTGGCCGAGTAGCCAAATGGGCCATTGAGCTGGCTCCTTATACGCCACATTATGAAAGAAGAGATGCCATCAAATCTCAGGCACTGCCTGATTTCTTTGTGGATTGGGCCGAGATGCAATATGAGCCACCATTGCCTGACTCCAATTACTGGAGAATGCACTTTGATGGTTCCAGGACGAAAATTGGTTTAGGTGCCGGGGTAGTCCTTACCTCGCCTAAGCAGGATCAACTGAGATATGTGTTGCAAATTCATTTTGCGGCATCTAACAATGTGGCCGAGTATGAGGCACTTGTTCATGGGCTCAATGTGGCCAAGGAAATTGGAATTCGCCGGATAGAATGCTTCGGAGACTCGGATCTGGTGGTGCAGCAAGTCTCGGAAAATTGGGATGCTTTAGACGCCAACATGGCGTTATATCGGTTTCATGTCCAGAAAATCTCGGGGTTCTTTGAAGGTTGTGAGTACAAGCATATACCTCGGGCAGAAAACGAAGCCGCCGATGTACTGTCCAAGCTAGGTTCATCTCGGGATCCAATCCCACCCGGCATATCCTTGGAGCATTTGAGGAAGCCATCAATCAAACCATCGCCCGAGTCCGAGTCAATCTTTATCCCGAAAAAACCGGAGTCTGATGCTGTTCCCATGGACGTCGATGTCGGATGCATTTGGAGAACCCGGGGACTGCTTGGCAGAACTCGGAGACTGACCAGTATATGTCGGAGGATGCAATGTCGGTTGAGGCAATGGAGGTGGATGAACCGATATTTCCTGTGCGTCCTGTACCAGGATGGGCACAGCCTATACTGTCCTATATGATGGATGGGAGTTCGCCAAGTGATGAAGCCGAGGCCAGGCGAGTGCAAAGACGATCCAAAGCATATACCATCATCAACATAGAGTTGTACAAGAGAAGTGCAACCACAGTGCTACAGCGTTGCATTGAACCGGAGGAAGGGAAAGAGATGCTCTTGGAAATTCATCAAGGAGAATGTGGTCATCATGCTTGCTCAAGAGCATTGGTTGCTAAGGCATTCTGGCATGGGTTCTACTGGCCCACAGCTTTGCAACAGGCAGAAGATATCGTGAGGAAGTGTCAAGGATGTCAGAGATTTGCTCACAAGATCCACATGCCAGCCTCGGCACTCAAAACTATTCCCATCACTTGGCCTTTTGCTGTCTGGTGTCTGGATATGGTGGGAGAATTCAGACCAGCCCGAGGTAACATGACTCATATGCTGGAAATGGTGGACAAGTTTACCAAGTGGATCGAGGTGAAGCCAATCCGCAAATGTGACGGTCACACAGCTGTGTCGTTCTTGAAAGACATCATTTTGAGATATGGTTACTGTCGTGTCTCGATGCACGGACACCGGGAGTATAGGATACCCCCTTTTAGGTTCGGCACGGGGCGTGAAGGAGGCTGAGAATCGTCTTCTCGGGCGGAGTCTAGATCAAGCTCTCCTCTCTACGATCAAAGCATGCAACCAAAGGGACACAAGGAGCTACCCAGGTTCAGGCCGCCCGGAGGCTAAAAGCCCTACTCCTGCATGTCTGGATTGATGGGTTCTTCATAGTGTAGCTTACAATGGAACCTCCGGATGGGGTACCCGGAAGGGTTTTGGCTAGAGGTAGAAGAAGGACAGATCCTGACCCGGAGAAGATCACCTTCCCCTCTACCTTCGCAGCCCTATTCTAGTCTTGCTCTGGTTGAACTTATGCCTTGGTTCGACCTTGTCTTCCTTCTCCTTTCGACCCCCCCCTCCTCCGTGCCTTGGTCCTCCTTTTATAGGCTAAGGGGTTGCCACAGGGTCACGTGAGGGGCATGAGGGACCTTCAGGGTGAAGGACCCTCCTCATCTAGTTTAGGAGGAGACGTGGCCTCTCCTCAGCCTAGCGTCTCCTTTGGGTTAGGTGGGAGCGTCCGCCTTGGGGTGGACAGGAGCTGACACCACCACGGGATGTGCTTCCCGCCGCGCTGCCTTCGCCTTGCTTCCCAAGTCTTCCCGGTGAGGTGGAGAGCTTATCCACAGGGACGTGGGGAAGTACCCGAGAGGGAGCCTGGCCTCCTGCCGGGAACTCGGGCTCTCGGGTCCTTCCTGGCCTTCTTGCTTGGTTCGGGGACCCGGCAGGCCCCAGGACCGGAGCCCTTTGTCGACGTAGGCCTTGCGTGTCCTGACGGTGAACCCGCCAGCTTGACTTGAGTCTTGGTCTTGTCCATCTTCATCTTGGGCCCACATGGGGTGGACCCACTTTGGCAGTACTAGGGGAACCCCATGTTCCACTGCTGCGACAGTAGCCCCCGGGCATGGTCCCGGCGGCTCTTGCTCCAGCTGCCGGGGCCATGGCCTAAAGATAGGTCAAAGTGGGTCCCCGGGCACCTGGTCTTCCTTGCTCTGCTTCGTTGATGGCCTTGAAGGTCTTGGAGTTACTCCGCTGGGGGAGTAACTGCGGTGGCCCCCTCGATTCCCAATAACGGAAGAACCGAGGAGACGCTGACAGAGGTGCCGCCGTGGCTATAAAAGCGAGGCGCACCCCTGGCTCTTTCGTTCATCTTCTTCCTCAGTCCAACTCCAGGCCTCCCCACAAGCTGCCAGCGCCAATGGCGAGAGCGAGGAGAGGAGTTGGGCGCCCTCGTTCTTCTTCAGCTGCTGCGGAGAGTGGCCCCTCCACTCGTGGTCGAGCTGTTCCGCGAGGTCGTGGGATTCGCGGTCGCGGCGGCCGTGGAGGCCGCGGCACCGCTGCTCCCCTCCTAGGAGCATGGTTCATACCAGCTTCGCGCCGTTCGAGTTCATCGTGGATCTGAACCACAGGCCTCGCAGCCGGCTCTCCTGCCGGATTCCTTCGCGATGGCGACGGAGGACATCGGACCCTCCGGCTTCTGGCTGCAAGTGGAAGGCTGCCCCAATGGCCCCTCCTGGGCCATGGCGGAGCGCACCACTGAAGGCGCCATGCTTCTGGGTCCGGGGTGGAAGTCGTTCTCCCGTGCCCGCCGCCTGTCCCGGGGGCAATGCTTGGCGTTCCGGTACGACGGAGATGCGACGCTCTCCGTGAAGATCTTCGGTGTCGATGGCGGACGTGGAGTGCTGCATGGAGAGCAGCAGCGGCAGTTCGAGCTCCTACGACGAGGATGAAGATGAGGAAAACTCATCTGACATCAAGGTCGAGGGGAGCTCGTCTTCCTGAAGGCGAGGAGCTTCGGACGGGCGCCATGGAGATCTCGTTGACCTCCTCCTCGGCGGCCTTGACGACGTACTTCTGGAAGTAGCGTCTTCCATTGTACGGCGGTGCTCCTTGCTCGACGGGAGCCAACCTTTTTGTTGTAAAAAAGATCGTCCCCTTGTAGTCCTTGTAAATGAAGAAGATCTTGTTTCCTCCTTGTCTCGTGTCGCGTCCGTGTGAATGAGAACGAGTTTTTTGCAAAACGCGCTCCCATTACTGCAGCAGCCGTAGCGCCAAGGGGTAGGTGGAGCGTGGGAGGCCTATAAAAGACCCTCCAGACTCCAACCCCTTGACACATCTTCTCGCCTTGTTCCGCTCCTCTTCTTCCTTGCCTCTCCACGCCCCGCAGAACAATGTCTGGCGAAGCAGAGAGGGCCTTGTCCGACGTGTCGACGGCGGAGTCCGTCTTCGAGGAGCGGCGGAGGCACCCAGCGAAGCTGGAGCCCGAGCCACTGATGGCGAGGTTGCGTCCCGTTCTTCTGCTGCCCAGAATGTCGCTCGCCTGGCGGCTGTCTCGGTCCTGTTGCCCAAGAAGAGGCAAGGATTAGGGCAGTGAGGAGGGCGCACCTGTGGTCCATCCTGAAGGAAAGGACTGCCGGTATTCCGGAGCTGTCCTTGGTTGTGGCTGAGCTCGAGGCCATCGAACAGGTTCACTGTTTGCTCTTCTCTGTTTTTCCGCCTTTTTTCTTGGATGACCTCGATCTTGACCTGGACTGCTTTTGTAGGCCGAGAGTCAGTCCGTAGGCGAACTGGCGGACGGAATCTTCCGTCTCTTTGGCCCTGGAGCGCCCTGGTCGGCAGAAGGGGGTCGAGCTCTTCGACGCGCCTGACAAGATCCTGCACGCGTGTTATCTTTTCATCCAGGCGTCCCCGGAAGAAAAGAGTGCACCCGGCAGGCAATAAAACAGAAGACAGATCTGCGCAGCCAGGAGCTCTGAGCTGGCCTTAGTAGCATAGGCTAGATATGTATCCAGGGAAAGCTTCGACTGAATGTAACTCAGAATTGTAAATTCAGAATGTAAGTTCAGATGAATGCAATCCTAGGGCTCAACTCCCGGGGTCATTTCCCAAACCTCCCCTTGCACTAACGCGCCGTCAAGTTTTCTGAGGAGATCTCTTAGGTGACAAGTACTCTAACCGCCTGTACCGGTAGCAGCACCCCTAAGAGCACTATGCCTTCCGGGAGTCCACTCCACAGCCACGGGTACTAGGCCAGAAGGGAAATCTGACCGTTCGCCGGGGAGGACGCATTACCCCCGCAAAGGTTCTCATCAACTGTCAAGCATGCGCAGGTTGGTGGTATATTGACTCCGAGCGAGATATTATGCCTAGAATGCAAGATGCACATGCAAAGACTTAGCTGGTTTTTGCCGTGCCTTGATCTGCTCTGTCCTTCCCGGGTACCCAGCTCCTGAGCCGCTCTTCAGCATCCATTCCTGTCCCGGGAGAGGCGCTACACATAACACACTTTCAGTAGGAAAAGAATGGACCCTCCCTTACATGTCGTGAAAGTGTTTCATCCGGAGCAACCCGCAAGCAAAGTTGAATGTGCATTTCTGTGTTTAGGTTCTTTAAAACACAGCACTGCCCGTTCCACTTCTTACCGCGGCAGTACGGCACGATCAGGTGGCAGCGCCTACTGATAGGCTACTCGCGCTCGACCTGTCAGCCACCGGCACCATGTCAGCCCCCTGCTTGGGGGTTGTTACGGATAACACACTTCACGACAACAAGAGAGGCTCACGGAATTGAAAAACTTATCTTTTATTCCTTGGCGACGATTCTTACACCCTTATACAGAACACTAGCCCCTTGGGCGTGCTTAGTTGACTCGAACTATCTGCGATTCATGTTCGTATTCAGGGGTAGAATTTCCGGAGATTCTCGATGTTCCAGGCGTTGCCCTCCGGCCTGCCTTTCTCGTCCTCCAGATAAACAGCTCCGGGTCTCAGGGTATGCGTCACCCGATAAGGTCCTTCCCACTTGGACGACAGCTTGTTCATGTTATCAAGCTTCTGCTTCTTGCGGAGAACCAGGTCTCCGGGTTCCAGTACCCGTGAACGGATATGGCGATCATGATAGCGGCGGAGCCCTTGCTGGTATCGAGCAGATCGTAAGAAGCTCGACACCGCACCTCTTCCAGGAAGTTGATGTCATCAATCCTCCTCTCAGCTTGTGCGTCTTCATCATAGGCAAGTACCCGGGGGGATCCATGCCTGAGCTCTGTTGGCAAGACGGCTTCTGCTCCATAGACAAGGAAGAATGGTGTTTCTTGAGTGGCTCTGCTTGGTGTGGTTCTGAGGGACCACAAGACACTTGGTAGATGCTCAATCCAGTTCTTGCCCTTGTCTTCTAACTTGTCAAAGGCCTTGGTCTTCAAACCCTTTAGGACCTCCGCATTGGCTCGCTCCACTTGCCCATTGCACCTTGGGTAGGACACCGAGGCAAAACACACCTTGATTCCCAGCTCTTCACAGAAGTTGAGGAAGGATCGGCTTGTGAACTGAGAGCCATTGTCCGTTATGATTCTGTTGGGTACTCCGAAGCGGTACACGATCCCTTCAATGAACTTGATGGCTGCTTGAGCTGTCTGTCTTGGTACTGGCATCACTTCCACCCACTTTGTGAACTTGTCGATGGCCACGAAAAGGTATTCATGGCCCCCGACAGACTTCGGTATCTTCCCCACGATGTCCAGCCCCCAGACCGCGAACGGCCAGGAGATTGGAATTGGCTGCAGAGCTTGCGCCGGCTGATGTATGTTCTTCGCATAGTACTGGCAGGCTTCACAGGTCTTGACTAGCTGCTCGCATCACTGAGGACTGTTGGCCAGTAGAACCCGTGACGAAAAACTTTACCCGCCAGTGATCTTGATGCCACATGACTTGAACATGTGCCCTCGTGGATGTCCCGTAGCAGTACTTGGCCTTGTTCTTGAGGATGCAGCGGAGCTTGACTCCGTTGTCCCGTCGCCGGTAGAGCTCGCCGTCGATCATGACGTAGAGCTTGGCTTGACGAGCCACCCGCTCGGCGTCGTGATCGTCCTCCGGGAGGGCGTGCTCCATGATGTACTTGACGATGTCCCGGGCCCAGGGTGGGTGGGTTCCTTCCACCGGTAGCACCATCCGACGGAAAGAAAGCATAGCTTCCTCCGCTGGAGGGGCTGCCGGGTCTTGAGCTTCTGGGCTGGCTACCCGTGTTGTCGAGGTAGAAGGGTCGCCAGCCCCCGGCGCAGATCTTGTCGCGAGCCTCTCGGGTGGATCGAAGGTCGCCTGAGGACCTCGATGTAGATCCCGGGAGGCACTGGTTCTTGCTTGGACGCCACCTGCGATAGCTCATCCGCGGCCGTGTTTTCTCCCCGTGGGACGTACACAGCCCGGAAGTTGTCGAAGCGCCGCTGCAGCTTCCAGACCTCTTCAACGTATGGTGCCATCTGAGGGCACGCGTACTCCTTGTTCACTTGTTTGATGACTAACTGAGAGTCACCCTTGACGACGATCTTGTTGATGCCGAGGCCGATGGCAGCACGAAGTCCTGCGAGCAGGCCCTCGTACTCCGCCGTGTTGTTGGAGATGTTCCCTTGGTAGTGCATCTGGACGACGTACTTCAGCCGGTCCCCGGTTGGTGAGGTTAGGACAACCCCAGCACCTCCTTTCCCCTTGGTGTAGGAGCCGTCGAAGTGCATGGTCCAGGCGCTAGGATCTTCCTTCCCGGGGAGGCAGGTTTCCTCTTCCGGGTCGTCGAACGCCGTCTCGGTCCACTCGGCCGTGAAATCCGCCAGCGCCTGACTCTTGATGTTGTCCGTGTGCTCGAACTTGAGACCGAAACCTTGAAGCTCCATGGCCCACCATGATATGCGACCAGTGGCAAGTGGGTTCTCCAGGGGGCTTCTTAGGTTGTACTTGGACACCACCGTGATGGGATGGCTTTGGAAGTACGGCCTCATCTTGCGGGAGGCAATGAGGATTGCCAGCAGCAGCTTCTGCATCATGGGGTACCGCTCCCGGGCGTCGCGCAGCACTGCGCTGACGAAGTAGACCGGGTGCTGCACCTTGCGGGTCGCCGAGTCCTGAGAGGGCTCGGCTTCCTCCACGTCGACGTCTTGGGGTGGGGACGAGGTAGCCCCCGGCGAAGTCTCGTCGGAGGGAGATTCTCCATTCCCGACGGGCTCCGCCCGTCTGGTAAGGTTGCAGTGACGTCAGGATCGTGAGACCCCTGGTCACCCGGCAGCCTTTTCTTGCACGGTTGTCCCGGGAGAGAGTTCCCGGGTCGCTTGCCCTTGATCTTGCTTGACTTCTTCGGAGGAGCGTCACGCTCTACCACAAGCACAGCGCTGATCACCTGGTTGGTGGCAGCAATGTACAGTAGTAGGGGCTCCTTCTCTTCTGGTGCCACGAGGATTGGTGGCGAGGCGAGGTAGCGCTTAAGGGACTGCAGGGCTTCCTCGGCCTCGGAGGTCCACTCCACGGGGCCTGACTTCTTGAGCAGCCTGAAGAACGGTAAGGCCCGCTCCCCAAGCCTTGAGATGAAGCGCCCGAGTGCAGTGATGCACCCGTTGAGGCGCTGTACGTCCTTGACCCGCCGGGGCGCCTCCATGCGCTCGATTGCCTTGATTTTGTCCGGATTCGCCTCGATCCCTCGGTGAGAGACCAGGAAACCCAGCAGCTTGCCGGAGGGGACCCCGAACACGCACTTGTCGGGGTTGAGCTTGAAGTTGACCCGGCGGAGGTTCTCGAAGGTCTCGTGCAGGTCTTGGATGAGGGAGTCCTTGTACCGGGTCTTGACCACGATGTCGTCGATGTACGCTTCAACGTTGCGGCCCAGCTGTGACCCAAGGCATGCTTGCATTGCGCGCTGGAAGGTAGCGCCGGCGTTCGGAGGCCAAAAGGCATCCGGGTGTAGCAGTAGCAGCCCTTGGGAGTGATGAAGGCCGTCTTCTCTTGGTCCTCGAGTGACATCATGATCTGGTGGTACCCGGAGAAGGCGTCCAAGAAACACAGCAGCTCGCACCCGGCCGTGGAATCCACGATCATGTCGATCCGCGGCAGGGGGAAAGGGTCCTTGGGACAGGCCTTATTCAGGTCTGTGAAGTCGATGCAGAGTCTCCACTTGAAGGTCATGGGCTTCGGTACCACCACGGGGTTGGCCACCCAGCTTGGGTGGGGAACCGACCGGATGACACCAGCTTCTATCAACTTGTCCACCTCGGCGATGATGAATTCCAGCTTTTCCTTGCTTTGGTTCCGGAGAACCTGCTTCACGGGGCGAGCCCCCGGATTGACCGCCAGTTTGTGCTCGATCACCTCCCTTGGAACGCCGGGTAAACCTGACGCCTCCCACGCGAAGACGTCAGAGTTTTCCCGAAGGAAGGCGACGAGCGCGCTTTCCTATTTGTCGGTGAGGCGGGCGCCGATGGTGATGGAGCGAACTCCGTCGCTGGTTAGCGCCACCTTCTTGGTCAGCTGCGGATCGCCATGGAATGGCGCCTTCTTGGGGGAGTAGATGTGGAGCCCCCAGGGTGCCCTTCGCCCCCGGGGAGAGCCCCATCATCATCCTCCTGTACACCTTGAGGGACATCCGCCATGATTGCCACCGTCTGGTTCAGCTGGTGAACGCAGTAGATAGCATCGTCGATGTCGGCCTTGACCTTGATCACACCCCACGGCGCCGGAATCTTCAGCATGTTGTAGGCGAAGTGGGAGACGGCCATGAACTTGGCCAGAGCAGGTCTGCCAAGTATGCCGTTGTACGGTAGCGGAGTGTCGGCGATGTCGAAGACGATTTCCTCGGTGCGGAAGTTCTTGGAGTCGCCGAAGGTGACCGGAAGGGTGATCTTCCCGAGGGGTCGAGTAACACTTCCGTTCACGCCTTGGAACACCCGGTGTCTTGCAGGCGAGACAGGGGAATTTGAAGGATAGCCAGGACCTTCGCCGTCAGCAAGTTGAGGCTGGAGCCTCCGTCGACCAGCATCTTGGTGACCTTGTAGTTGTGGATGACGGGCGACACGATCAGCGGCAGGGTCCCGACCCCGGCAGTGTTTGCAGGGTGGTCTTCTGGGTCGAAGGTGATGACTTGACTAGACCAGTCCAGGGGCTTGGACGGAGCAGAAGCAACCGCGTTCAGCTCCCGGACAAGTCTCTTGCAGGCGCCGTTGGAGGGAGGCAGAGAAGACCCTCCGTGGATGCACCCGACAACTCCAGTGACTTCTTGATACTTGCCGCCGTTGCCTCCTTGGGGAGCCGGAGCTTCCCCGTTGCCGCCGTGGGCGGCCTCCGGAGTGTTGTACCCGCGACCACCTTGACCGCCGCGTCCTCCTCCACGGCCCCCGCGGCCACCGCCTCGGTTCCATCCACGGCCGCCTCCGCCTTGGCGACCCGTGGGACAGTCACGAGCGATGTGCCCGGCAGTGCCGCAGTTGTAGCAACCGTCTTGACTGACCCCATCAGCTCGGCGTTGCTCCCGGATGGCGAGGTTCTTGAGCATGCGGCAGTCCTTGAGCAAGTGGTTGCCTTCTGGATGGATGTGGCACCAGGGATCACCTTCACCTTCTTCCTCGGAAGTCGGCGCGGGCTTGGTCTTCTTCGGAAGAGGCTCGGTGACGAAGATCCGCTTGTCGGGTCCAGGGTCCCGCTTCTTGTTCTTGGCTGGAGCGACCTTGTCCTCGGGTTCATCCTCCCCGGGGAACTTGGCTCCTTCTTCAGCTCGAGCGCACCGATCTGCAAGCTCCCAGAGCTTACGAGCAGACTCGACGCGATGGATGCTCAGCTTCTCGCGCATCTTGGGGTTGCGGACGTTGGCGTGGAAGGACTGGATCACCAACTCCTCCTTGATGCACGGGATGGTGTTCATCTTCTGGGTGAAGCGCTGGATGAACTTGCGGAGAGTTTCACCCGGCAGCTGCTTGAAGTCGTGGAGATCACTGGGAGCCCCCGGGCGCTCGTACCCGCCTTGGAAAGCCCCCAGAAACTGCTCCTTCAGTGCCCGCCAGGAACGGATGGAGCACTTGGGAAGGTTGAGAAGCCAAGTCTGGGTCTCCCTTCAGGGCCAAGGGAACCAGTTGGCCATCATGACCTCGTCGGCCCCGGCAACCATCGCAGCAAGAGAGTAGATCTGCAGAAAGTCCCGGGGGTTCGTGGTGCCGTCGTAGCGGAGAACGTCGATCTTGAATTTCTTGGGCCAGTTGAAGTGGCGGAACTCGGGGCGAGGGCGAGGCAGCCTTCGGCGAGGTCGATGCCCCGATCTTCCCGGCGGTGACGTTCTCGGCGACGCTCGATGCGGGTGCGCATATCCTCGTTCTGACGGCTGTTGAGCTCGTCACGAAGATCTGGGTTGCGCGAGGTAGACGACCCGATGGAGATGGCCTCGCCGTGATCGCGGTTTAGCCGATCAGCCATCGGTGGCGCGGTGCGAGGAGGCGCCGTCTTGGCTTGACGTTCACCACGAGGCTGGCCTCGCGGATCACGTGTCTTGTCTTGTGCTGCTCCGGGATTGTCGACGGTGGGAGCTTGAGTGGGTTCGACCCACGGACCACCATCGGCGAAGTCGAGGAGCCTCTCGACGCGAGTCCTCCATTCTTGGTAGACCTTGGGATCGCCGCTGCTTGGAGGGAACTGCATCAGGGCCTTGGCAGCGACTAGAGCATCATGGCGAGCTTGCACGTCCGAAGGCGAGTGCGCGGAGGTCTTGCTCTTGGATGCTCGTGGATCCCCGCTGGGGCGAACGCCGTGGTTCCCTCCTCCAGCGGTGGGCTCCTTGCCGGCCGTTGCAGACGCTCTTCTCCCCGAGCGAGGAGGAGGCATGGTGGTGCCCTTTGGAGCCGCCGCTCCGCCAGGGCCGTTGTCCTTGTCGCGACCGTCCACTTCGTCCGGCGCCACCCTCTCCATGGGAGGCGGGGACGGAGAGACGCTCCGCCGTGCGCCAGCAGCACGACGTTCAGCTGAAGCTTGAGTGCGTGAGGGAGAGACCGGCTTGGACGCCGCAGGATCTCCCTTCTTCCTCGGAGGCATGCTTGACGAAGAACTTGCCGATGAACTTGATGAAGATGAAACCAGCGCTTGCGCCCCCTACCTGGCGCGCCAGATGTCGTGTCTCGTTGCACGGACACCGGGAGTATAGGATACCCCCTTTTAGGTTCGGCACGGGGCGCGAAGGAGGCTGAGAATCGTCTTCTTGGGCGGAGTCTAGATCAAGCTCTCCTCTCCACGATCAAAGCATGCAACCAAAGGGACACAAGGAGCTACCCAGGTTCAGGCCGCCCGGAGGCTAAAAGCCCTACTCCTGCATGTCTGGATTGATGGGTTCTTCATAGTGTGGCTTACAATGGAACCTCCCGGATGGGTACCCGGAAGGGTTTTGGCTGGAGGTAGAAGAAGGACAGATCCTGACCCGGAGGAGATCACCTTCCTCTCTACCTTCGCAGCCCTAGTCTAGTCTTGCTCTGGTTCTACTTGTGTTGTCCTTGCTTCGACCTCCCCCTCCTCCGTGCCTTGGTCCTCCTTTTATAGGCTAAGGGGTTGCCACAGGGTCACGTGAGGGGCATGAGGGACCTTCGGGGTGAAGGACCCTCCTCATCTAGTTTAGGAGGAGACGTGGCCTCTCCTCAGCCTAGCGTCTCCTTTGGGTTAGGTGGGAGCGTCCGCCTTGGGGTGGACAGGAGCTGACACCACCACGGGACGTGCTTCCCGCCCGCGCTGCCTTCGCCTTGCTTCCCAAGTCTTCCGCGGTGAGGTGGAGTGCTTATCCACAGGGACGTGGGGAAGTACCCGAGAGGGAGCCTGGCCTCCTGCCGGGAACTCGGGCTCTCGGGTCCTTCCTGGCCTTCTTGCTTGGTTCGGGGACCCGGAAGGTCCCCAGGACCGGAGCCCTTTGTCGACGTAGGCCTTGCGTGTCCTGACGGTGAACCCGCCAGCTTGACTTGAGTCTTGGTCTTGTCCATCTTCATCTTGGGCCCACATGGGGTGGACCCACTTTGGCAGTACTAGGGAACCCCATGTTCCACTGTTGCGACAGTTTGGATCTTGAATCACATTATTTATTAATAAAAAATTAGATCCTACTATTAACATGCATGGAAATGGCATGAATAGATAGATGGAAATGGCATGAATATTTCCACATGTTATACTAGTCGGTGAGCTAATATGAAATAAATGATTTTTTACTAGTTGGTGTTGGTTTTAATGTTTTTTTCCTTCGAAAGAGAGAAATAGGAAAACACCTTTAGGCTAGCCGTGGTTGCCTTAACTATTAAGCCACGATCTGATTGGTGGTGACCTATGATGCTTTCCTCGTTTTGTCATAAAAAATTAACGGAATTTTTTGAATTCATCCCTAGCGTGATCATTGCGAACATCAAGGAGGAGGCGAGAACTTGGGACAAAGCGGTGCCAAATGCTTGGTGAACTTCATCCCGGGAGAGTAGTCGCTTTTTTTTTTTGGGTGATGTTTTCCGGCCAGTGCGTGTGTTGCACTTAAGGGAGGTGATGGCCTTGGCCGTGCAATTTTTTGAACCTGCACACTCTTTCCCTTTTAATTAATGAATAGGCAAGCCTTTTGCCTCGTTCAAAAAAATAAGATATATGATGCAATGCTAGTATGATTTCTCGTCGTGACACATCATGTAACAACTTTTTTATAGTGATACGTGATTACGTGGACATGTGCTCTCACATGAATTTTATACGGTCTCAAAAATCATGGTCCATCTCCCATAGCTCATAACGCTCTTCTCAATTTACACCTGCAGCAACTTCCAAAAATCTCTTTTTACACATACAACCTCGTCGTCCCCCTCTAGCCTCCCTTGAGAGTTGACCTTGCTTCCCCAACCCCGCTCCCCTTTCCTCCGACGGACTCGTGTTGGAGCGGGGAGGGGAGAGGCTGTCGATCCTCCCCTGTACCGCGAGTAGTTTTGGTTGTACTTTAGGATTAGGGTTCAAAATGGCGGACTGTCTTCATGTCGTTTTTCTAGTACCTACCTGGGCCGCCGCCTAGAGCGGCTTCGGCTCGTTGAAGGCCTCACTTTGTTGTTTCCCAAGGAAGAAGATGAAGAGGTGGGGTTGATATGGAGGTGCCTCTTTCAACAAGCTTGGCGGATTGCTGCTTCGGGAAGATCTGGAGCTCTTGCCTCCTCTCCTCCGTGTTGTCATGGCGATAGGGGGACGGGGACGGAAGGCTTCCTGTCTCAAATCTGGGGCTCTGCGGGAAGGTGGTGTGCATACTCCTATGTGTGGCCCAGGAGCTGCGACGATGAGAGAATTCCATCATGCATCGTCGTCAACTTCTGGTCGACATCCACTCCACGCTCCAGTGATGTGAGCGACCGAGCCCTTTCTTCCTTTGACTTCGGAGCAGGATCCTCAGCCGACTTCACCCTAAGTGGCCAAGTCCCCAGTGGTGTTGCTGGTGCCGGGCCTCAATGTTTTCGACAACCCGTGGTGAAGACGAAGGACTGGATCGCGTTTTCATTCTCAGTTTTGAGGTTCTGGATGCAAATTTTGGGTTGCATATATTATCTTGGGGTCATAGGTGTAAACTTGTATCCACCTCCTTATTAATGCAACAGCATGGTGGCCCTCGCATTTGCGAGGGCATCATCTGTTGTTGGTTGAAAATGCTCTAGAAATAAAAAAATAGTTTTGTTGATATCATGTTATTTCCCATTGTGTGATAATAAAAAAATGTTCTAAAACTATCGCAAACTTTTGGTAAGAAAAATATCAACTATGCCAGTAGCATTTTTGCCAATCTGATTTTTTAAAGAAAAAATGTTATCATGCCATGTGTTCAAACACCCACGTCAGTGATATAGTATCCGTAAACTGAACTATAGTTTTTACACGATGCTAGATCAGTATGGGAGATTAGTTATGTTTAACAAAAGTCGTTGAATCAAGATAAACAGTTATCCTCCTTAATAGGTAGGTCACATTAAATAGTCAGAAATATCTCATTCTGATGTTTCTTCCTCCCATTTACTCACTCCATGTCAAAATGTGCAAGTTTTTAGAAACATGAACGTAGTGAAACGTTGGGCATTCTTATTTTTATGAATATACTGCTGAAGATAAAGTACTTTCTTCTAGTCACATTCGAATATTTTATAGATTAATAGTCAGTCAAAGTTAGAGAAGTACTACTCTTAAGTTTTCCAGCCGTTCTACACACCCGGTCACATGTATTTTCATGTGCTATGGAAAATGTCTAAGCGGGTTGGATAGCATAGTTCAAAAATCTTAATCGAATTGGAATGATGTGCTCTTATGTTGATTTCGCTAGATGAGAGAAAGACACGTAGAATAGTCCAAATATGGTTACCATACAAGGCAAGCATATCCGCCAAAATAATTAATAAAAATGAGTGGAGCTTTTCATGTCAGCAGATTAAAAGTTGTATTGACACACCTGTGGATGCTAAATATGAAAAATACAATCGAGATTCTGTGGTGACTTGGCCTTATGTGTATCATTAAACCAAAATATTTTATTTTGTGAAGGATGCTCCCGTCGATAGTGTGTCGACTAATTTTCAACAATCTTGAAGGTTTGACACTGTGTTCAGTATATCGGAATATTCCTTCGGCGGAGGAAAAATATGTGTTGCCTCAGCCCTGTAAGTATCAATATACAAGTAATTTTGTAGTGTGAGGTTCATTGCAGTCGATAACTAACGTTGTGACTTCATTAATAGTTAAAATTCACGACTCTAAACTCCTGCAAGCATTTTTCTGAGGTGTTAGTCCATGGAAGTTAAATAAATTTATCATATATGTGTACTCAATTTATCATGTATGTGTACTCAATCTTAGAAACGATTTATGTAGTGTGACTCATGAAGTGACTTCATTAATTTAATTCCTCAAAAAAATACTTCATTAGTTTAAAATTCCACGACTCCATCCTTCTCCAGACTTTTTTGAGTGTGTTGGTTTGATGGTTATCGAATACATTTATGAATTCTATGTTGTCAACCATAGAAACAATATGTTCGCTGAGTTCACAGTTAACCTGCGTTCGGGTGTTCACTCAAAATCAAACTTTATAAAGTTTGACCAAATATATATATAACATCTAAAATATAAAATCATTATTATTAGAATAATATTTAAAAAATATTCATATTAAACAAATTTGGTATTAAGAATGTTGATATTTATTGCTACATGTTTGATCAATTTACAAATTTTGACTTTAACTAAAATCAGAAAATGCAGGCTAAATAAAATAGAGAAAGTACGTAGTGATCAATTTAATTATTTGTAGCTGTCCATATCCTAGCAGCATTTATCCTTTGCCACCACGTTTGAGCATTTTTTTCCTTTTGCTTTTAGCTATCATGTTTCACCCAGGGAGTTTGCTAGCTAGTCTCGTGCCATGGCTGATTTTTTAAACGGAGACACACGTATTTATCCTGTGTGACCAAGGGAGTCCAGGTCTCCTACACCACCATGTTCAAGGTAATTTTTTCTCTCTTTTAACTACTCCCTCCGTTCCAAATTAGATGACTTCTATTTGTCTACATGTGGATGTATCTAGATGTGTAACAAGTCTAGATACACCCGTATTTAGACAAATGGAAGTCATCTATTTTGGAACGGAGGGAGTATCATGTTCCAACCAAGGTACGCGTACTGATTCTTTGTTGTGTTGTGACGTACACATATTGCTTTTTCGGACAGTTTTTTTTGGGGATATTGTGAGGTATGCATATTGTTGAGATATATCTTTTGGACATAAGTCGTGTCAAGCATGTTACGTAACTCTAACTTTTCAAAAGATCTCAGCCATATATTTTAGATCTAACTACTAAAATTAATTCTGATGATGTGGATTAACGTGGTGCTTCGAAAAACTATCTCATTTTGCTTTTAGTATATAATAGATTTCCGTGGCCATTCCCGTTAAAACAAAACACATCCAGCCTCGAGGACGGCCCCACCGGTCTTACACGCCAACCACATGCCATATACTCCTGGCGGGCCACACCCTCGATCCAATCTTGTACGTACACTGCTCTAGCTCTGCCTCTTGGAGGCCCTCAAGGGCTAGACTTAAACAAAAATATCTGGGAATTGAGCATGTGATGTCGTAGGTTTTCTATTGTTATCCATCCGCTGGATTGGATCCTGGCTTCCCGCCTGCAGTACAACGTTGGCTAGCAGCCGGTAGTACAACTGAATAACCTATTGTTTTCTCCACACAAGTGGGGATCCATCAGGACTGGTAACCAAAGCTGATCAATTATATTTTTTGTTTGATCCATTCTGAATTATTACAAGGTTACGTGGTCTGTCCGTGTCCATGTACCGTGAGGTGACCTGTCTGCTCGTGATTGGCTCGAGCGACGGACACGTCATCGTGTGAAATGATCCGTTGAAGTGATGTGTGCTGGTGGTGGCCGGCACTTAAGAAGAAAATGCCAGGGTGTCCCATATATGGCAGAAAAAGGTAGGGTACATGACGGATTGGGGACAGGGATCGATGGAGTGGTAATCTCTTGATCAAGTACACATAGGACTTTTGAGCAACTCTGACCACCGGAGGCGCTGTCATGATGGATGACCAAAATTGATATATGCAGTAGTCGAGTTTTCAATGAAAATGTCTTCATGTTTTTGTTATTTCTTCTGACTTCTCTCCCTTTGATCTGTTCTTTTGTGTACGCGAAGACCGTGTGCTGACATGCTTTGAAACTGTCTTCGCGTGACCGTTTTCAATGGGACAAATGAACAGATCTTAGGCAGGTTTGCCACTACGAGAAACTAAGTAAATTTGGCCTAGCACTACACCACGACACCAAAGTCCCGACCGACGTGTGTCGGGAATATTCATGTATGCCGACCAAAAGTTGGTCGGGAAAACTTGTTTCAGACTATCGGTCAGCAATACGGATATACACTGTCTGATCATTGGTCGGGAATGCCAGAATATTTGGTGTCAAACTGTCGGTGGGCAATACACGTATGCCCATCAAACAGTTGGTCGGGAAATAATGCCGACCAACACTTAGTTGGGCCTTCCAGCCGCGCGGCACCAAGCGCGCGAATTTTTTGGCCCAAATCGAGCCGCGCGGGACCAAGCGCGCGAAATTTTGGGCCAAATCGACGGCGCGCTCACGATTTTGTTATCTATTCCTGCGCGGCAACGAAAAAAAGAACTGAAGGCATTTATATGTTCGCTCCCCACCTGCCCAAACCCTAGTCACCTTCCTTTTGCGCCGCCGCCACCCTTCTCCAACACTTCAGATCGGGACCATGGTGCCCTGCTCCTTCGCTGCACGAGCGCCCGAAGCCGGCCAAGGCTGACGCCGGGAAGCCGCAGGAGACCGCCGCCGGGCGGCGGCGAAGGCTGGAACCGCATCTCCTGCATCCATGGTCGCCGGCCAGACCGCTACGCCGGGCGTTTCTCCGCTTCGCCACGCCCCAAGGGCGGGAAGAGGGAGCAACACGCAGCAGCAAACATACGGTGAGATGTCACCACCGTGCAGCCATGAGGGGCCACCGCCGCCGACAAGGAGACCCCAACCTCCGCTAGATCCACCAGGCCGGGTGAGCGCACGCCGAAGGAAAAACGTTGCACCGCCGCCACCGTCCTCTTCCACCTCCCCAACGAAGGTAAGGGTCCTGATCTTTAGCCACCATCCTCTTCCATCTCTAAATGTTTGTTCGTGAAAGTTCGTAATTACGTGAGAATTTTGTATGCCTAGCGCATGGATGTTTAGGCTGCTGCTTGGTTCAGTTCTGCAACCCCGTGTTTGCATTTCAACACTCATTTCAGACTAATGAATCTTGTCTCTAGTGATTGTGCTCTGAAAAGTGTAAGCATACGTACACTCATTTCAGACTACTGAATTTCGTTTTGTGGTCTGACCATTAAAAAATACTGCAGATTAACGAGCGAAAAGATGGAGATGTCCCACGAACTGAAGATGCAATACAGTAAGTGTTGAAACAGTAGATCTGTTCTCATTCTACTTATTCTGACATCACACTAGCGTGTTCAGGAGAGGCTTACAAACCGGAGGAAGAAAGATAAAAAAATATTGAGTTTGTGAAAAAAAATCTAAGATCGAGTGATCTGCTGTTAATATATGAAGCTCAGTTTCTTCCTATGCCAAAACAGAAAGCACTCCATGTTAGAATCTTTGTCAATGTTGGATAATGTGCCAAATAAAAACATTGCGATACTTTTACTTCAGTTTGTTGCTTACTTTGCTTGATGAACTACCCTGTCTGATCAAGTAACATGAGGTTTACTATGTTGCTTTTTTGTAAACCTGATGGTGTAGAGCATCATGAATTGTTGGACATGAACTTGTAAGCCATTATCTTGTGTAAACCTATCTGGTGTAATAGCCACAATGTTCTATACTTGTGGATGCTAAATTAAAGTTGGAACTGCACTTGTGAGCATCTATATTGTTTGTTTCTTGCTCATTATTGCAACTTAATTACTATGTTGTATTGCCATGGTAATAAGGTGGATGCTAAATTAAATGTTATCCTAGTGGAAAATACCATTTGATTGTTGGTCGGCAAAACAACCAGTGTCGAAACAGTTGGTCGGGAAAAGTCCATATTTAGGCTGACGAGAGGTCGGTCGGTAAAGAAAATACTGTCCACTTGTCGGTCAGCATAAAATGTCGGTCGGTAAAGAAACATCAGTCGGGAAAGAAAACGTCGGTCGGGAAAACTTTTCGATAGCCATCGAACAGTCGGTCGGCAAAATATTGTTGGTCGGGAAAGGGTTTTCCCAACTGGACTTACGGTGACCGATAAGGTCGGTCGGCAATACCCATTCCCGACCGACATTCTGTCGGTGAAAGCTGTTTTCCCAACCAATTTGACGGTTGGGGATGTAGTGTCGTGGTGTAGTGTAGGATGTAATAACGACCAAAAGAAAATTTCAGTTTATAGTTGAGGGACCGCAAATGCGCATTATATTAGTTGCTCTCTCAAAGTAGAAATTATGTTCCTTTTGCACTTTACTCAATTCTCTCCATTTTCCATATTTTAATTTTGTATGCTGATTTGGCAAAGGTTGTGGAACTGTCGCTCCGCCGTCATTTGAACGCTTTTGGTGGCTCAAATGAATAGATCTAGAGAATTTTGACGGTCCATGAACCAATAATTTCTGGCATTGGAGCAGATGTTCCAAGCATAGACACCGATAATAGCCGAGGTCAGTGGATGGATGTGCAACTCAGCTACCCAAATTTGAATCCTCGTGGACATGGATTTAGGTTTTATTATTTAAGAAAAACCTCGATGTGTGGGCTTCCCCACCGATTTCCTTTAAAAATATAACAGCCGAGGGACCGAACATGCTCCTTGTGTCTTTGATTTATTAGGTTATACTTGGACATAAATCAGCAGGGTACTCGCGTGGGTGCTACCCCCACAGATTTCCATAAAAAAAGATAATAGCCGAGGCTGAACATGCATGCTCCTTATCTCTTTGATTTTCTTAGGTTCTACGTGGATATAAATCAGCAGGGTACAAACCTATTCGCAAGGGAGGAGAGAAACCCTAGTTTTGGTGTGTGTTTGCATGATTTCAAATCCTTTTGCATTTCACACGCTGTTAATTAGCTCGCGTACACCTGGCAAATAGATCGGTCCAGTAAATACCTGAAATGGAAGGTGACGATGAAGGTACCGCGCTAGCAGTACTGCTGTTAGTGCTGGGCTCCATTAGCCCCAAGTGGACATTTGATACGCCCATATTCGCCGTTGCCATTATCTCTTGCTTGTACGTCGTACGTGGTCCACCAAGGTAAGATTGAGTTAGCATATTACTAGGCCGGATCTGGGCCAGCGGGCTTGGTTCTGACCTAGCGGCGAGTTCCCGGTGGGTAGGTGTTGCTAGGGGCGATGTGGATCTGCCGATGGATGGCGACGGCGGCAGCCTTGGCGCTGCAGCGTGGTGGCGGAGCTAGTCGGGCCTGATCTGGACCGGATCGGACTGATCTGGACCGGATCTAGGGCATGACAGGCACTGCCTTACTGCGTCCGGTCGGCGACCACTTTTGGCAGTGGAGGATGGCGATCTCCTCCGATTGACTGCTTCGCAGATTGCCGCCCACGCTGGCTTGGATCAGTCGCATTCCTACCTTGTCCGATACGTTGGGCTTGCGGTGCACTATTGTCGCTCACGGGACCCGAGTTCTAGGATGTCGGGGCGGCGGCCCTGGAAGGTGGACTGCACGGGCGTTTATACGGCGAGCGACGTGGCGGTGGTGATGACCTTTCTCCTTGGTCGTGTGGACGGCGAGGAGCGGGTGGCGGGGGTCCCTGGCGATGGCGGCGCTTCAGCGAAGTCACCACCCAGATCGTGTTCTGGAGGACAGACTTGGGGATTCTGAGCGGTCCAACATTCCGAACGTTGTGCGAAGGTTTTCCGAGCGAAAGCTCTGCGCTTTGGCGCCAATGACGGCGTTGCTTGCGGGTGTCGTTACCCTCTTGGGGGCGTTATTGTGGTATCTTCGCCGCGTTAGAGCTCTGGGTGAAAACCCTGACCATTTTGGTCTCGACGACGGCGACGTACTGCGCCGTTACCTTCTTGAGGCGTCGTCGTGGAGCTTCAGCCCCGTGGGCTCGCTTCGGTGTCTTCGGTGGCAAGTTTTGTTTCTTCTTGTTCTTCTTTTTCTATTTTCTGCTATGTAAGAGGTTCTCCTCATCACATTGTATCGGTTCGACCGTTGTGGATTTATTTATAAACCGGGGCTAAGTTCTATTTCTTCAGGCCATGTCGGCTGGTATAAAAGAGCATTTAGGAGCCAGTGAAAATTCCAGCGTGCAGTCATGGTTTCGGCGGATACAATGCTATCAGTACCATTGTCGTACACCCATGTCTTTTCAGTTTCAGTATATGGTGGGGCATGAATTTGTTCGGTGCGCAAGAGTGGGGCCAAACACCCCAAAATGGTAACGTGCGATATGATTATGTCCACTTGCCTCAATAATTGAGCACATAAATGGCAACATATATGTATATCCATATATAGTGCTTGCACTGTTGGAGGGGTGCGTGCTGATGGGACAGCCTTCTCTTGTTTGCTTTGCTGGCAATGCACACACCTACAAGATTTTTTTTTTAGCATTTATGCATTAGTTCACTACTACTCAGAACAAAACCAAAAAGATTAGAAAGACTTACATTTTGATACGGAGGGAGTAATAATTATTATGATTGCTAATAAGATGTTTTTTCTTCATCATTGCCTGTTTTACCCCTTTCTGACTATATGTAGCCAAGCGACTAGAACTACGCCTTTCGGCATACAACGTGAATCTGAAGAGTAACCACCACACACGCTACAAACACAACGCAAAGGTCATGCCTTGCACAAAATCGAGCATCAATGTTGCGTAACGACCAACATTGGTCACCTCCGAAGAAAAACAACTCACCCGGAACTCCCGACATCGACGTATCTTCTATCCTTCTGGCCTAAAAGAGTCGATGAGTGACTGTCACGACTTGGTTCGTCTTGAGGAAGGCACTTCAAGTCACGAGCGACGACATACATTGCGCCCCAATAGCTCAACCCTGGGCAGTACCAAGCACCAGCGCATCACAAGATCCCACGTGCTCCTCAAATGCATCTTCAGTACAATGCTTCCAACAAAAGGAGCGACGACATCTACATATAACTTTCTTTTTGATATGATGCTGGATGAAACTATTTCTTCACCATTCAACCTTAAAAATTTCAAGTGGCGGCGTTTTTTCCATGAAATTATACTCACGCATACACAATTTTTCTTTGTATTTTTAACAAACTTGTTAAGCAAAATTTTCCTTTTCTCGCCATCCACGACGGATGTGTTGAATAAATGAATTGTAGTGCATAGGATATGTGTACTTGTGAACAGTGATGTGTTAGCGACCGCCAATTGGCGATAACACCTGTCACTTTAAGCTGGTCCATGCATACACGGAGAGCAACTTGACAATGAGCTAACATATATATTCCGTTTACTTACGGTTATTTTTCAAACATATTATGTGTTGTCGTAAGCTTTAAACTTTACGTCTATCTGTGTAGTTTCCACTAAAGATTAAAAGGAAGTTGTGTTTAATTAAAACTTATTGAAAAAATCAATATATTGATTCGGAGATTTTCTGAGATTACAAGCGATTTTAAATTGACATAATAAACATCTGCATCTGCTATTTAATAAAGATAGTAGTGATTGACAGTTGGTCAAGCAGAACAGACAAGGTGGTATGTTTTTCATCTAGACTAAATTCATAACAAATAGGTCTATGCTAGACTAAAATTTAATAAAGATTATTATGTTTTTCTGGCCAGGATCTGGACGATACTATTGATTTTTGGAAGGTGGACAGAAAGCAACGCGTGACCAATGGTTGCTGGTGTTTCATATTCGATTGGTTGGCCTTTCGTGCGCACTGTTCACGTGCGTTAGATCCCGATTAACTCCTTGCGCACAGTTCACGTGTATTCTGGCATTTCGGTGATTCAGCTACGTGAACGAAATGCATGGTTTATGTCACTCTGCGACTCAACAGTTTTATGTATTTTTCTGTAGTCGATATATAGTTAGTGTTTATATTTGTCAGTAAATAGAGAATCCAACTCCAGAGAACTGTTGAAGGTTTACTTATTGGGTAACGAGTGAACACTCCTTTCAGAGTAATAATTAATAAGATAAGAGGATGCAGTGCGTTGTAGGGTTGTAGTAAAAATTGCAGTGCGTATACTACACATCAGTGTATAAACCCACTATAAAAGAGAGTGCACATTATGTTCTGGATGATAGCATGCTCTGGAAAAATTATGGGCGATCAAAACACCTGGGAAGATGAAGATTAATTTTTAGAGATCCGCCCATGACTGCCTTCCTTCGGGGGTCCAGCTGCTCACACGTCGGCACATTCCTACATCGGTGATTTGTGTGTACTTCAACCGGGAGGAGACTGCTGCTCACACCTTTTTTTTTGCGATCAAAATGGAGCTTTATTAATTGGAAATAGGATTACAGTCAGTAGCCAGAATGTCTACTAGAGCGTCAGGAGCATCCTGCAACCACAAGTCGGTTTGATGCTCAGCTCGCGATGTATAAGCTAGACGATCTGCAACCCTATTTGTTGTTCTCTGTATCACTTCAATAATAAGCTCCCTCTCCCCCTCCAGCGTCTTCTTAATATCATTAACCAGGTGTCCTATGTGCGATTTATCCAAGTTTCTATCCTTCAAAGCCTTTGCGAGGTTAGTACAGTCCGTTCAGATCACCAAAGGTTGAGCTGTATAATCCAGTGCAACCCCAGTTCCCTCTCTAAAAGCAAGTGCTTCGGCCTCCAGGGCATCCCGACAGCGGTTAAAATATTTGCAAGATGCCAACACAAAATCACCACTTGCATCACGAATAACTGCTGCCGTCCCTGCCTCCTTCTGCACAGAATCAAAAGAGCCATCGACAGAGACCGCTAGCCAGCCGTCTGGTGGTTTCGGCCATTGAGCTGTTTCTTGGTCACTTTTGCTTCTACCCCGACCCTTCTTCTTCATGGTATATGTGATGACAGTCAGTAGGTCCCTGCCGTCCCTTGCTTCAATGAGCAACATAGAGTTCATATAGCTTTGAAGGAATAACCGTGATGCTTCCAATGGCGCCTCCTTCTTCCCATGGATTATCTCATTTCGATTATGCCAATTCCTCCAAATGATCATCAGGACACGCGCCCTTGCATCGTCATCGAGAGTCACCAGAAGATCAAACAACCATTCCGGTCCAGTATGAATTAGTTGTTCTTTCTCAGGTATATCCCAGACTTCCTTCATTGCATCCCATAGCGCTGCCGCTCTTGGACAGGCTACCACTGCATGGAAGCCGTCCTCCTCTGTACATCCGCACCTTTGACACATGTTGTCCACTTCCATATGCTTATGCTTCTTTGTTTCCCTTGTTGGTAAGCCTCCCACAAGCATTTTCCATGCACAGATTTTCATTTTTTGAGGGACTTTGATTTTCCAGAACATCTTCCAAACGGGACGATCTCCACTAGGTCTATCGCTCGTGGAGACAGCACCTTGCGGCAGCAGTTTTTCATCTACTCCAAGGTGATAAGCACACCTTCATCTGTTAGTTCACCAAAGAGTTTTTAGCGGGAGGTCAAACATCCCTACGGTTTCCATCTATGTCAAAAATTCCTCACTAATCCCGAGTCCTTGGTTTTTTGAATTTCTGGCAACATCAACTGATAGAGAACTGATGGTAGTAGTGGTGGTTAATTGTGGCTGGCTCAGAATGGAACAAAAAATGGAGATCCTATGATAAACCCACACAGCGTTGCTAAGCAACGCAAAGTGTATGTCGAGATGGTCGAGCTGCATCTTTTCAAAACAGATTCTTATACTAGACGTGAAACTTCCAATTCAGTGGCCCGTTGGTCAACGCCGCCTGAAGCCTGAAGGTATGGTTATATCAATGTTGATACAACCCTGTTCTCTCCTTCTCGTCGGATGGGTATAGGGTCATCCGAAATTGCAGAGGGAATGTTCTTTTGCTTGCAGCGAACTTTTACAGGAGGTTACGACGCCGGAAGTTACTGAAGCGTTGGCTCTCCGCCGCGCTCTACCCATTGCCGGAGAGGAAGGTTTCAACAAACTGGTGATCGAATCTTATTACCCGTCTTTGGTGCAACGGATCAAATGGTTGGAGATTGACCGTAGCCATGTTGGGATTGTGGTTAAATACATCAAGGCACTCGCTTTCTACCTTGGTGTTTTAAACCATGTTTATTGGCATTGTATTGTCGCGGCACATACTTTAGCACACTCAACGGGTCATTTATTTATGTCAATTTTAGAAACTCTATCCCGAATTGCATCCGGCAGACAATTTGCAATGGTTTGTCATGAATAATAAACTGTCGTATTCCCTCAAAGAAATAACTAGGCAAATTGCATTTGGGATATAGGAGTAGAAACCCTGCATACAGGAGCAAGTAGGAGGGACAATACGGTGCACTTGCAAAGAAAACCTTAGTTCTTTCTAGCATGTAAAAAAAAAGGAAAACTTTTATCTCCTGGATGAATCGGACGGCCCGAAACCTAGGCATAGATTGCTCCGAGAGTACTAGGTCGGATCCATCATGGGGACGACCAACCGATGAGCTGTCCAAGAAATATCAAGTGGCACACGTGGTCCGTCGATGAGGTGTGCATTCTGCAAGTTGCAGCGTGCTCCTCGTGGTCCATTTGTATATGAGGGGACACCTCAAAATATATTTATGTTTTGTATCCGTACCTGGCCAGCTTAGGATCGAAAACAAAATGAATAAAATGCGTAGCCAGCAGAGGTCCACGTCTCCCCAATAGACCAGGATCGAAAAAAAACCTGAAATATCATTGAAGCGTTCAAATGGCTTGGTCCTTAGCCTCTCCTTGATGGGCTAGGCCCCCAAACTTGATAATACGATTGTCCAACTTTTTTGCAAAAAGAGCGCATATATGCTATCATTTGGTACACATATATAATTTGTTGTTTAAAATTGTAAACTCTTGTACATGTGTCGGTTCGATGCTATATTTGAGTTAGTAAAATGTTACCTCTATCGAAAAAGGCATATTAGAGCTAGCTTCATGACCAGAGCCGACCAATCTTTCAAGCTCGCTAAGCTAATGAGTCCATTATCAGGCCCTAGACAATGGTAACAAGTTAAAGACAAACTAAGCTTGCAAACCTCCCTCGTCGACCATGTGTCACGACGCGTGCACATCCACATGATAGCATTTTAGCAATCCTTTCATCTGCCTATTAGTTACTCTCTTTGTTCCAAATTATAAGATGTTTTAGTATTTCAACATGAACTACATACGGACTAAAATTAATGAACAAATACACTAAAACACATCTATATACATGTGATTCGGAAAAAAGTTAAAACATATTATAATTTGGAACAAGGGAGTATTATATGTGTGTCAGAAAATAAGGCATAAGAATTTCTAAAGTCAAAACTTACTAAGTTTGTCAAAATATACAAGAAAATATCAGTATCCATTTGATGATAGATTTGAGTTAGTAAAATGCTATACCTCTATCAAAAAGGCATGTTCTAGCTTCCTTTATGATCATAGCCGACCAATATTTCTAGCACGCTAAGCTAATGAGTCGAAACCCTTAGTTGTGGGGCAAACCCAATCAGGGTTACTATATCAACTAATTAGCATGTAATTTACCCCTAAATTGTGGATTAAAATTAAGAAGAAATTATTCACCCAAAGTTCTGAAGAAAGATATTTAGTGGATATAATATAAAACACATTTCATGATTATTTGACCCTAGAAGGTGGCAAAAAAGTTATAGACAAACCAAGCTTTAAAACCTCCATCGTCAAACATGTGTCACGACGCGTGCACATCCACACAATAGCATTACAGCGATCCTTTCTTTTTTTAACCTTTTTCAGCAACCTTTTTGTATGCCTACTAATTATATTGTACGTGTGTCCGAAAATAAGGCAAAAGAATTTCAAAAGTCAAAGCCTAATTTCTAAGTTTATCAAATAAATACAAGAAAATATCACTATGTAAGAACTAAATTATAAATATAATTTATACTGGATCTAGCCATATTGATTTGGTATCTATAGTTCTATATCTACAAAATTTGCCAAATTTAAAATGCAACGACCTTTAGCTAAATATTAAACGAACTTTCAGTATACGAGAAAATATATACAAGAAAATATCAATATGGAAGAAATATATTATGAAAACGTATTTATAATGGATATATTCATATTAATCTGATATTTATAGTGTATATATCTATAAAATTGGTCGACTTTAGAGTACATTAAATTTTACTAAATTTATACACTTTTTTAACTAGTCTCATTTATACAAAAACAAGTTGTAAACAGAACAGTTTATAGTCTGTTTGAATTCGAAAACCTATAATAGAGCCCGAACTACATGGAGCTCGTTATTTTGAAAAATCGTAAATGACATTTTTTTAGTTTCCAAAAATCGCGAAAAAATCACAGATGTAGATACTGTCGAGATCTACAAGCATGCAAAATTTAGCTTAAAATTCGTTGTATTTTGGGTTGTACAAAATAGACAAATGAGTGGATCTGGGTGGTGAACAACAGACAATTTCAAAATTTTGAAATTTCTCCGATTTATCTTTTTTGTACAGCCCAAAATAAAACATATTTGAAGATAAAGTTTAGCATGCTTGTAGATCTCGATAATATCTCCATGTGTGATTTGTTTCGTGATTTTTGGAAACTCACAAATGTCATTTTCAAATTTAAAAAAAACAAGTTCCATTTAGCTCGGGTTCCAAAAATGCACACTCGTTTGAATTGACCTTCTTGCTTTCCTCCTTAATTTGGGAGGCGGCTCAGCATAATAGAAAGGAAAAAAAAAGTACGCACCAAATGAGGAAGGATTTTAAGGATAACCGGCTGACCGGCGACCCCGCTTTCTATATAAACCCGCCTCCTTTTCCACCCTCTCCACACACCTCCACTCCGCCCCTTCGTCTCCGCCTCCGGCCGTCTCCCCCCGCCACAGCTCGCCGGAGCTCCTCCTATATATCCTTCCCTCCAAAGCTACCGCCTTACTGACACCGTCGCCAGATTAGTTAGTTGTGATTGGGACTGAGGCGGGCGGCGATCGTGGAGGCGGCTAAATGTTCCGCAAGAACGAGTCAGCACTCTCCTGCTTCTACCTCTATCTCCTCTGGTTCTTCTTCTTGAAGAAGTAGCAGAGCGAGCGATCGATCCGGCGAGGGAGCAAGAGAGAGATACTGAGATTGTTTGAGCTTGATAAAAGGTTCTTGGTTGGGTGTTGGGAATTAGCTGCTGGTCTTGGCGATGGAACAGCTGGATCTGAACTTGGAGGAAAAGCCGGCCGCGGTGGCGCGGAGCGACTCCGGGACGTCGGAGTCGTCGGTGCTGAACGCCGAAGCGTCTCACGGAGGCGCCGCGCCGGCGGAGGAAGCCTCCAGCTCGACGCGCCAGCCAGCGCCGGCACCGCGGGCGGTGCTCGAGTTCAGCATCCTTAGGAGCTCGACGGCGTCCGCCGAGGGCGAGAACGACGTGGGCGCCGCTGGAGACGACGACGACGAGGAGGAAGCGACGCCCTCGCCTCCGCCGCCGCGGAATTACTACCACCAGCAGCACATGCCACAGCCGCAGCAACTCGTGACCCGCGAGCTGTTCCCGGCCGCCGCCGCCGGTGCTGGCGCGCCACCTCTCCCCGTGCAGCAGCATTGGGCCGAGCTCGGTTTCTTCCGCCCCGCGCCACCGCAGCAGCAGCAGCCGGATATCAGGTACCTGCAGCAGGCCCACGCGCCGCCGCCTCAGCCGCCGCCGCCAGCTGCGCCGCCGGTTGCCAAGAAGAGCCGGCGTGGGCCGCGGTCCAGGAGCTCGCAATACCGCGGCGTCACCTTCTACCGGCGCACCGGCCGCTGGGAGTCCCATATCTGGTCCGTCCGTACAGAAATCCCTGCAGAACCCAAAATAACCAAATTTTTATCTGAAAATATCAGCCGATTTTTTCTTACGAATTCTCGCCTGTTCATTGCTGATGCAGGGATTGCGGCAAGCAAGTGTACTTAGGTGGATTCGATACTGCTCATGCTGCTGCAAGGTATATAATTAAGAGTTGTGATCATCAACTCAACTACCTGTACTAGTACTGAAACTCTCAAGTCCTGTCCACCTTGTTCATTTCCCGGGCCAAACTGATCTTGAGACGTTCCGCAGGGCGTACGATCGGGCGGCGATCAAGTTCCGCGGCGTCGACGCCGACATAAACTTCAACCTCAGCGACTACGAGGACGACATGAAGCAGGTGATCGATCGGCAGAAACCCATCCAACTAACTGATCTAGATTCAGATTCAGAGTGCATTATAACAGTGACTGAAACTGTTCAGCAGAAGGAATTCATTCTGACTCGTGTGTTAATGTCTGGTCCGGATTCAGATGAAGGGCCTGTCCAAGGAGGAATTCGTGCACGTGCTGCGGCGGCAGAGCACCGGCTTCTCGCGCGGCAGCTCCAAGTACAGAGGCGTCACCCTGCACAAGTGCGGCCGGTGGGAGGCCCGCATGGGACAGTTCCTCGGCAAGAAGTAAGAAACATTTGCTTTTTCTGCTGTTATTTACTTGTTGACATGTTAGGAATTACATATATGCATCTATTGATGTGATTGTGCTGCCAATCTGATCTGATCTGAATCTCATACGAAAGACTCGTGATTAGATCAACCAAACAGAACTCACATGATCATTAGGAATGAATGTATTTAAAGTTATTCGTAGCTAGGTAGGTAGATAAGATGCATAGATGATGATGATCAAGAAGAAAGAAGAAATAATAGTAGGCAGTGGATAGGGAGTTCCTCAAAAGCCATGCATGCTTGGGTGCAGGTACATATATCTTGGGCTATTCGACAACGAAGTAGAGGCTGCAAGGTTCCTGAGCTTGGATTCTGCACAATAAAAAGTTGTTTCAATTTTTGCCTCCATCCACCAAAGTACCGACTCGAATCTCTTTCTCTTGTTTTCTCTTCTTCCTTTTCTTGTTCCGGAAAAATCAGGGCTTACGACAAGGCGGCGATCAAATGCAATGGTAGAGAAGCCGTGACGAACTTCGAGCCGAGCACCTATGAGGGAGAGCTGCTCACTGAAGTGGCTGCTGAAGGTAACAAAACATGATGAGAGATTCCATTGATTTTTCTTTTCTCTGTTTGGTCGTCTTTTCATGTCTGCATCTATAGTTTGACAAAATCCTGCGTTGGCGATAAGCTGATGAACTTGAATTCGATTGCGACGATTGGCAGGCGCAGACGTGGACCTCAACTTGAGCATATCTCAACCATCTTCCCAGAGTCCCAAAAGGGATAAGAGCAGCCTTGGTCTGCAGCTCCACCATGGATCATTTGAAGGCTCCGAACTAAAGAGACCCAAGGCAAGTGCATATGCTTTCTTTAAAAGATTGCGCAATCGGTCCAGCTTCGCTGCTGGATTTGTGTGGCTACCTGATCCATTACGTGATTAATAATGGGATTTCACTGTCACCATGCTAGTGACTGCAGTAAGATGCCCTATTGTGGCCAAGTCTTTTTCCCAGTGTACTTAATTAGATTGCCACACCCATTATCCAGAACTAAAGTTCACCGCCTCTGACCCGCTGCCGGAATTATATTCACCACACAACATATTTACTTTTACTGCCTAATTATTATTATTAGTTATATGTTTTCTGGCAGAAATCTAATTGCGTGTTTTGCAGACGGATGCTCCTTCTGAACTAGTCGCGTTCCCTCATCGGTACCCCTTGTGACCGAGCATCCACCAATCTGGCATGGTCAATCATATCCTGTATTTACAAATAATGAGGTTAGGTGATGATAAATCATAAAACTCCTTACACCTAAAATTTGCAAGGTGGCTCTGATGTACAAACCACTCCTTGCAGCTGTTAGCATTGTGTATACCCTCTGTTACTTGCATTTTCCTGTGTGGCTGTCAGTGTGGCTCATTTCCTTAAACTCCAGTCCACCCATCCCCTGTCTAATTCAGAGACATCAATAGCTAGCACAAGTTTCATGTGTATCAGGATCTTGATTTTTCAGAAACTCTCTGATTGGGGTAGCACTATAGTCATAGGATTATAATATTCTTGATTTTCCCTCCGAAAGGAACAACCTAGAGAGTTGACGATTCAGAGTTAGCCTATTCCGATCCAATATAGTTTGGTCAATATTCCTTCATGTGGCTAAGACCGTTTTGGTTTTCTACTTTGCATGGTATTTTATAATAGTATATGGTCACGGCTCAGACATTTTATTTATTTATTCGCGCGAAAAAAGATCTGAATCGTACCAATACTATTATAACAGTATGAGTATGGCACAGAGCTTTACTTGGAAACAAAAGAAAATTATCAAGTTGCTATCTTATTTTTAGCGAGTTTGTCACCTTATTATCATAGGATTAATATTCAATTTTTACGTTTGGTTTGAAAAATGACATTGCTTTGCTATTCTAAAATTTTCCGAAATAAGCTCCCAGAGTCCTCAACCGATAAACTTCAACCACATGCATCATTTTCGTATTATATTTTTCCTGGACAGAAAATTCAGCTGGACATATCTACGTCACTTTCAAGTTGTTCAAAGAGAGACCATTTCTGCAAAAAAAAAATGAACAATTTATTTGCTTCCAATGTAGTTAATTTATCCTGCATCAACATGCTAATTGTTCTTCATTTATGCAGGATGCAGCCAGAGATCATATCAGGAGGCCAGAGGTGGGCACAGGGGGTGTTCCAAGCTGGGCATGGAGGATGAGCCACCCTCCTCCCACACTGCCCTTACCGCTCTTCTCGTCGTCATCGTCCCTGCAGCATCATCAGGATTCTCCACAGCCGCCGCCGTGACAGCTGCCCACGCTGCCCCATCGGGGGCATTCCGGTTCGACCCGATGGCGTCATCATCATCGTCAAACCAAAACCAGCACCACCGACGCTGAAAAGAAGCCAAACTGTAAATTTTCCGGGAAGCCGATGTCTTTTTTTCCCCTCTGGCATTTCAGCGTTTTCGGTCTTGTGCCGGGGCGGCTTCTTGTAGTGGATTGGATTCATGACTGTATTTTCCATGCTACCCAAGTGAAATGTTCCTTCTCTTCTTGCTCTCTGCACCAGCCGGTCCGATAATTCTCTCTGTCGGATACTAACCTCACCATCTGAGATTGATTTATACCATTACTACAGAGAATATTGTCACAAGAATTCAACAGTAAAGGTACCATGAGATTTTTTTTCTGACAAAGAAAGATACCATAAGATAGGAGGTGCCTTTACTTAGGGAATTATTCCATTTCTTTTTCTTGGCTGTCAGTTGGCCCTTGTTCTTGCTCTGGAGCCAACTGCCACTGCTGAATTGTGCTGTTGTTTGTTCTTGCACTGTACAAGATTTGGCTCTAAACGGGTGGCAAAGCATTTGGTGCAGGAATACAATGATTTGAATTGAACATTGAAATCATAAAGGACTTCGTGATCTCGAAAAAGGAACAAATTATACATGACACTTTAATTTTGTAGCTTTACTACAGATTATGACTAGAGATGCCAGTTCCTCAAAAAAGAAAATTGGCGATTTCCATTGGAAAAAAAATATGATTGTGAAATGGATGGTTGCCAAAAAGGTTGAAGGGCATAAAGGTGTGTACTTCAACCACAATTGCAAGGAACAAAAACAGAAACTTGGGAAGCACTAGAGCAGTTGGATCCGGACAGTTCCCTGTACAATTTCTTCCGGACAAATCCAGAAACAATCTTTTCCAGATTCTGTCACTGGTGTAAACAGTAGCATGGAGTGGACACATGACCTCGTCTGCCGTTAAATCCTACGGCATGCACGCTGCTGTGATTATGCCAGGTAAATAAAGCTTTTCTGTTGGGGATGGTGAGATATAGACGACGGCAGCTGTCGGTAGTCGCTGGACGACCAAAAGGTTAGCCAGGGAATCTGTCACGTGAAATGGCACTTTTTTTTGACAGCCACCATACGCAGTACTAAGGTCACTTACTAGATAAGATGAAGAGATAATTTTTCTGTGAAAGAGATGTATATTGATAGGTGAACTCGACGTGAAATTCGTCTGAAACAATTTAATTAGTTCCGCGGAAATTATACGAGAACTCTGCGTAACAAGCGTTCCATTCGAGAAGAATGACTGGCATTTTGGATTTCTGCAGATGCATGCATGGTACTAGATCTACTTGCATGCATCCTCCAATCCCATGGTTGTCTTTGCGTTTGTTTACTTGCTTCCACATATGCCTCTAAAGGTGTTCTGTTCAGCAAGCAAAAGTTGAGACACACAAGTTGGCATTAGATTTGTTGGTTTCAACTTTACTATGGAAGCAACATGAGATCTAATCGGAAAGAAATCTCTACCAACGGAATCACTTGAAAGATCAGCCATTCATACATGCTGCTTTTGTTAGCAAGATGTGGGAAATTTTGGTCCCGGCAGAAGATGTTCCACCTTAAAAAAACAAGCAGTCATTGTTGTTATCCTTCAATTTTACGTTATACTCAGATATGGAAAGAAGTAATATATTTTGAGATGTAGTACGTAAGAAATAAGCTAGTCCGAGTGAGAATCACAAACATAGTTTTGTTATTAATGTAAAAAATCTAAAATAATAATAATGGAAAATCAGCACAAATAATCTCATCCAATTATGTTTGCGAGAGTCAAACTGGTCATCAGCTGTGGAGAAACAAAATATCTGCTAAGGTTGATTTGGTAGCTACAATGATGCCGCTTAAAAAATTAAGCAAGCATACAGTTTCTAAATGGCTATGATAACTGTCGTACAGGTGTCGACGTGTAACATTATAGTATTTTGATGCCTTCATCAGTTGTGTCATTTCATTATTCGTTCCAAGAAAGGATACCTAGAGATAATAATTCAAGGAACAACTCCACTAGATCACCGACAAACGACCATCTCAGTACCATGGGAAAACAAGCTGAAAACTTAACGTACAACCACCCATCTTCAACACCAAGACAAATACAACCCCACACATCTTCATTTCACAAAAAAAAACTTTCTCCAGCAAAATATCAAGTTTGACCCAATGAATTTGGCTTTTGTGGATTAAAATAAATAATTAAATGGTACATACTCTTTAGGAAAAAGCAAGTTGCATTACCTTCTAAAAATTGTACTTGTTATTAGGGCTTTAATGCTAGTGACAGTTTGTAACGGTCTCGAAAGAAGAACCACTCTTATGCGTAGCGTCGACAAAAGTAAAATAAATAAATAAAGTCCAATTTGGGTTTTTTAAGGATCGCGGATGTCCTAGTTTTTTGCTTCCATGTGGTGGGTCTCTCTCTCTCCTTTTGGCATGATTCCTTGAGAGGGAACATATTATATTTTTCTGCGTCGTAGAATTACGTCATGGCTTACGTTAATTCGCAACCTGATTGTAATAATCTTATTGCATGACATGGATCGGAAGGAGATTAAAATAATATGGGTGGGTCGTACCAGTACTATATTGGGGCTAATGACATTGTTTATGTTGCATGTTGATGATGATTCCTTGTATTAGTTGTACTCGAACGAGTTCTTTATAAAAGTTGGTCTTGTTGTTTGTACCATGCTTTTTTTAATGGAGATAATCTTGTATACCCTGCAGATGTGTAATATACTATCAACACAACATATTTAGCATACGGAGAACTTGCCTGTGGCAAGATGGTTAGGAGGGTGGTTGTACCCCCAGCCCACCAGAGTTCAAATCCCAGGTTTGACGCTGGTGTTTCTCATTTAAGGCGGAATATTCTTCAGTGGGAGGCGACGTTCCCGTCGACAGCGAGGCGGCCGTGGTGACTTCGTCAATCTCAAGACTCGACCCCCGACTCGGTCTCTCGGAGGTGCTCATAGGGGTAGGGTGTGCGTACGTGCGTTCGTAGGGGTGAGTGTGTGCGCGTGTATATGAGCGTCAGCGTTGTACCGTGTTTAGCAAAAAAACATATTTAGCATTCGTGCTGTCCCTTGTAAAAAAAGGATCCATTCTTAATGAAACTGCTCATCATGATCTGGATTTTGTAACCCATTCTTGAGCATTTGCATTATTCAGTTGTACTACTGCGGTATCCACGAAGACTGGAGTTGCTACATAAATAATTAAGAGCATTAAAGCTCATTTGGGACCCGAATATTTTATCCATCTTTCCCGGAGTTGAAATATTGCCTGTGAAATTCTTCTCATATCCTGAATATGTTTTTATGGGGAATGCTAATTGGTAACGAAGAAGCAACAAATATGTGCAGAACCAGATGCCATAAGTTGAGTGAAATAAGATGTATATAGCTACGTGTTCAGATTGGTCAGATCAAGGTTTTTTTTTTTGAACTGTAGATCAAGGTATTTTTTGTTCTCATGGTGCTACTTGTTAGTGCACAGAGTTGATCAGTACAATGCATTATATTCAGAGGATTTTATATTGTTAGACTTTGATGCAGACAAAGAAAGAGATCATGTAGAATTCTGCTCCAATGAGTAGAGCTGTCCAGAGAAGCTTACAACCAGCATATATCCATATAAAATTTCCTTTTGATGGCGACGCAACACCAATACTGATTTTGCACACTCCAACACCAACACTATATAATATCATATAATCCTCGAGGTAGACATTAATATACATTCTTTATCTAAAAAAAATCCTCGAGGTAGACCCCTGCCAGCACAAACCACAGAAAATGGAGAAAAAACTATTGATAAATCCTGCAAAAAAAATCTATGTATTTTCTCTGCAATTAAACGGAGATTTACATACAAAAATTGCATGTCGACTTGAGGATTTCAGTGTCCCAAAGAGACCCGAAGTTATATGATCTGCGTAAAATTACCGTGCTGACGTCCAATCCTGTACATTTGCATCGAAAACTGCACTTTCTGCTAGAATTTCTACTTCGAACAGACCAAGAAAATTCGAGTATTCTTGTCGAATTTCTAACAGGCCATTCTTTTAGCTCATTACTGTCGACAGGCCATATATTCTTCAGGGGTCAAACGGGCCATCATATGGCCATTTTCTAGGCTTCGGCCCATAAATGTGCAGGATATTTTTGGCTTTGAACAAAGTCCGTTAGGCAAAGCAGTTTAGGAAAAGGAAAGATAAGTGGGTTTTTTTTTTCTCCCAGCTCCAGCGATCTCTCTATTATTTTTCAAAATTTTATAGTAGCGGGAACATTGAACCTTGGGTGCAATAAATCTCTGCTCCGGAAACTTTTTAATCGATTGCGCCAAATTTAGAGCATCTCTAACTCTAAGAGATGGCCAAAAAATACAGTGCTGCATAAAAAACTATTTCTTAGAGCATTCGCGTCAAAAATGGCGTCTCCAACAGCCCAATCCCTATACGATGCCACAAAAATTTTGGGCAGCCCAAAAGATCTGCCCCCGATGATGTATATTTGAGGCACGGTCGTCCGTGCCCAAAAACACTTTCTGTCGCGTGCGCACCCCCAACCGCCACGAAGAAAGTTGCCCTTCCCCCGCGCCGCCGACCGCGTAGTGCCGCCGTCGACTAAGGTCACCCTTGTCGTCGTCGTTTACCATTCCCCGCCCAAATCAACAGATCCGTCGCCGCCCCTGTCGATTTGGACCGTCCCTCCTTCGATATACACCACCACCGCCGCCACCGCGAATCAACCCACCTCCTGGTCCGTCGCGCTTGTATCTGGCCGCCTGAGCCGCTCAACCGTCGATTCTGATGTGGTGGCGGCGCTCCAAGCCCAACGCGAAGGGCAGCCTAGAGGCAAGCGGTAGGTCGCAGCCGTCGAGGAGCAGCACCCGCTTCTGCGGTGTTCGGCTGCGTGACTCCGATCGCTACGCCACCGAGATCACCTGCGAGGGGATGCGGATGTGGCTAGGCACCTTCCCTATGGCTGATGAGGCCACCTGTGCGTACGATGTCGTGGCGTCGCCTTACGGCCGAGCGCGGTCGGAGATGTACTTCCCCGACATCGAGAACGCCGAGCAAGAAAATTTCATCGCTCCTGAATTTCCTGTTGTGTCTCGCGCGTTCAGGATGAAGAACGATAGGGCTAAGCAGACGGATGTGGCGGCAATGGAGATGTTCCGGCAAGAGAATCCCGATCTCGTGAGGGCGGAGTACGAATTTTGGGTAGGTCGGTACACGAAGAAGATGAAGACAGAGGAGATAGGCCCCTCCATGGCCGTTGGACCATCGACTCCGGTGATCAACATCGAGGATTCCATTCATCGCTCGATTTTTTGGATTTTCCGATGATGAATCTGGTGTTGATTGGAAGTTGCTACGAAATGACTGCCCGTAGATGTTGGTCGAACCATGTTTAATTAGCATGTTCTAGTTTAGTTTGCAAAATGTAGTATTACTGTCTATATTTGCATGTTCGTAGTTCGAATTATGTATGCACAAATCGTTCCTAGTTTGAAATATGTGAAATATGATATATTTTCTATGGATTCGAACATGTTTTCGTCCCCTATTCATGGCAACTACTACGGCTGCCGCTTTTGTGGTGCCCTAGAATAGGGCATCCGAAACGGCAGATTTTATTTTTATGCCTTATATGTTGTGAAATGCAGAGACGTGGTGCCCTAAAACCACTTTTTGGTGCCCTATTTTTGGGCATCTGTTTTTTTTAGGGAAATTTTTGGGCATCTGTTGGAGATGCTTTTGCGCTTTTGTATAGCGCGGCCCATTAAAGTGCTGTGAGGCCCATTTACTTGCACATTTCAGTACAAGCCTTTCGACCCATCTAACGACGCAACGTCACACGCACACCCGCATCACCCCTGCAGAACCCTCGCCGCCGCCTCCTCCGCCACCGACCTCGCCGACGATGACGTCCGTGCGCAGCGCGGGGGGCGCGCTGCCACCGATCCGGCTGGCGGTGGAGCGGGCGCGCCAGGAGGTGCTCCGGCGCGAGCTGGACGGATGCCAGCTGCTGGCGGGCATCTGGTGCCACGGCTTCACGGTGGCGCAGCTCCGCAGCTTCCGCGCGTCGCTCCCTCCCACGGCGCGGCTGGTGGTGGCGAAGAACTCCGACCTCGCGGCGGCGGTGGAGGGCACGCGCTGGGCGTCGCTCCGACCAGTCGCCCGCGGCATGAACGCGTGGCTCTTCGTGCGCTCCGACGAGATCCCGCCGGCACTCCGGCCGTACCGCGACTTCCAGAAGGAGTGGAAGCTCCAGCTCAACGACTTCACCGGCGCCGTCTTCGAGGGACGCCTCTACGGCCCCGACGACTTCGCGCAGCTCGAGGCCATGCCCACCAGGGTCCAGTCCTACCAGTACCTCCTCGGCTGCCTCCAGATGCCCGCCGTGTCCGTCCTCGCAGCCCTCCGCGCGCGCCAGGAGGCCATGGCGCAGGCCGAGAAGCCGCCCGCAGAGGAGGCAGCTCCCGCTCCAGCGCCGGAGAAGTGATACGTCTGTCGGCGACAAGGTTTCTTTGCGGCTTAGTTGCAGCTTAAATGAAGCCCATTTTTTTGTTTGCAGATTTTGATTTCAGCATAGTAGAGAACACCCCCACAAATCGCCATAAGGATGCATTGCTCTGATGTATCATCTGTTCATGATCTGACTTTGGACTGGGATGAAATGTAATGTTCAATTGCCATTGATAATGATTCAGACTTGAGTTTGCACCAGCATCGTATTACTTGAACAGTTCATCCTTGTCACTTGTGATTATGCACTAGAGAAATTTGCAAGTATATATTGAATTGAATTGTATAGAGATCTGTCTGACGAAGGTTTCGTTGAATTTCAGTTACTAATGCTGGCAGAAATAAGTTCTTTGTTGTGGTAGATCTATGCCAATATTCGTTATAAGTTTGTGAAACCCGCTAAATCATCGCTAGGCATTGCTCTGAAGTATCATGTCCTGCTGAACGATTTTTTCTGGGAACAAAATGTGATGTTCTTGGATTGCAATTGCTGAAGAGCTCATGTGCTCCGATGGCATTTAGTTTCAGGTGCAAATCGGCTGCTGCCTAAAGATTTGAAGTTGTTGGAAATTCCAGTCTCCAGGTCCAGTGTCATCTGCAGTTGTTTGCTCCATCACTGTATAGTCAAGTGTTCAACTATTTCACTTGCACTGGTGGTTGCACTGGTGATTTGCTAAATTTGTGTACTAGTGCTGAATCGCCGTTGAAATGCACTAGATGCTGTGTTTATCCATTCATTGCATGTTGGAATTTTCTACGGAAGCCGCTGGAAACTGGCAAAAATAAAAACACAAGTTAACAAAGGAGGAACAACCTGAGCAGGGAGGCAGGAGGAGCACATATTGCCTCTCAGGTTTCTCTGCACCTGCTCCGGGCTGGAGAACTACAAAGCACATTGGAAATGTTGTGTTGCCCGATGTGCTGACGGTTTACTCACTGTACTGAAAATTACAAGTGTTGTTTTTTGGTCAACAGAATATTGTGTTTGACTGATCACCATTCTCTTCTGTTTGAATCTCTAGTTACTTGCATGCTTACTGCTGGTCAAATTTCAGTGATCAGGCCGTTGATTATTGTAAGCATCATTATTTCAATGCAATTTGTACCTCTGAAGTTCTGAAATGGGTTGAAGTTCTGACAGGTGTAAAGAAAAACCCGCAAAGAAAGCACAGACTTAAATAATTCAAACACACTCCGTTTACAAATGAAGGATGTAATTCATTTCATTAAGACAAGTTTATGTGATGCGGAATCACAATCATAAGAAAGTACTTTTGAAAACCAACCTAGTGTCATCAATTTGATGTCACATAAACACATATTAACAAAATAAACTACCCCTTAAAGTTTAAACATAGGGAGTAAAAATCTGTAATATCTTAAATCCAATATCAGAATTAAATAAGTGCTCAGGAAAAAACCTCCACAAACGAACATACAAACCATAAGAAAGACGGTGTAATCCTACATGCAATAAACTTAAAACATACTAGCAAACTGGGAACATTGTATGTTAGTTCAGGATCACAACAACCCAACAAAATATAAAGGCAAAAGGTTCTTGGATTGGTCACACAGGTAACACCGACTAACAAAATATACAAAGTGACTTCGACTAACATACCAATATATACAAAGTGGTTCAGAATCTAAAGCAGATGAACAGTCCTAGTGGGATACAGAACATAACATGACATTCACTAAACCGAAGATTCTTGAGCTGGAAGCTTTGAGTAGTATGGTACATAAGCATAGTACTGACAACGCTCAAAGCCGTCTCGTATCTCATTTAGTTTCCCAGTGCTGATGTTGTATGAAAGAAGCTTCTCCGTCTTCTGGTCAGAGAGGAAAACAAGGTCTTTCTCCAAGTCGAGAGCGATAATCCAGTAATCGCAGTACCAAAACCAGTTACCTTCACCATCATTGCCACCATTGTCAATGTGATCAAAGTCATCCCTTCCAAATGCATCAGTCATACTAAGATGGCACTTCACAATCCAAGTGTGAAAACCCTGAGCCAATTCATCCAGAGTCCAAACTACGATTGAGCGACCATACTCATCCGGCAATGCATAGTGCAAGTTCCCTGAAGATTTGCCAAAGCAACCATGGGTGAAAGTACCCACATGAAAAGTGTCAGATGGCAGATCAATAATCCAATGATAGGGCAGTGTGACATCACTCATTTCCTCCAAGTCTTCAAACACCACAACTTGTTGTCCAGTAGTCTCAGCATACAACTTCCCATGAAGAAATATGTTAGACCTACAGGAAACACTTATATCAGAATCCCATTTATCATCCACAAGCCACACGGAATCACCAGATGAGAACATCTCAAGTTTGCTCATAAGACTCTGGTTCGACCGATTAAAGTTGAAGACATAGAAGTGTGGTGACCATGAAGGATCAAATGCCAAAATAGTTGCATCACGACGGCTATCAGTCCCAGTTTGAATATCAGGGAGTATCCTCCACTGCCGTGTTGCTGGGTTGCACACAACAAAGTGGCAAATTCCTGTAGTATAGCTGCTCCTGTACTTACAAAGGACTAGACCATTGCAGCAGTCGAGAAATTCCAAATGCTCGTAGTGTGGCACATCAGCAAGAATCCCATCGATTTCTCCAAGTTGTTGGAGCAGGCTAAGAAGTGGGATATCAGATTTGTTGTGGCCTTGGTACAAAAGGCCAGTGGTTACTTTGTTGGGCAGCTTCTTGCGGTAGTCTGGATCAGAGGACAAGGCAGACCATGCCTTATAGGAACATTTGCATCAGCAGAAGGACTTGTATTTCAGCCGGGAGAGGATATCCACAACAAGATCATCAGTTAAGTTAACAGCAGTAACTTCCTTGTCAAGGTCCATGTCTTTATGTTAGTTTACTTGTCACTGAAAAGAAAATCCGTGACTTGTCAGAATAAACTATAAATGGAATGATTAAAAAGACAAACAAAATAGTTTTGATGGATGGAAATTTGTTCCACAATGCATTATCGACACAAATCCATTTTAATAAAATCAACTTACTACCCCTCCTCACTTTCTATCATTCATATTCCTTGGATCTCACATATGTTGTGGCATTGCTTAGCTATGTTTTCCAAAGTGCCGTTGATTTACATTTACCTAGACATATCAGGGGAAAAAGCATTTCTGTTTTTTCATGAGAACAACATGTATCTGTGGTTTTATATAGGGATAAGGTACAGATAACATACTAAATAATTTCTTCAAGGGTAGAGGATATTGGACAAACATGCAAATTATGTTTTACAGAGAAATAGTTTCGCATGCATTCTATCAAACTAGTATATATGTTTTTTCAGCTAAAAACTTCTTGCTCTCGTGAATCGACCTCGAGCCTTTGTACATTCCAGAACCACTGACTGATAAATAATACTACCACAGTGAATCAATCAAGCACACACACAATACCACCATATTCCAGAAGGCAGGCGACTCACCCCAGATCAGGCCTGCAGGCGGGCAGGGACGCGGCAAGATAAAGAGAGTCGGCGTCTCATCGAGAAAGCGGCGTCTAGTTGGCGGGTGAGAAAGCGGCTTCTCAGATCTGAAAAACTGAAATCGCAAGAGCAGTTGAGCACGAGAGAGGTAGGAGAAGTGGAGAACAGTGAGGCTGAGGAGAGTAGGGAGAGGACCAGGGACTCACAGGGCTGAGGAGTGAGGAGGGAAGGTCGCCGGCAAAGCACTGGTCGATCGAGAGTGTCTGCAGAGGCTCTAGGGTTCCCTTGGGCGGCTGTGAGCTGCTTAACTGTTGGGCTTCGGTCGTGCCGTGTCCTCTCGCCTCATGACAATTCCATTTCCATATCCTCTCTCTCGTTTCTAAATATTCCAAATTTCAATCCGAGTTTTTTCTACTTTCAAATTCGTATGGTTTGGTCCCTTTAATCTAAAATACAAGATCGCAAGGTTTTGACTCCAAGTCTCCAACAAATGAGGATAGAAACATTGACGTTTCATTCTAAGAGGGCAGGTCGAGTATTTCCAACAGGTTTGAGATAGATGATCTCCACTGCTGGTGGGTGTAATCTTACATGTGATAAACTCAAACATACTAGCAAACTGGGAACATTGTATGTTAGTGCAGAAGCACGGCTTCACAACATAATATAAAGGCAATGTTCTTGGACTGGTGACACGGGTAACACCGACTAACAAAATACTCCCTCCGTTTCAAATTAGATGACTTGCTATCCACCACATGTGAATGTATCTATACACATGTACATCCACATGTGGTGGATAGCAAGTCAACTAATTTAGAACAGAGGGAGTATATACAAGGTGACATCGACTGACATAATATTATATACAAGGTGGTTCAGAGTCTAAAGAAGAGGAACAGTCCAGGAGGCATACAGAGCAGAAGATGACCATTCACTACACCGAAGGTTCTTGAGCTGGAAGCTTTGAGTAGCATGGTACATAGGCATAGTACTGACACCGCTCAAAGCCGTCTCGAATCTCATTGAGTATCCCGGTGACGATGTTGTATGAGAGAAGCTTGTCCGTCTTGTGGTCAGAGAGGAAAACAAGGTCTGATTCCAAGTCAAGAGCGATAATCCAATAATCGCAGTTCCAAAACCAGTTTCCTTCACCATCATCGCCACCATTGTCATAGTGAACAAAGTCATCCCTTCCAAATGCATCTGTCAGACTAAGATGCCACTTCACAGTCCAAGTGTGAAAACCCTGAGCAACTTCATCCAGAGTCCAAACTACGATTAAGCAACCATCATCATCTGGCAATGCATAATGCAAGTTCCCTAAAGATTTGCCAAAGCAACCATGGGTGAAAGTACCCACATATAAGGAGTCAGATGGCATATCAATAATCCAATGATAGGGCAGTGTGCCATCACTCATTTCCTCCAGGCCTTCAAACACCACAACTTGTTGTCCAGTAGTCTCAGCATACAATTTCCCATGAAGAAATAAGTGAGATCTACAACAAACACTTATATAAGAATCCCATTTATCATCCACAAGCCACACGGAACCACCAGATGAAAACACCTCAAGGTTGCTCATTTGACTCTCGTGTGACAGATTAAAGTTGAAGACATAGAAGTGTGGAGACCATGACGGATCAAAGGCCAAAATAGTTGTGTCACGCCGGCTATCTGTCCCAGTATGAGTATCAGGAGTATTACCCACCGCCGTGTGGCTGGGTTACACACAACAAAGCGGCAAATGCCTGGAGTAGTATAGCTGCTGCTGTACTTACAAAGGAGTAGACCATTACAGCAGTCGAGGAATTCCAAATGCTCATAGTGTGGCACATCAGCAAGAATTCCGTCGATTTCTCCAATTTGTTGGAACATGCTAACAAGTGGGATAGAAGACTTGTTTCTGCCTTGGTAACAAAAGACCAGTGGTTACTTTGTTGGGCAGCTTTTTGCAGTATTCTGGATCAGAGGACAAGGCAGACCATGCCTTATAGGCATATTTGCATTGGCAAAAGGGCTTGTATTCTAGTCGGGAGAGGATGTCGCCAACTAGATCATCAGTTAACTTAGCTGCAGTAACTTCCTTGTGAAGATCCATGTCTTTATATACGCTTATTGTCACTGAAAGGAAAATCTGACACTTGTTAGAAAAATAAATTGAGCACTTATGAAAGAACAACAAACTTCGTTCAGTTTGAAACAATGCATTATCTACACAGAATTATTTATTCCTCGAATCTCACTTATATTCTCGTGACAGTGCTTAGCTAGCTTTTACAAGATGCAGCGTACTTGCTTTTACCAACACATATCAGGGAAACAAAGTATATTTCTGAATTTTTTTAAGAGATATATCCATCTGCTGTTCTCCTAGTAAATTATTGGGATAAGGACTCATAAGATGTTGAATCATTTATTTACGGGGAAGTGGGCATTCGACAAACATGTGAATTATCTTTTAACAGATAAACAGGTTGGTATGCAATATCTAATTCGTATTATAGTATGTTTTTGCAGATCAAAATTTCTTGCTCCCCTAACTCCCTCCGCCTCGAGCCTTACTACATTCCAGAACCACATAAATGATAAATAATACAGTACTACACTAGTGAATCAATCAAGGGTACACATGAAAATCAAGCACCAAGAGAAGGCAGAGCACTTGCCCCAGATCAGACCTGCAGGCTGCGAAGGCCGCGGCGAGAGAAGGGGAGTCACCGTCTCGTCGGGGAGGCGGCGTCTAGTGAGAGATCAAGCGTCGAGGGGGGAAGTAAGGTCGGATCTTGAAAATGAAATCGCTAGGTCAGTTGAGCACGAGCGAGGTAGAAGAACAGTGAGGGCTGACGAGAGGACGGAGAGGACGAGGAACTCACAGAGTCACAGTGCAGCTTATTTCCGGTCGCCGGCGAAGGAGATAAATCGCCGCCGCTGGCCCGCAAAGCACTGGAAGAGCCGGGGTCGAGAGAGGGTTAATAAAGAGCAGCTGAGGGCTGTTGGGTCCTCTCGCCTCCTTCAAAAAAATCATTTCATCTTAATTTATCGTAACATTCCAATGTAATTGCACGCTTATTGCAGGTCGATTCAGTTGCCCAATATCGTGAGCATCATTGCTTCAGTACAACCTGTATCGATTACCAGATTGCTTCGGTTTGATTATACTACTCACCAATATCGTGAGTAGTATTTTCGCAAAAAATAAAGTAGTATTTTCGAAATTTGATTTCGGTTTGATTAATAGATGATGGCACCTTTTTATTTATTTATGATTTTTTTTTTCCCCAGACGAGTAATGGCACAGACGCCAAAGGTCACCACTGCTCTTCCAACATTTTCAGTACGCCTATAGCTCTCAATCAGACTGTGCTGCTTGTTGATGCATGCCAGCATGAATGAAGGTCCTGCCTGCTTGGCACGCGGCGCTAAAGGATGGCGACTAGACGAGGCTAATTGGGACAAATTCTGTAATGGAGATAAAAAAACAGAGAGAGTTCCAGAAAACAAAATAGGACAACATTTGTAATGTTATGCAGTTCAGCACGCATAAACCATTACATCAAGGGAAGCAGAGGCGCTTCAGGTTTTGTCCCAAGAAACCACATGATAAAGCAACAACGCGGCAGCTCCACAAATTCCACCCGTCATATCCATCTGTCGCTCAGACAGACCTAATCTTCTTGCACTTGAGAACTGCTCAAAATCAAATGCCATCCGACTGCATGAGGAACTTGTGCATCTCACTAGCAATGGCAATCAAGAACATCCCATTTGTTCATTCCAAGGCATAATTTAAAAATAGCCTCATCAGTTGGTAATCATACATCAGAGAAATGTGTGGCGTTACGATTTTTCTGTGTTCGAACGAATTGCAGCATCAATCTACCAAAAAATAAACCTTTTTTAACACCAAACATAAACCTTTTATCATCGACTTGATCAGTATATAACACAATACGTCCATGCAAATAACTCTAGTATATAATCACAAGGTCCACTGAAACTGAAAACATATTCTTAAAAATAAGAAATCTCTACTTGGGAATATTCTAGCTGATTATATTGTCATGGAATATACTGTTTCATTGTGGTTTCTAGAAGCAAGAGCAAATCACAACAAATAGCACATATGAGTTCAATTATTTAATCAATACATTTTTTGTCACATAAAACACACATTCACTCACTACAATAGTACATTTTTCGGAAACTAAGATGGTCTTTATGCTTCTCACCACGACAAATACAATAAATTTCAAACACAAATGCCCAGCTTATTGGACAGTGACTGGACTCCAGAAACCAACTTACAACATACTAGACCTTTTCAATGTGAGAAGACGCGCCACAACATCTGTCATTGTTGGCCTTTGATCCACATCAAGGTTAAGACATTCGACAGCAATCCCTGCAAGAGTCTCAAGAAGCTCCAAATCTCCTGTTTCTGCAATTTCCTTATCAAATTGCTCCGTTGATTTCTTGCCTTCTTTGTGACACTCAAGGAAACTCGCTACTAAGCTGTTACTATCAGAACGAGTGGCCTTTTTCCTGCTAATGACCTCTAAGATGACAACCCCAAAACTGTAGACATCACTTTTTTTAGTCAAACGACCTGTTTGCAGGTAGACTGGATCCATATAAGTCATGTCACCAATGACGTTTGCAGTGTGTTCCTTGTCAACTGCAATCAACCGCGATATGCCAAAGTCCGAGATTTTTGGGTCAAAGTTGTCATCCAAGAGTATATTTGCTAGTTTAACATCACCATGCAGGATTTTGGTATGGGCTTGTGAATGCATATAAGCTAGACCATGTGCTGAATCTACAACAATACGTAGATGCACGTCCAAGTTGAGAGGCTCATTGTTATCTACCCAATGAAGAATGTCGTCCATGCTTCCTTTGGGGACGAACTCGTACACTAGCATCGGGGTATCAACTTCTAGGCAACAACCTATGAGCCTAACGATGTTCTTATGGATGACTTGAGACTGGATGATGACTTCATTTGCAAATTGAGTGTTCTCCAACACATTTCCACGAACTGGTTTCTTTACCGCAACAAGTTCATTGTCAACAAGCCCCTTGTAAACTTCACCAAAGCCACATTTTCCAATTATATTATCATTCTTTAAAATTGCCTTGAGCTCATCCTTTTTGAAAAGCTTTATAACTTTAGCCTTCTCTAAGGTAAGACCACCATTTTTTTCATAGAATTCTCTGGTCTTCCGCCTCTCTTTTCGAATAATCATAAAAAATACCATAAATGCAATGACAAGAATACCTCCTATTATACCTGCACGAGAAAATAAAGAAACTTTAAAAATAAAATTTAGGGTTACTAATCTCCCAGATAAAAGAACTTTTGAGCTTACTGATACGTCTCAAACGTATCTATAATTTTTGATGTTCCATGCTTGTTTTATACCAATTGCTACATGTTTTGCATCTACTTTATATCACTTTTATACTTTTTTGGGACTAACCTATTAACAAGATGCCGAAGTGCCAGTTCCTGTTTTCTGCTGTTTTTGTATTCCAGAAAAGCTAGTCTGGAAATATTCTCGGAATTGGACGAAACTTCACGGAGATCCCTATTTTACCAGAACACACCTGAAGGACCAAAGGAGCAGCAGAGGAGAGCCAGGAGGGCCCCACACGCCACTAGGGCGCGGGTCCCCCCCTTGGCGCGCCCTAGGGTGGTGTGGGCCCCTCGGGGGTCGTCAGCCGCCGCCCTTTCGCCTACTTATTCCCCCCGACGCGAAGACCCTAAGTGACTGAGCCAATATCCACGAAAAGTTCCAGAGACGCCGCCGCCGTCAACCCTAGCTCGGGAGGGTCCAGAACCTCTTCCCGGCACCCTGCCGGAGAGGGGAATCATCACCGGAGGCTTCTACATCGCCATGCCTGCCTCCGGAGTGATGCGTGAGTAGTTCATCCTTGGACTACGGGTCCATAGCAGTAGCTAGATGGTTGTCTCTCCAATTTGTGCCATCATGCTTAGATCTTGTGAGCTGCCCAACATGATCAAGATCATATTATTGTAATGCTACATGTTGTGTTTGCTGGGATCCGATGAATATTGAATACTATGTCAAGTTGATTATCAATCTATGCCCTATGTTATTTAAGATCTTGCATGCTTTCCGTTACTCGTAGATGCTTTGGCCGAGTAGATGCTTGTAACTCCAAGAGAGAGTATTTATGCTAGATAGTGGGTTCATGCCTCCGGTAATCTGGGAGAGTGACAGCAACTTCTAAGGTTGCGGATGTGCTGTTGCCACTAGGGATAACCTAACAATGCTATGTCCACGGTCATATGTATTTGTTTACATTACGCACTTTACTTAATGCAATTATCCGTTGCTTGCAACTTAATACCAACGGGGGACTCGGATGACAACCCGGCGGTGGATTATTAGTCATAGACGCTGTTGGATGACGGTCTATGTATTATGTCGTAATGCCCAATTAAATATCATAGTAATCATCATGTCATATATATGCATTGTCATGCGCTCACTATTTGTCAATTGCCCAGCTATAATTTGTTCACCCAACATGTTAGTTATCTTTTATGGAGAGACACCACTAGTGAACTGTGGACCTCGGTAAATTCTTTTACACTGATTAAACCACCACAAACTGCAAACTGTTCCTTTTTCATTCTCTGCAATTTAATACGCATTTTCTACACCATACGTTTAATCCTTTGTTTTCAGCAAGCCGGTGAGATTGACAACCTCACTGTTTCGTTGGGGCAAAGTAGTTTGATTGTGTTGTGTGCAGATTCCACGTTGGTGATCGTGTTGCGCCGTGCGAGCCACCAACAACCTTCTGAAGAGTTGCTGCTCCTACTGTTTCGATAACCTTGGTTTCTTTCTAAGGGAAAACTTGCTGCTGAACTGCATCATACCTTCCTCTTGGGGTCTCCCAACGAACGTGTGATTCACGCCATCAAGCTCTTTTTCTGGCGCCGTTGCCGGGGAGACAGCAGTCTTCTGTAAGGGGAGTTTCACGCTTCCAATCTCTTTACTTTGTTTTTGTCTTGCTTATTTTATTTTATTTTATTTTATCTTGTTTGCTTTTAATTATCAAAAACACAAAAAAATTAGTTACTTGCATTTAGTTTATTTTCAGTTTTGCTTTCTGTTAGTTATCATGTCTAGCCCTGTTCCAGTAGTAATGCCACCTGAAGAAGAGATTTTCACTTTCAAGCAAGGGAGTGAGGAGAGTTTTAAAGATGCTTGGTCTAGAATATTTGAGTCCTATGCTAAAACTGAACCTAAAATGACTCTAAGCCTGCTCCTCAGTAGCTTCTATTTTGGTCTTGTTCTTTGCTACAGATATGCTTTAGATGCTGTGGTAGGAAGAGATTTCCTTCGTCATGATGGGGATCAAGCTTTTAATGCTATTAAAAAGTTGATTACAATTTCTATCCCTCCAATTAGTAAAATTGATTCAGTTCTCACAAGCATAAATGATAGATTAAATGCTCTTGAAACAAATATATCTGGTCTAAAAGAAAGGTATAATCAGATTCGTGAACATTATGATAATGAGCCAATAAACTTTGAACCATCGGGATGGATTCCATCTGTGAAAGTTGTTATCAATGGTGAAACCTTCCATGCTCGATGTGATATCATGTGTGAATTTTGTTTAATGCCTAGGGAAATTTATGATTCCTTAAACCTTTGGGAGCTTTCCAAAAGTGAAAATCTGATAACTCTGGCTGATAATACTATTAAAATACCAAAAGGAGCAGCCGAAGGGGTATTTACAAAACTCCTGGGGATAACAATATCTATTGATTATATTGTCATTGAATGCGCAGGAACAGGACAAATTACGCTTGGGAGATCTCTGCTGAAACGCTTTGGAGCAACAATAGACATGGGCCAAGGAGTTATGAATTTCGCCTCCTCACCTATGTGTAACCAAATATTTCCTAAAGATAAGAGTAAGGGTAGGAAAGGTAAGCGTAAGATTGTTGATGCTTCTTCATTTGGTAATACTTGATGCATGCTTTGTGCCTAGCTAAAAGGCGTTAAAGAAAAGCGCTTATGGGAGGCAACCCATTATTTTTATTTCTGCATTTTTTCTTTTATTGAGTCAAGGAGGATGTTTACTTCTGTAGCAACTCCTTTGTATCTTTATTTTCCCGCACTATTGTGCAAAGAGTAGCCTCTAATGTTAAGACGATGCTTAATTTTGATTGCTGCGCAGAAACATATTTTTGCTGTTCACTGTACGAAATTCCTAAAATCACCAGATTATTAATTAAATCTGAAAATTTGTGTGCGTAATCTTTATGAATGTCTGAATCTTTCATTAGTTCAAAGTTTTTTGATCTGAGCGTCGTAAGTGCCTCGAAAAAATTCGTCTTTGCGGACTGTTCTGTTTTAGACAGATTATGCCTTTTTATTTTGCATTCTCTCTTTTACTAGTGTTGAGTGAAATTCTTTGGGTGGAAGAGCTTCACATAACATCAGTGGCTGTAGCTAATGTTTAAAGTAACAAGTCATATTGCGTCTTTATAGAACATGTGAGTTTTTGATTATGCACTAACCCTCTAATGAGATCTATTTTGAGTTTGGTATGACGGAAGTTTTCAAGGGTCAAGAGAGAAGGATGATATAATAGGATCAAGAAGAGTGAAGAGCTTAAGCTTGGGGAGGCTCCCATGGATCTCCCCAGCATATTTCAAGAAGATTCAAGCGTCTAAGCTTGGGGATGCCTTGGGCATCCCCTTCTTCATCGGCAAAATTATCAGGTCATCTCTAGTGAAACTATATTTTAATTCTTTTATTACATCATATGTGCTTTTCTTGGAGCGTCTGTGTGCTTTTATTTTCAGTATTGCACTTTTATTTTCAATAAAGCTTGACTGGACCTTAGCATTCTTGATTGGGAGAGAGACACGCTCCGCTTTTTCATGAGAATACTCCAATTCTTCACTTATATTTGTTGAGTATTCATATCTAGCGCTGTTCAGCTTTTAACTCTTGTTTTCATGTATCTCTTGTCAGAGCTATTAGCTTTCTTTTGTAGAAAGTACTCTCTTGCTTCACTTATATTTGTTTGGAGAGTTGAATTAAATAAATTGATTGGTGTTTGGTTGGTTCAGAAAATGTTGCATGTGGTAATTGGTATAAGGAAAAACTTGCTTAATCTTGTAGATCACTAATTTGGATAACTTGATGCTTGTCAATTGTTTTGAGTTAACAAGTAGATCATGATTAAATTTGTGCATCTGATGCATGTAAAATGCATACATGAACTTTGCATTATTTTACTTCTATTCCAATCATATTTGCATCAAATAAGGGTTATATCAATGTTTTATAATGATTTTGGGAATATTTCATAGTTTTCCCATTTATTTGGAATTAACCCTGTTTTCCAGAAAACGTCTTTTTTAGTGTTTCAGACTTTCCGGGAGCTTCGGGACTCCAAAAAGGGCAAGGCCAAAGAGCACGGTTCAGAATTTTTGAGACGAACGCAATGGGCTCAAATTGAAGACCAGAAGCCCAACAGGCTGGAAGATAGAGGGTCCCACACGGCCTCCTGTACCTGGCCACGTGGGCCCACCTCTCTTCCCCTCGGAGCTCCGTGGCCGTCGATCTTTGCTCCACCGACATAGTCTTGATCTAAAAACGCCTATAAAAATAGCCCTGATGACGTGAAACACACGTTCGTTGGGAGACCCCAAAAGGAAGGTATGATGTAGTCAGCAGCAAGTTTTCCCTCAGAAAGAAACCAAGGTTATCGAACCAGTAGGAGCAGCAACTCTTCAGAAGGTTGTCAACGGCGCCAGAAAAATAGCTGTCGCAGGGAGTCTGGACTGTTGACGTGGAATCTGCACACAACACAATCAAACTACTTTGCCCCAACGAAACAGTGAGGTTGTCAATCTCACTGGCTTGCTGAAAACAAAGGATTAAACGTATGGTGTGGAAAATGAGTATTAAATTGCAGAGAATGAAAAAGGAACAGTTTGCAGTTTGTGGTTGTTTAATCAGTGTAAAAGAATGGACCGGGGTCCACAGTTCACTAGTGGTGTCTCTCCATAAAAGATAACTAACATGTTGGGTGAACAAATTACAGCTGGGCAATTGACGAATAGTGAGCGCATGACAATGCATATACATGACATGTTGACTACTATGATATTTAATTGGGCATTACGACATAATACATAGATCGTTATCCAACAGCATCTATGACTAATAATCCACCGCCGGGTTGTCATCCGAGTCCCCCGTTGGTATTAAGTTGCAAGCAACGGATAATTGCATTAAGTAAAGTGCGTAATGTAAACAAACACATATGCCCGTGGACATAGCATCGTTAGGTTATCCCTAGTGGCAACAGCACATCCACAACCTTAGAACTTTCTGTCACTGTCCCAGGTTAAACGGAGACATGAACCCACTATCTAGCATAAATACTCTCTCTTGGAGTTACAAGCATCTACTTGGCCAAAGCATCTACGAGTAACGGAAAGCATGCAAGATCTTAAATAACATATAAGATAGATTGATAATCAACTTGACATAATATTCAATATTCATCGGATCCCAGCAAACACAACATGTAGCATTACAATAATATGATCTTGATCATGTAGGGCAGCTCACAAGATCTAAACATGATGGCACAAAGTGGAGAGACAACCATCTAGCTACTGCTATGGACCCGTAGTCCAAGGATGAACTACTCACGCATCACTCCGGAGGCAGGCATGGCGATGTAGAAGCCTCCGGTGACGATTCCCCTCTCCGGCAGGGTGCCGGGAAGAGGTTCTGAACCCTCCCGAGCTAGGGTTGACGACGGCGGCGTCTCTGGAACTTTTCGTGGATATTTGCTCAGGTACTTAGGGTTTTCGCGTCGGGGGGAATAAGTAGGCGAAAGGGCGGCGGCTGCGGACCCCCGAGGGGCCCACACCACCCCAGGGCGCGGCAGAGGGGGGCCGCGCCCTGGCGTGTGGGCCCTGGTGGCCCTCCTCTGCTGCTCCTTCGCTCCGTCAGGCGTGTTCTGGAAAAATAGGCACCCCGTGTAGTTTCGTCCAATTCCGAGAATATTTCCAGACTAGCTTTTCTGGAATACAAAAACAGCAGAAAACAGGAACTGGCACTTCGGCATCTTGTTAATAGGTTAGTCCCAAAAAATGTATAAAAGTGATATAAAGTAGATGCAAAACATGTAGCAATTGGTATAAAACAAGCATGGAACATCAAAAATTATAGATACGTTTGAGACGTATCAGCATCCCCAAGCTTAGTTCCTACTCGTCCTCGAGTAGGTAAACGATAAAAACAAATAATTTTTGAGGTGACATGCTACTATCATAATCTTGATCATATAATATTGCAAGGCACATGTAAATGAATGAAGTGATCCAAGTCAATGGTCTATAATTTGCTACCAAATAGATAATGAGTAAACAATGAATCACACAAGCTAAACGTTTTCATGAATAGTACTTTCGAGACAAGCATCAAACAGTTTTGCATAAGTGTTAACTCATAAAGCAATAGTTTCTAACAAAAGGTATTTAATCAACACAAAGGAAGAATTTAGTTTCAGCATTTGCTTCAACTTTCAACATATTTATCTCATGGATATTGTCAACACAAAGTAGTATAACAAGTCCAATACATTGCATATAACGCATGTTGTAACAAAGTTGACACTAGTGTTTGCTTGTGGAAGACAGAAAGAATAGGAAAACTGACTCAACATAAAAGTAAAAGAAAGGCCCTTCGCAGAGGGAAGCAGGGATTAAATCATGTGCTAGAGCTTTTAGGTTTTTGAAAGCATATAGAGATTGCATAAAATATTTGATACTCCTCCCAACCTTGCTAACACAAGCCATGGCTAACCGAATCCTCGGGTGCCTTCCATCAATCACATACCATGGAGGAGTATCTATTTTTGAGAGGTGTTTGTTAATTGTCAACGAATGGTAGCGGGTGAGAACAGTATTCTACCTGTCGAACGGACTTTTAAGAGCGGCTCCCATGAAGGACGTTATTTCTACCAGCAAGGCAGATCATCCCTCTTTCTCTTTGGTTTACACACATTCAGGTATTTCACTGTTTGTCATTGCTTACTGATGAATCAGGGCAAAAGTGTGAAGAGAATTAATTGGTTAAAGTTGTAATTAATTGGGACTGGGCACCCCGTTGCCAGCTCTTTTTGCAAGTTATTGGATAAGCGGATGTATATGCCACTAGTCCAGGTGTAAAAGTCCACTCGACAAATAGAATAAAGAATAACCACACTAATTCCTCATGAGCTAGTAAACATTGACACAAAAAGGGAATAATAACATTTTGAATAATTTAAAGGTAGCACATGAAAAATTTACTTGGAGTGGCAAGGAAATACCACATATAGGTAGTTATGGTGGACACAAATGGCATGGATTTTGGCTCAAGGATTTGGATGCACGAGAAGCATTCCCTCTCAGTACAGAGTTTAGGCTAGCAAGGTTATGTAAGCAAACAAGAATATCAACCCGTACACCAAGTTTTATATGACAAACATATTGCAAACGTTATAAGACTTCATACCGTCTTCCTTGTTAACCAAACCCTGTTATTAGAAAATATCTAGACCTTAGAGGTACCACCGATGCAAACCAAATTTTCAACAAGCTTTACGGTAGTTCTTCACTAATAGGCTTAACTCATGTGATGCACAATTTAATCATGATCTACTTGTTAACTCAAAACAATTGACAAGCATCAAGTTATCCATTTTAGTGATCTACAAGATTAAGCAAGTTTTTCCTTATACCAATTACCACATGCAACATTTTCTGAACCAACCAAACACCAATCAATTTATTTCATCAACTCTCCAAACAAATATAAGTGAAGCAAGAGAGTACTTTCTACAAAAGAAAGCTAATAGCTCTGACAAGAGATACATGAAAACAAGAGCTAAAAGCTGAACAGCGCTAGATATGAATACTCAACAAATATAAGTGAAGAATAGGAGTATTCTCATGAAAAAGCGGAGCGTGTCTCTCTCCCAATCAAGAATGCTAGGGTCCAGTCAAGCTTTATTGAAAATAAAAATGCAATACTGAAAATAAAAAGCACACAGACGCTCCAAGAAAAGCACATATGATGTGAAAGAATTAAAATATAGTTTCACTAGAGATGACCTGATAATTTTGACGATGAAGAAGGGGATGCCTTGGGCATCCCCAAGCTTAGACGCTTGAGTCTTCTTGAAATATGCTGGGGAGATCCATGGGAGCCTCCCCAAGCTTAAGCTCTTCACTCTTCTTGATCCTATTATATCATCCTTCTCTCTTGACCCTTGAAAACTTCCGTCACACCAAACTCAAAGTAGATCTCATTAGAGGGTTAGTGCATAATCAAAAATTCACATGTTCTGTAAAGACGCAATATGATTTGTTACTTTAAACATTAGCTACAGCCACTGATGTTATGTGAAGCTCTTCCACCCAAAAAAGAATTTCACTCAACACTAGTAAAAGAGAGAATGCGAAAAATAAAAAGGCATAATCTGTCTAAAACAGAACAGTCCGCAAAGACGAATTTTTTCGAGGCACTTACGACGCTCAGATCGAGAAACTCTGAACTAATGAAAGTTTCAGACATTCATAAAGATTACGCACAAAAATTTCAGATTTTTTAACAATCTGGTGATTTTAGGAATTTCGTACAGTGAACAGCAAAAATCTGTTTCTGCGCAGCAATCAAAATTAAGCATCATCTTATCATTAGAGGCTACTCTTGGCACAACAATGCGAGAAAATAAAGATACAAAGGAGTTGCTACAGAAGTAAACAAACTCCTTGACTCAATAAAAGAAAAATTGCAGAAAAATAAAATGGGTTGCCTCCCATAAGCGCTTTTCTTTAACGCCTTTTAGCTAGGCACAAAGCATGCATCAAGTATTACCAAGTGAAGAAAGGTCTAATTCATCAAAAGCTTCATCAAGAACAGGGTTTGTCACATTAGGACTTTTCAGTTTACGTAATTCTTGGGAAGAAAATTTAAATAGACCATTATGTGACTTACCCTCAAGCTCATTGAACACGTTATCCGTTTTAAAGCACCCGTGGGTTTTGGTTTAGAAATTTTTGGAACATACATAAATTTTTGCTTTCTCCCCACAAAAGCCTTTTGCCTTTTAGTTTTAATAGAGGTAAAAGTAGAACTTATTACATCCATAGCCTCCTCTAATTCACCAATCCTAAGATTTTGATTATCTTGAATAGTACTAGTTTCTAAAACAGCAATTCTTTCATTAATGGTTCCCAGTGATTCATCAACTTTGCTAGTACTATCAAGGAGATTTGGCAAATTTTTCTCTATAGACTCCAATTTCTTTATAACATCTTCCAAGGTGATCTCATTTTTAATGTTACTAACAGGTGGTGTTCCTACTAGGCTCTCAATAATATAACTAGCTTCCAACGCAGGGGTACCAAGAAAGTTACCTCCCGTCAAAGTGTCCAAGACATATCTATACCAGCTAGTTATGCCAACATAAAAATTTCTAAGCAGGATCATAGTGGAATATTTTTTAGCACACCTACGATGAGCATCGCTGATTCTATACCAAGCATCTTTCAAACTTTCTCCACTTTGTTGCTTAAAAGATCGAACCTCAACTTCAGGAACCAAAACATGATGAGCCGAACCAGACATGATAACTAACAGAAAACAAAACTGAAAATAAACTAAATGCAAGTAACTAATTTTTTTGTGTTTTTGATAATTGAAAGCAAACAAGATAAAATAAAATAAACTAAGCAAGACAAAAACAAAGTAAAGAGATTGGAAGCGTGAAACTCCCCTTGCAGAAGACTGCTGTCTCCCCGGCAACGGCGCCAGAAAAATAGAGCTGTTGACGGGAGACAGAGCTTCCTGAAGAACTTCTACTCCCCGGCAACGGCGCCAGAAAAATAGCTTGATGACGTGAAACACACGTTCGTTGGGAGACCCCAAGAGGAAGGTATGATGTAGTCAGCAGCAAGTTTTCCCTCAGAAAGAAACCAAGGTTATCGAACCAGTAGGAGCAGCAACTCTTCAGAAGGTTGTCAACGGCGCCAGAAAAATAGCTGTCGCAGGGAGTCTGGACTGTTGACGTGGAATCTGCACACAACACAATCAAACTACTTTGCCCCAACGAAACAGTGAGGTTGTCAATCTCACTGGCTTGCTGAAAACAAAGGATTAAACGTATGGTGTGGAAAATGAGTATTAAATTGCAGAGAATGAAAAAGGAACAGTTTGCAGTTTGTGGTTGTTTAATCAGTGTAAAAGAATGGACCGGGGTCCACAGTTCACTAGTGGTGTCTCTCCATAAAAGATAACTAACATGTTGGGTGAACAAATTACAGCTGGGCAATTGACGAATAGTGAGCGCATGACAATGCATATACATGACATGTTGACTACTATGATATTTAATTGGGCATTACGACATAATACATAGATCGTTATCCAACAGCATCTATGACTAATAATCCACCGCCGGGTTGTCATCCGAGTCCCCCGTTGGTATTAAGTTGCAAGCAACGGATAATTGCATTAAGTAAAGTGCGTAATGTAAACAAACACATATGCCGTGGACATAGCATCGTTAGGTTATCCCTAGTGGCAACAGCACATCCACAACCTTAGAACTTTCTGTCACTGTCCCAGGTTAAACGGAGACATGAACCCACTATCTAGCATAAATACTCTCTCTTGGAGTTACAAGCATCTACTTGGCCAAAGCATCTACGAGTAACGGAAAGCATGCAAGATCTTAAATAACATATAAGATAGATTGATAATCAACTTGACATAATATTCAATATTCATCGGATCCCAGCAAACACAACATGTAGCATTACAATAATATGATCTTGATCATGTAGGGCAGCTCACAAGATCTAAACATGATGGCACAAAGTGGAGAGACAACCATCTAGCTACTGCTATGGACCCGTAGTCCAAGGATGAACTACTCACGCATCACTCCGGAGGCAGGCATGGCGATGTAGAAGCCTCCGGTGATGATTCCCCTCTCCGGCAGGGTGCCGGGAAGAGGTTATGAACCCTCCCAGCTAGGGTTGACGACGGCGGCGTCTCTGGATCTTTTCGTGGATATTTGCTCAGGTACTTAGGGTTTTCGCGTCGGGGGGAATAAGTAGGCGAAAGGGCGGCGGCTGCGGACCCCCGAGGGGCCCACACCACCCCAGGGCGCGGCAGAGGGGGGAACCGCGCCCTGGCGTGTGGGGCCCTGGTGGCCCTCCTCTGCTGCTCCTTCGCTCCGTCAGACGTGTTCTGGAAAAATAGACACCCCCGTGTAGTTTTGTCCAATTCCGAGAATATTTCTAGACTAGCTTTTCTGGAATACAAAAACAGCAGAAAATAGGAACTGGCACTTCGGCATCTTGTTAATAGGTTAGTTCCAAAAAATGTATAAAAGTGATATAAAGTAGATGCAAAACATGTAGCAATTGGTATAAAACAAGCATGGAACATCAAAAATTATAGATACGTTTGAGACCTATCTAGCCCCCCGACGTTCTCTGTAAGGAGCGCCGCCGAAACACAGAAACCACGAAACAGAGACCTGGAGCTGCAGATTGGAGGGGGAAAACTCCGGCGGGGCGCTGCCGGGGTGGTCTCCATCTTCTCCAACGACTTCTCCACCGTCTCCATGATGAAGGGGAGTAGTCCACCCCCTGGACCTTGGGTTTGTGGTGGTAACTTGATCTAATCTCTCTATGTATGATCATTGTTGGAGTCCATATGATGTGCCTTGCATAAGTATGGATCTATCTATGTAATTCTTATGGTGGATATTGTGGTATGAGATGATTTGTTATACATTTACCGTTGTGTTGGAGCTTTTATGATTTGTCATACTTTGGAGATATTCTATGATGCATGTGATGGTTTGATTTATGCATAATGCCTTGTTTATCCTTGTCATGAGGTGATTGACACCACCAAGTGTGGATAGATGAGAGAGATGTGGTCATGCACACGAATTATGAATCATTGCACTAGTGTTTAGAATATTGTCCATTATGAAGTATGATGTATGTAGGTACGGGATGGCCGATGTGACATGGCATATGTATTGAGTGACATGTGAAATACAGCCCAACATCCTTTATCTGGGGGTAAAAAGGAAGAGTATGATGTGGGAGTGACAGCAACCACGCTAGCCTTACGAGGGTGACCTAGCAACACAAATGAGTACTTCTTTCAACTATGTGTTTTAGGACATATAGCCGTCATAAAAGCTACCATTAAAACATGACAATTGTGTGTACTTTATCTATAACATGATAATCACCATAGATGAGAGAGAGAGAGGATTAAGTGAACCCATGAACCCATGTCCATTGTTCCTATAAGAGAAAACCTTTGTCTTGTCCTCTTGCATTGAAGAGGATTGGGACACTTTTACATTCTTGTTTTGTTACGTTAAACTCCATCCATTAAATCAACCACCTTGCTTTAAACTTGTTTAGTGCATAATCAACTAAAACTTGTGACACTTTAGTTGTAGGGAATAGATAACTTTTCCTTCTTGCTCCTGCGGATCGATACCTTACTTCCACATTGAGAGGTGCTACAGTGATCCCCTGCTCTTGGGGGTTATCAAGTACTTTTCTGGCGCCGTTGCCGGGGAGCGTAGCGCTTAAGTTTCTATTCTTGTGTGCACTAGACTTTAGATTTATTTTATCTTGTTTTATATCTTGCAATCATCTAAGCTTGGGGAGGTTCCTTTAAACTTGTTTGGTTGTGAGTTTCTCATTAGGTTTACTTTCAGTTTTATGTATCAAAAACCCAAAAAAAATTAAAAAATGGAGAAACTTTCTGGAATGTCTATGGGTAATGATTATTTTAAAATGTATGACGCCTACTCTGAATATCAATCAACCAAAGAGGAAATAGAGTGGGTAAATTGCTTAAAGCTCTTCACAAAATAGCTAATCAGTTTTGTGAGTTACATGGTATAACTTGTTGCAATAGAAGAGTTGTTAAACATTCCCACTATCAATGCAAGTATAATAGTGATCCTATAATTGCTTGTTATCGTGAAGATAAATGTTTATGCCCTGATATAGAACAAGTTGAGAAATATATTGCTTATGTTGGAGCCCATGAGATAGACTCTCTTCTTGATAAATTTCTTGCAACTAGTCATGTAGCTCGTGAAATGAAAGGGCAAGTTTCTATTATTCTCCAAATTTGCAAAAAAGAATTTAGTGATAATGTTTATGTTAAAGAAAGAATTCTTGCTGCCACGGAAAGCACTAACATTTTGCAGGAAGAGGAGGATAAGAACCTAAGCTTGGGGATGCCCGTGCAACCCCAAGAGGATGATGAAAACATAAGCTTGGAAGAGGAAGTATGTGAAGAGGAGATTAAAATGGATGTGCTCCAACCTAAGCTTGGGGAAGCGTTGGATCTCCCAGCTTCACCATCAATAAATGATAGTAACACTCAAACTCAAAAATCTTTTGTTATTTATGAGAATCCATGTTATGATGAGGGTGAAACTGAAAATGCTATGGTCCTATATGATAACCCATGCTATTATGATGAAACTAAAAATGCTCCTTTACTTTCTATTAATGCAACTAGTGAACTTATTGATGATAATGAGGAGTATTGCTTAAATATGCTATATGATAATGCTTTAGATGATGGTCCTATGCTTATTGATAAACCTCCATGTTTAGTTGTTGCTAAATTATGTGAGGATAAAAATGATATACTTGCTGTTTGTGATAGTGCTCTTACTCATGAGAGACTCACTTTGTTTTTGAACTCTCCTAATCACACCATAGAGGAGAAATTTGCTTATGTTGAGAAATACTTATGTGATTTGCAACTATCTTTAGTTCCAAATCTTTGTTGCAATCATGATAGTAAACTTGATATTGATCTTATTAACTATTTTGAAAGAGGGAAGCATGCTAATGAATTCCATAATAAATTTAATAATCCTCTTTATGTGCCTAAATTATCTAAGTTGAATGATTCTTGTGGTTATATGGTTGAATTTATTTCTACTACTTGCAACTATTATGAAAGAGGAGGTGATAAGAACCCTCTTTATGCTAATAATTATATGCTGCAAGTAAATATTGTTAATATGCATTGGAAACTTTTATTTATGGTGATTCATTCATATACAAAATGCCAATGCATAGAAAGAAAGTTAGACTTCGTTGTTATTACTTTTGTGTTTTGTTTTTCTCTCAACTAGGGTTCAACTTGACTATTATTTTGATTGGTTTGAGAACACCATGGGATCCTGGTATTATGCATGAACATTTTCCAAGGAAGAGTGACACATCAAAGTATAAGTTCCCTCATGAGCTTCAACCTTCATGAACTTCAAGTAAGAAGCCTAGCTATGTGGCTATAAAGAAAGCGCTTTACGGGAGGCAACCCGGTTGTTTTTATTTGTGATTTTCTTTGTGTCCTCTTGCTGTAACAAGAGACTTAGTGTTTAGTTTAGTTTCTGTAATTTTTAATAAAGTGCCAAGTTTTACTCATTTTGGTATGAAAAGTTGCTTATAGCGTTCGGAGATATTATTCCTGCACGAATCTGTGCACGGTATGATTTTTAATTCTTATTCTGTAACACCAATGAGCTCATATTTAAACTGTAATGGCAACTTTTCATCCTCTGTATGCATGAATGTTTTGGGAATTTTCCGACAAAGTTAAGTAGGGTAGAAAAATACGTTTAGCTGCTGCTGTTTTTCTGGACAGATTCTGTCCCATTTTGTTTGATGCATGCTTAGAACTTTTAACATGAATCTTTTTGATCCAATTGAGTTTATGAGTAGGCATACAACATTATACATGTTCTGAACATTCATATGAATTTTTGTCTAAGGATTATATGCAGCAAGAAATCTATTTGTTTATCACTACTAATGTGCCCCACAGAAAAAGAAATAGGAGAAACGGTGTTTTGAATTTTTTTCACAGGGATTAGAGGAGATGCACCAAGAGCTATCCAAGGATGGTGAAGACCATAAGCTTGGGGATGTGAAGACAACCCCACTGGACCTACACACTCTCGGTTTGCACACGTCTAACTTCTGTTTTTCGATCGAAACACTTTATCGCATAAATTTGGAGCTTCTTTTCGTTTGTTTAGATTAGATTTTTATTTTTGTGAGACCACCACACTATCATTTATATATGAGAGAGCTACTGAAATTTGGGTTGAATTATGTTGGATGCTATTATAAGATTGGGAAAAGGGATGTTAAAGTTAATTTTAAAAGATACATATAATTGCATGATTCATGAGCTTGTTAATGAGTAATAATTTGCAAATATTTTATCAAGAGCTATCTCTTATTCATGTTTTGATGCTAAATGTTATTCTACCTTGTTCTAACATGGATTAGTTAGTTCTATGGACACTCATGCATGCATTTAGATGGTCAACTTTCTACCTCTTGCTAGCCCAAAAATTCCAACAAGCAAAAACTTGTTTCCAACGCCTTCAACCAAAGTTTTTCCAGTGAGTCCACCATATCTACCTATTAGCTTTATGCTATTCCGAATATGTTTATCATGATATTTGAGTTATCTATACCTCTGAATGAAAATGCTTATGTTGTTAATTGTTGTGGGAAAAGTTGGTTATATAGCTCTCGCGAACTTGATGCACACTTTACTTTCATTGCATAAATAAATATGACCCATTGTGATTAAAATTAGGAAGTTGTGGACTTGACAAATGTCTTTGGTTGAGAGTTAACCCATATGTGCTGTCACGTGGCAAGCTTTCAACATTGCACATCATCTAATTTAGTTGATATCATGTACTTTTGTTTATGGATGCTTACCATGGGTGAAATAAATGGGAAAATGAAGTGAGTTTAAATGAGTTTGTATAAATGGTTAGAGAGACGCCTGGGCCGCTAATCTAATCCATGCATCATTCATGGTGGAAATTTACTTACATGCTATGGTGAACCTTCAGTGATACACCTTACAATAAAAAGCTATCCAATGGTAAATAAAAAGGGTGTTGAGATTGTTCATTATGTTTGTTTGTCTTGTCATTTTGATATGGGCTTGTTCCATATCCTAGGACAAGAGGTACCCTAGTTGACGCTCTTAATGATACTGTTATTACTTACAATGATATTTAACTTGAACTTACAATGAGACTTTCAACCTGTACTTTGTCAAGCACACTACTATTATTGCTTTCACTTTAAACTTAATCATTCAAGATGCTATGATAGGGGAATGAGAGCTTGACACCAAGGATTACCATATTACAATCATTGACTTAAGTAGAGAAGTTCAGAAGATAGATGAAATTTATTCAGGCTTTACCTCTGCTCATATATATATCTTTCCAAAGTGTCCACCTTTTATATTCAGATTTTCACCAATACTCTATGACCATTGTAGGATGTTCTTACTTATTATTATGCATACATGTGGTCCATAGTACTTTTTCTCTCATGTTACACTTTGTGGATTATCATTGAACATCCTTGCATTGAATACTTGATATCACTTCATAAACTATCTTGCATATTGCTACTCCTTTTAAGAATGAATCATTTTACTCTATGTAGCAATAGTAATCATCTTTGATATCCATTGATAGTATTAAAATTGCAAAGTCCATGTTAGTTTTATCACCTTCATACTCGAGGACGAGTATAGGTTAAGCTTGAGGATGTTGATGCATGTAAAATGCATACATGAACTTTGCATTATTTTACTTCTATTCCAATCATATTTGCATCATATAAGGGTTATATCAATGTTTTATAATGATTTTGGGAATATTTCATAGTTTTCCCATTTATTTGGAATTAACCATGTTTTCCAGAAAACGTCTTTTTAGTGTTTCAGACTTTCCGGGAGCTTCGGGACTCCAAAAAGGGCAAGGCCAAAGAGCACGGTTCAGAATTTTCGAGACGAACGCAATGGGATCAAATTGAAGACCAGAAGCCCAACAGGCTGGAAGATAGAGGGTCCCACGCGGCATCCTGTACCTGGCCGCGTGGGCCCACCTCTTTCCCCCTCGGAGCTCCGTGGCCGTCGATCTTTGCTCCACCGACATACTCTTGACCTAAAAACGCCTATAAAAATATCCGCCCGACGTTCTCTGGAAGGAGCGCCGCCAAAACACAGAAACCACGAAACAGAGACCTGCAGCTGCATATTGGAGGGGGAAAACTCCGGCGGGGCGCTGCCGGGGTGATCTCCATCTTCTCCAATGACTTCTCCACCGTCTCCATGATGAAGGGGGAGTAGTCCACCCCCTGGACCTTGGGTTTGTGGTGGTAACTTGATCTAATCTCTCTATGTATGATCATTGTTGTAGTCCATATGATGTGCCTTGCATAAGTATGGATCTATCTATGTAATTCTTATGATGGATATTGTGGTATGAGATGATTTGTTATACATTTACCGTTGTGTTGGACCTTTTATGATTTGTCATACTTTGGAGATATTCTGTGATGCATGTGATGGTTTGATTTATGCATAATGCCTTGTTTATCCTTGTCATGAGGTGATTGACACCACCAAGTGTGGATAGATGAGAGAGATGTGGTCATGCACATGAATTATGAATCATTGCACTAGTGTTTAGAATATTGTCCATTATGAAGTATGATGTATGTAGGTACGGGATGGCCGATGTGACACGGCATATGTATTAAGTGACATGTGAAATACAACCCAACATCCTTTATCTGGGGGTAAAAAGGAAGAGTGTGATGTGGGAGTGACAGCAACCACGCTAGCCTTACGAGGGTGACCTAGCAACACAAATGAGTACTTCTTTCAACTATGTGTTTTAGGACATATAGCCGTCATAAAAGCTACCATTAAAACATGACAATTGTGTGTACTTTATCTATAACATGATAATCACCATAGATGAGAGAGAGAGAGGATTAAGTGAACCCATGAACCCTTGTCCATTGTTCCTATAAGAGAAAACCTTTGTCTTGTCCTCTTGCATTGAAAAGGATTGGGACACTTTCACATTCTTGTTTTGTTACGTTAAACTTCATCCATTAAATCAACCACCTTGTTCTTTAAACTTGTTTAGTGCATAATCAACAAAAACTTGTGACACTTTAGTTGTAGGGAATAGATAACTTTTCCTTCTTGCTCCTGCGAATCGATACCTTACTTCCACATTGAGAGGTGCTACAGTGATCCCCTTCTCTTGGGGGTTATCAAGCACTTTTCTGGCGCCGTTGCCGGGGAGCGTAGCGCTTAAGTTTGGTTAACAAGGAAGACGGTATGAAGTCTTATAATGTTTGCAATATGTTTGTCATATAAAACTTGGTGTACGGGTTGATATTCTTGTTTGCTTATATAAACTTTGCTAGCCAAAACTCTGTACTGAGAGGGAATGCTTCTCGTGCATCCAAATCCTTGAGCCAAAATCCATGCCATTTGTGTCCACCATAACTACCTATATGTGGTATTTCTTTGCCACTCCAAGTAAATTTTTCATGTGCTACCTTTAAATTATTCAAAATGTTATTATTCCCTTTTTGTGTCAATGTTTACTAGCTCATGAGGAATTAGTGTGGTTATTCTTTATTCTATTTGTCAAATGGAATTTTACACCTGGACTAGCGGCATATACATCCGTTTATCTTCTAATTTTGCAAAAAGAGCTGGCAATGGGTGCCTAGTCCCAATTAATTACAACTTTAACCATTAATTCTCTTCACACTTTTGCCCTGATTCATCAGTAAGCAATAACAAACAGTGAAATACCTGCATGTGTGTAAACCAAAAAGAAAGAGCGATGATCTGCCTTGCTGGTAGAAACAACGTCCTTCATGGGAGCCGCTCTTAAAAGTCCGTTTGATAGGTAGAATACTGTTCTCACCCACTACCATTCGTTGACAATTAACAAACACCTCTCAAAAATAGATACTCCTCCATGGTATGTGATTGATGGAAGGCACCCGAGGATTCGGTTAGCCATGGCTTGTGTTAGCAAGGTTGGGAGGAGTATCAAATATTTTATGCAATCTCTATATGCTTTCAAAAACCTAAAAGATCTTGCACATGACTTAATCCCTGCTTCCCTCTGTGAAGGGCCTTTCTTTTACTTTTATGTTGAGTCAGTTTTCCTATTCTTTCTGTCTTCCACAAGCAAACACTAGTGTCAACTTTGTTACAACATGCGTTATATGCTACGTATTGGACTTGTTATACTACTTTGTGTTGACGATATCCATGAGATAAATATGTTGAAAGTTGAAGCAAATGCTGAAACTTAATTCTTCCTTTGTGTTGATTAAATACCTTTTATTAGAGACTATTGCTTTATGAGTTAACACTCATGCAAAACTGTTTGATGCTTGTCTCGAAAGTACTATTCATGAAAAGGTTTAGCTTGTGTGATTCATTGTTTACTCCTTATCTATTTGGTAGCAAATTATAGACCATTGACTTGGATCACTTCATTCATTTACATGTGCCTTGCAATATTATATGATCAATATTATGATGGTAGCATGTCACCTCAAAAATTATTTTGTTTTTATCGTTTACCTACTCGAGGACGAGCAGGAACTAAGCTTGGGGATGCTGATACGTCTCAAACGTATCTATAATTTTTGATGTTCCATGCTTGTTTTATACCAATTGCTACATGTTTTGCATCTACTTTGTATCACTTTTATACATTTTTTGGGACTAACCTATTAACAAGATGCCGAAGTGTCAGTTCCTGTTTTCTGCTGTTTTTGTATTCCAGAAAAGCTAGTCTGGAAATATTCTCGGAATTGGACGAAACTTCACGGGGATCCCTATTTTACCAGAACACACCTGAAGGACCAAAGGAGCAGCAGAGGAGAGCCAGGAGGGCCCCACACGCCACTATGGCGCGGGTCCCCCCTGGCGCGCCCTAGGGTGGTGTGGGCCCCTCGGGGGTCGTCAGCCGCCGCCCTTTCGCCTACTTATTCCCCCCAACGCGAAAACCCTAAGTGCCTGAGCCAATATCCACAAAAAGTTCCAGAGACGCCGCCGCCGTCAACCCTAGCTCAGGAGGGTCCAGAACCTCTTCCCGGCACCCTGCCGGAGAGGGGAATCGTCACCGGAGGCTTCTACATCGCCATGCCTGCCTCCGGAGTAATGCGTGAGTAGTTCATCCTTGGACTACGGGTCCATAGCAGTAGCTAGATGGTTGTCTCTCCAATTTGTGCCATCATGTTTAGATCTTGTGAGCTGCCCTACATGATCAAGATCATATTATTGTAATGCTACATGTTGTGTTTGCTGGGATCCGATGAATATTGAATACTATGTCAAGTTGATTATCAATCTATGCCCTATGTTATTTAAGATCTTGCATGCTTTCCGTTACTCGTAGATGTTTTGGCCGAGTAGATGCTTGTAACTCCAAGAGAGAGTATTTATGCTAGATAGTGGGTTCATGCCTCCGGTAATCTGGGAGAGTGACAGCAACTTCTAAGGTTGCGGATGTGTTGTTGGCACTAGGGATAACCTAACAATGCTATGTCCACGGTCATATGTATTTGTTTACATTACGCACTTTACTTAATGCAATTATCCGTTGCTTGCAACTTAATACCAACGGAGGACTCGGATGACAACCCGGCGGTGGATTATTAGTCATAGACGCTGTTGGATGACGGTCTATGTATTATGTCGTAATGCCCAATTAAATATCATAGTAATCATCATGTCATATATATGCATTGTCATGCGCTCACTATTTGTCAATTGCCCAGCTGTAATTTGTTCACCCAACATGTTAGTTATCTTTTATGGAGAGACACCACTAGTGAACTGTGGACCCCGGTCCATTCTTTTACACTGATTAAACCACCACAAACTGCAAACTGTTCCTTTTCATTCTCTGCAATTTAATACTCATTTTTCACACCATACGTTTAATCAATTGTTTTCAGCAAGCCGGTGAGATTGACAACCTCACTGTTTCGTTGGGGCAAAGTAGTTTGATTGTGTTGTGTGTAGATTCCACGTTGGTGATCGTGTTGCGCCGTGCGAGCCACCAACAACCTTCTGAAGAGTTGCTGCTCCTACTGGTTCGATAACCTTGGTTTCTTTCTGAGGGAAAACTTGCTGCTGAACTGCATCATACCTTCCTCTTGGGGTCTCCCAACGAACGTGTGATTCACGCCATCACTTACACCCCTCATTGGAGGGGTGCAACCATTAACAAAAAGAAATTACATTACCGAAACTGAAAGTACAACACATTTCCTTGATCCTACATGATATATATATATATATATATATATATATATATATATATATATATATATATATATATATATTCATTAGGTATTTGAAATTTGTTCAGTTTAGGTCAAGGCTTGGTTTAGGTCAATCTTCGTAAATCCTCTCACCTCCTATACATGCATAATCTACACACGCTCAGCTAGACTTTATGGGAGCTTGAATTATATACACAGAAGAACTACTTACAATGATACCTTAATTATTTTTCATCTTTAATTTTAGGCAATGGAGAAAAGAATCAAATTTACGGAAGTTATAACCAGCAAAATATTGAGACATGAAGTAATTTTTGTAAGGTTACCTATGCAAATTTGTGCAGCTAGTGGGAACTTCGGTGTACATTGCACATTTCTTGGGTCATCGCTCCGATAACTTGGACGACAGGTGCATTCGTAAGATCCTTGGGTGTCCTCACATACACCTTTGCATGGATACTTTGTTGGATGTTCACATTCATCTATATCTGTGTCATGAAAATTCAAAAAGTAATCATTAGGACATTGATAGATAAGGAAAAGAAAGTCACGTCTAAAAAACATGGCCTTGGACTTCTCTTTGTTTGACTTAGGATTAATTAAAAAATCATCATATATAGTACTACCTCCGTCAAAAGTAGAAGGCGTATAAATTTAGTCAAAAGTTTCAAAGTTCATGGTGCAAGTTCTTCAAAAGGCGGAAGGTTATTTTCCCTAGCCCGCTAGGATTCCTATCCTCTCAAGTGACGACTGAAAGTTCCCACAGTCCTTCTATTCCAGGTTCCAAGTGGAATCAATTACTGTAGGCCTATATGGCTCTGTCTAGCAAGCATACGGATCCACGGGAAAGCAACATGGCGTAGGAGAACTCAACCGGGCATGGGAGGAAGGAAACACATCCGACGATTTCTACTGGGGATAGAAATCGGGATCAATGGGAAGTTCACAATTGAGGAGATAGGGGAAGACCCCGTGGGACTCACATCATTGCTTCTGACGGAAGATGGGGAAGAGGATATTTTCATGGAAGTAGATCCAGAAAAATTGGCAGCATAGCTAGATTGTTTGCCCTCGAGAGGGTTTCTACTCCAAAAACCTTAAACCGTGACGCTCTTTACGGTGATATGCGTGCAGCCTAGAATTTGGGGAAGGACGTAGAGTTTCATGCAATCAAGAAAAATATATTCTCGATGCAGTTCAAGTGTTTGAAATATCGGGAGCGGGTCATTCCAGGGGCCCTCTATCTTCAAGGAAAGCTGATACGGGAATGCGATGTTTGGGAGGATACTAACACAATCAAGTTGAACAAATATCCAGCTTGGGTCACGTGCTGGATTTGAAAAGAAGATGAGAACGAGCTTACAAAACAACTATCCAAGAGTGTTGGATCGTACGTCGCTATTGACGAGTTTTCGGTGAACAGTCTTGGAGAAGGGGTGTTAGGTTACTATTTCAGTGAATATTGATGCACGCAAACCGATCATGCGAGCGATGAGTTTCACGTTAGAAAATAAGATGTACGTTTTCCTTTAGTATGAAATGATGCTAAATATGTGGTGTCTGTGGGGTTTTCGTGTGCGTAGTCAAGAAATGTGGCATCGGCGTGTGGTTGGAGGAGAATATTACTTACCCCCTATTACTTGGTACATGGATGAATGGTGTTGTTGAGCGAGGGGGCCGTGGTGGGGTTAGAGGTAGAGGGCGCAGCCATGGAGGCCGAGTGAGTGAATTTCAGATAATACACTCAACATGATCAAGATGTTGAGGATGACCTTAGGAGTACCATCGCTTCGAGCCCCATAGAAAAACAACAAAAAAAATCAAGGAGGAGGCCGGTGGGAAGCATAATATAAGGTTGTCCTTCGAAGATCCTCTGAATTAGAATGACACACTACTCTTGACCTCTCCTAGTGAAAGATGTAATTTGATCCAATAGAAGAAGAGGATGGACGGAAAAAACTAGAGCTAGAAGACAAAGAGAATTCAATCTCATGAGAGATAATGAAAGGACAAAGAAGGTGGACAGAGATTTAAAGAATGACTTGGCAACATTGGTGGGCTCTTCCGAGGAGTAGCGTTGGGCCCATTGAGTGCCATGGGACTGAAATATCGAGAGCTAAGACACACTAGGATAGTTCATCATTTGGTCTGCATGGTGCTGACCCATCGCCCGAAACGCGTTTCTCTCGGAGATTAGAAAAGATATGTAGTGTGTTTGGAGTTTGAGGCGAACATATTCAAGAGAGTATTAAGGAGGAATTATTTTCTTTTGCCAGGATACTAAGGAGGAATTATAGTTTGAACAAAGCCACTTTGAGGAGAAATATCTTGGGTGTTGATCAAGGGTGTTGCACATCTCTCCCTTTCTAAGGTACATGCATGCATGTACTAATCTACCACCGAATGCTGACATCATCCTGATTGATCTACTAAACCAGTTATCCGAGAATTGTGTACAGACATAGATGAACCGTACCCCTCGCGTCGCTCCCCAGGCGACGCTGGGGGCGAAACCCAAGCCCGTCCGCCAGAAGCTCTACACCGGCGCCCCTGCCGCGGTGGCGGCGGGCCCCCCTGCTGCCACAAAGGTTGTTGGGGGGAGGTCCTTCGTCTCGTCGTCGCGCCGTCGGCCGGCCGCCTCAGCTGGGGAGCGGAGGCCGTGTCGCTGGCGTTTGGAGGCCAGGACGGCGGCCCTGGAACCGGTGGAGTCGGCGGCTGTGGTGGCTGCGCGGGCGGCGCCATGGTCGCGGCGGCAGCCTACGTGCTCGGCCGTGCGGGCCAGATGGGCCTGGGAGGGCCCGATCTGGGCCTGACGGGCCTGAGTTGCCGCCGTGCTTCTGTACAAGGTCGTCGTCGAGGGGTCTTGCGTCGAGTCCTGCTGGTGGCTGTGGTTTGGTCGCGTCGGTAGGAGGCTTCTCCGACGCCGGCGAGCTCCGGGTCGGCCGCGGTGGTGTAGCGCAGGTCGGGGGTGCGCGGGTGCTCTGGCCCGTCGTGCTCCTGCCCTCCTCTTCGGGCAGCAAGGAAGCCGGGGCAGCGGCCCCGGATTTGTGTCCGTGGTGCGGGAAGGGCAACTCTTGCCTCCCGCCGGCATGGCGTGGTCGTCGCTGCGTGAGGTGTTGCGAACCCCACGGCATGTAGATGGATTCGGTGGTCGGCGACAGAGCCACGCCGCCTGCCTTGCTGCTCCCTAGCCCAAGCCCTAGGGCTTGGCGGTCGAGATCGAGCTTCAGGTGAAAGCCTCACACTTCGGTGCCGACGGCGGCGGTGTCCTAGGGCGCCGTTCTCCTTCTTGATTGCGTCGTTCGGAAGCTTCGATCCTCTACCGACGCGAGTGTCATAAGTCTCTCCGGGTGAAAACCTAAGCTCCTCTGGAGCCGGCGGCGGCGGCGCACACGTCGCTACCTTCTTGGAGGCGCCGCCTTGGAGTGTCTTATCCCTCGTCGTGCGTCGGGTGTGCAATGGTCGTGCGGAGTGGTTCTGAGGTCTGGGCGGTGGATGCCGGGGCAGCGGCCCCGGACGGTGGACGTGCGCCGAGGCGGCGGCCTCGGGAGGCTTTGCGACCATGTCTCTATGTGGCAGGGCCGTGGTTCTGCATCGCCGGGTGTCGAAAGAGTCACGAGGGTGGCTGGCTCGTCGCCTTTTTTCTTTTCTTTTCTTTTCTTTTTTCTGCTCGCCCTCGGACGTAATTTCGTCCGGGGCGACACCTGTGTACGGTTTCACCTGTGTACGGTTTCCCTCTGCTTATATATTGAAAAGCCAGCAATTGCTGGATCTTTCGAAAAAAATAAACCAGTATCCGATTATAATTCGCTGAGTTTGTCTGAACAAGAGCTACAAAAATACATCCCATGTTCTATTTTTCAACAAAAGAAAAGGGCGTACTGGTGACCAGATTACAGTACCGCAGTAGCCATATTAACAACGAACAGTTATCATGATAATAGTGCATAGTTATTACCTGGTGCTTTTTTTTAACATGTTCCTTAGATATTGCAATTTATGCATAGGTAGAGAGTGGGTATTCCAGTTTCTTACAACATCTAAGAGATGGTATCATGCATACCACAAAAATACCATCAAAGTGAGAGTTTGTACTGTTATAGAATGACATTTAGAACCTACAAACAAGTTGTAAGTGTCAATAATCTGGAAATCACTGATGAAGAATTAATTCTACCAAAACATGTCAACATGATATCTAATTTCAAAAAACTCCTAACGGCTAACCCTACTGTGAAAACATAACAACAACCGCACAAGGTTTCCAAGATAAATCCTTTTCGAGTTTTAGAAGTTTAAGAATTGAGAGAATCCGAAATAATCTCGTCATGCATGTGAGAGAGATGAGTGATGTGGTTACACGTTAGAACTACTTAATTGCATGCATGTAGGAAGGATACACGAATTTGAATAGCGTAGTTTTATTGAGTTGGAAAAGATAATAGGAGAGAGAAAAGAAGCGGATATAGATTAAGACACGGATTTTTTCTCTTGAAAAAAGGTAGCCCTGCCTACAAACATGCTTCAAAACACTTTCTGGGAATAAATGGTGAAACATGTTTTAATAAAATAATTCGTCTTTATAGATAACTATATACGTTGGCTATTTGACCAGATATAAATCACATGCATGCCAACAACATATAGACAATAGTTGCCACTACTATCCTTACTCTGAGGGCGGACTCACATGCGGCAACGCTATACAGATATGTCATTTCTGCTATACATTAATAAAACTTAGTAACTTTAAGATTGTAGGCTTTTTTTCACTAATAACAGTTTCATATATTTTGACATAACTTTGTATGTACGCAATTTTACGACACTATTTATATACACAAAAGGCGGAGTTGGACCCCAGCTACACGGGCCATGGCGCGTGGAACAGTTAACAGATTATATTTTAGATCTTGTCATGGGACGCAACCCAGACCAATTGGGCGCATTCAGCCCACGATTGGAATCGATCAAGCCTGACAAACCCTGGAGACACTACACGTTCGTGCGGAAAAACAGCAGGTCAGCAGACAACAGCCAACCCCGCCGCCGCACACTCGACCAGGCCGGAGAGGGCCGTCACCAGCCACTCGTCCAGGTCCAGCGACCGCCGCGGCACCACCCACTCGTACTGAAGGGCCGTCGTTGCCCGCTCCGATACCCCCATTCTCCGCCGGCCGCCCGGTGACCCGGCGTCGGACCTGAGCTATTCTCCTCCTCTTTGGCTCCTCTGCCCTCTCCGGCTCTCCCAAATCTAGATTTTCTCTTAAATAGACAATTTAGACTTCATTGGTTCCGAGAATGTAGCTTTAGGAGTCGATTTATTGATTTTTGCTTCGATTTCAACTTTACAGGAAGACAAAATGAAAAAACGATACAAGAAATTGAACAAACTATACAAGAAAGTGACATCTTTTTTCAAATAGAAACAACCGAATTGACAGAAGAGGGACCTTCAACTCGTATAAGCTATCCAACTTCTGTAGTCATGGGAGGCTGGCTCAGATGAACCAAAGAAATAAAAAAGGTTACGCTGGGTCGTCAACAATTCCTGGCTACGCTGTTGTTTGTGCATACATGTTTCATAGAAGGATTGAAGGTAAAAGTAGTAACCGAAGAAATCAAAAAGGTTATCCATGTTAAAGTGGAGTAATACTTACTGGTGCATCCGTTGACAATGTAGGCGTTTCCCTCGTAGCCATCGGAGCAGCTGCAGTTGTAGCCAGACCCATGGATGGAGTTAACGCACTTACTGTGATCGCTGACTGTCAACGACATGTCTACGTGTCCTGGCCTGGGCCGCCATCTTGGGCCTTGGCCTGCTTTGGAGCGAGATGACGAAGCGACCAAGAGGAATCGGCTTGGAACGAACGGAGCAGATGGCCTCGGCCTTGAAGGCGAGGATAGGCTAGGGTGTGGCGTGTGTGTTTGTTGTTGATCTTCTTCCTCCTAGATCCACCCTCATTTCCCCAATGTTCCTCTGAAATCGAGGCTTGTAATCGAATTAGTTGGTAATTGAGCACTGGTACCTTACAATTGGTATCAGAGCCAGTCGATCCCTCCTAAAAAATTCCACAAAAATCCCACACGATTTTTTCCCCACCATCAAAATCCATGGAAGCCAGGATGCAGTCGATGCGCAAATTCGCCCTGGCTGACCCGGAGGATTGCGGCCGCGAGTGGTCCGCGTACTTCGCTCTGGTGAGTGGCAAGGAGGCCGCGTCGGATTCTTCTCCGACGAACTCGACCTCGTCTCTAGCCCCTACAGCGACAACGAAGGTTTCACCAGCCGCAAGCGCGTCGGCGTGTCCGCGTGTACCACGCAACGCCGCCCCCATTGTCAACCCGACGGCAACCGCTATGAGCCGCGCCGTCCTCAACGCCGAGCACGACTCGCCCAAGGACGACCTCTCACCGGGAGTCCGACGCATCTACGACCTCATCGTCGGCGGTTCCTCTACACCAACATCGACCGCGCCTCTGCTTGTCCAGAGCAGCGCCGTCCCCATCGGCGGAATCTCCGAGCGAGCATCTGCGACCCCCTCCCCTATCTCAGCACCAGCTAGCATGGACGACCTCAGTCCGGAGGCTCGTAGCATCTACGAATACCTTTTCGGCAACTCTGCAGCACCACCCACGACCGATGTCTCCACCAACCTCTCGGCCCGTATGGAGCTTGACGCCGTCCATGAAGCAGTAGGGGACCTCGCTGCTCCGACGCCCTCCACCTGTTCGACAATATGCCTAGCAGGCGACACGAGTGCGACCTCGACCCTGGCCTCCGCACTGGGCGTCTCGCGCGCCCACTCGACACGCAGCACCATCTCTGCGAGTGTGGCGGCAGCCACATGCGTCCCCAGAGTGATGTCGTTGGACTCTACACCGACCATTGTCCCGGGTGCGACTGCAGCCCACGAGACGGTGGACGTCCGCCCTGTGACGCCCTCCACCTGCTCGACAGTATGCCTAGGAGGTGACACGAGCGCGACATCGACCCCATCGTCCACAGTGGCGTCCTCATGCGCCCACCACAACATCGCAAGTGACTGTCCCGGTTGCATCCATGGGCCCAGCTGCAGGCGGCCTGATCGATGGTGGCGACAATCTCAATCTCTCATCAACGCCGCCTCCTGTCTGCTTGATCATGTGGCCAAGTGGTGACATACGCACAGTGGCTTCTGAGCGGTGCTCCGTCAACCCCGAACTTGTCCTGGGAGCGAGCGACTTCAGCATCACGGCTGCTGCCTACCTTGTGGACAAGGCTGACATCACCGCCGCCTCGCCGAGCAGGCTCGCCATCAGCACTGCATTTTACATGTCCTCGCAGTCGCCCACCAGTACCAAGGCGGCCCTTCTCTCAGCAGATGCGTTTACCATGAACATGCTACTTGGTGCACTCTCACTAGCCGCTGAGATCAAGCGCCCACCATGGCCTCCACCACCGGAGCTTGCATTCTTGCTGTTAATGGTGGTACTCCAGCCAACAAGAGTAGGAGAGTTCCAGCCTCGGGCACATGCTTTTGATATAGAATGTGAGCATCAGCATTGGCCATGTTTCCTGCAAGAAACCTGTCACTTCATGTTCTCCGGTGTTTCAGTTCATTCACTAGTTCATGCTGAGAGGGAAGGTTGGTTTCAGTTTTGCTCTGCTGGAAAGGTTTCCTAGTACGGTTATGGCCCTGCGAAATTTCAGTGGGAAATTGCATGGCCATCTACAACATTGGCATACTCTACTCATTACGGTATGCACATGTACCTTTCCCTAGAGTGCTCTATTGTGATCTATTTTTTGGAGACTGAGATAAAATGCGTGCCGCACATGCACTGGGATCCTGGTGGTTTTAGTCAACATTGGCTTGGAGTTAAGACAAATTTCAGGAAGTTTGCATGGTTACTCATGGGGTCATATTCGGCTAGTTCAAAATCTGGAAGAAGTGAGCCGGTCACTCTCAGGGAGTCAATGCCACCTTTGAACCAATTGATGTTGAATGTGTACCATACATTTTCTCCTGGGACTCCTATTGAAGTTGGTCTTCTGAAGGACGTTCTAGTACAAGATTGGCTTATCTGCTTAAATGGACACATTATTCCGTGTGGTTTTGAGCTTCTTCCATGGGAATTTGCATGGACACTCGTCTTGGAGTTATCACCAGTGTGCAGTGGAAGTTCTGGTAATTATTCAGCTGACCTGACCTTACGAGCTATGCATGCGCGAGGGAATTTCATCAAGGATCTTCAAGTGATCAAACAACTAGGCCCTGGGATTGTGTGGTATTTTTGCAACCGAAGCCCCCATGGTCAGATATTGCTCCAACCAATTTTGTTGATGTTGCTGATTCTCTGCATATCACTGGCGTTTCTATGGAGATTAATCAGTTTGGGCCGTTTGCTAGTCATGGCAGCCGACTATCACAAGGCTGGATCCTTTATCTTCCTGTTACATGCATTGTGCAGTGTGGGTCTGAGCTCATGCCGTGGGAAATTGCAAATTCAAGGAATGCTATCTGGACATATACTAAACAAGTGCTCATTTCATGGGATCCGGATGGTTCAGTCCCCGTTCTTGATGCGGCCACCGGTGTCAACTGGAATAGCACTCCATTGTCGTCCTTGAAGCTGACATGGGACCCTGGTGGATATAGGCAACATCCGTTTGAGGGCAAGCCGGATTTTAAGGAGGGGGATTGTCAACGACGTCCTGGCCTGGGCCGCCATCTTGGGCCTTGGCCTGCTTTGGAGCGAGATGACGAAGCGACCAAGAGGAATATATAGACGCAGAGTGGCCACAAGAGGACTCGGCTTGGAACGAACGGAACAGGTGGCCTCGGCGTTGAAGGCGAGGATAGGCTAGGGTGTGGCGTGTGTGTTTGTTGTTGATCTTCTTCCTCCTAGATCCACCCTCATTTCCCCAATGTTCCTCTGAAATCGAGGCTTGTAATCGAATTAGTTGGTAATTGAGCACTGTTACTAGTGGGTACCTTACACTGACGCAGGCGTACTTGGTGGTGGTGGTTTTGGCCGCGTCGGCGCACGACAGTATGGCGCCGGAGACGGTGTCGTTGTCGCGGATGGCCCAGTCTAGCCACACCGGCGAGGTCCGGTTCCTGTCCATGAGCAGGTCGGAGCGCTGGAAGGTGTAGTTTGTCCTGTCGACGAGGAAGACATAGTCGCACGGGCTGTAGTCCAACATGGAGGAGTGGTCGTACTCCCGGAAGTTGAAGGTGTTGTCGGTGAGCCCCGGCGGGATGTCGACGTGGCAGCAGCCGACGCCGGCGCACTGGCCGTCCTGCGCGCTGGCAGAGTTGTTGCAGTAGGACATGCACCCGGTGAAGTAGGTATAGGAGGTGCTGCCGCCCTCGGTCCTCGCACTCGCCGTGAATGCCATGCTGTTGCAGCCGAGGACGACGAGCATGTTGTGCGTGTTGGAGATGCGGTACACGCCGTCCTTATTCATCGTCGTCGTTCCGTCGCCCCAGACATCCTGGGAATAGCCTGGATTGGAGGCGTTGTAGCACTGCCACCCAATGGGCAGCATCACCAGCGACTCGGCGGGATCCACCGAGAGGTGCACTCGATCTCGAAGCCCTTGCGGAAGCAGCCGCTGCCGATGCCGAAGGGGTAGGGAATGTCCACGCCGCCGCAGCTCGTTGCGCAGCCATGAGGGGCGGCCGGGCTCTCGGCCGTCTCGGTGGTGGCTGCTGCTGCCGCCAGCAGCAGAGCGAGAAGCAAGAATGGGGTCGACATTGACGGGATTAGCTGATGTCTTGCAAAACGCAAGCCGCCGCTTTTATAGCAGTTTTGTATTTGACCAGGAAACAATTTTTTTTCCTGATATAAAGGGCAATTTTATTACTCAAATATCCCAGTGATACGAAGTATTACACTCGGTCTCTGCATAACATCGATACACACAACCCAAGCAGTTCAGACATAAAAAAAATCTTACTTGCACGAAATTTATCTTTAGATCGGATGATTTCTTTAGCTATTTTTTCCGATAAATACACTTCATTATACTCAAAAGTTAGCTGATACAATCAAATAGACCTCACATCCGGCCTCTGGTATTAATCTATGATGAACAAAAGTCGCATAACTAAAGGAATCAAAAGTAGGCGCAAGCACACTACAAGTATATATGTGGAAAAAATCGTAAAAGGTCTAAGGCGATGAAGGGCCGATCAGCAGACTAGACTGCCATCTATGTGGATCAAAATTTGCTGACCACTTTCTCAAACCATGTACATATATAACTCCGTAAACAAGTCTATATTTTCCAAGCTATAGAGACGACAACAAACAGAGCGAATAGGTACACCGGTAAATTACTTGTAGAGGGGAAAATTCTTGCCATTAAAACCAAGTCAATACATAGCCAAAACTGTCATATTACGACAATCAATCTCACCCCAATGAAATTTTTATTTTATGTGATAAATTTCATTTAACCAGTTGGTAAATATGTTTGCAACACTACGTGAAGGACACATATCAACCAATACGGTGAATTTGCCAACTTACATTGAATGATAAATAATCCACCATCCACTACACATGAAGTAATCCCTCAATTTGGCAATTAATTTTTGCACGCTCAATCATGACGGACAACAAATATCAACCAATATGTTGAATTTTTCCTGTATTCTATGACTACAAAAAATGCTTTTGAGCTATGAATTAGAAATAGCTATCTCGCTAAGAAGTAGCCGACCAGTCCATATCAAATATTGAGAGTAGTTGCACATTATATAATGTAGATTTTTTTGTGTGCTAAACTACGAACTTCAAGACGTGTCTTACAAATAACTATTTGCTTGTCAGTTATTGAGCTATATATGCATTAATAAATACACTAATATATATTTCCACTTCCATGCATGCATGCTAGGATAAACTTATTAATCGAGGCTCACAGTAAGAACAGCTAGTTTATTTTGGAAGCTGCAAGTTCGTGCTTCCAGCTACCATTTTGGCTGCATAATTCCTGGCGGTTCCAGCTACTCTGAAGTTTATTTATTTATTTTCTAAACTGTGCATATGTAGACGCGTTATGACAGAATGTGACGACGAACGAGAGAACGCTCTCATGGATGGCGGAATCTCAGAACAAGCTGCTGTAAGGCTGTAATGCCACGATCTCACAGGTTGATTGACTTTGCTAATTCACTAGAGTCCAAACAAAATTTATTATTCATGGGCGCAAACCTCTTCACATCAAATTCTCAAAAATTTATCTCTTGTTTTGTCGCCAGCAGCTGGATACACATTATCCATTTGCTGGCTGGTGCAAAAGAAAGACAAAATGAACTGGCCATGTTTTCTCAACTCTGCCAAAAAATATAATGGTTGGATGACTTCGATCGAATTATATATCCTGTCGAACATGTGAATATATACGGGCTTAAAACAAATTTGGTAAGTCCTCGTTCAATAGAAATATACTCATATTAGAGTAGACTTTATTAGCTAGCCAATAAGAATACGTCGTTCAGCAAGATTGGTGATAGAAACAACAGTGTTTCATCCCGGGAGCAACACTAAAAGACGATACTAATTCTTAAGCACAGTAAGAGCTATTTTTACGCCAGTCGTGAGTCATGAGTATTAATTAGTTTGTTTGTTTACCGGGACTCTCATGAGTCATTTGAAAGTGGAATTTGCCTACACTATACATTTTGAGCTTGTCCACACATAATGATGATGAAAACATCCGTGTCATGAATGTTATAGTACTCCATTTTAGCCTTTTGTTTTTGTTGAGATGGAGATGACACATCTACTTATATAAAGAAGTACTCTACACTATTTTTTTGGCCGGGGTTTCTCGAGAAAAGAATGGCCGGCCAACTCATTTTTTCTTTCTTTTGTACATGAACCGGCCGGTTCATGGATCATGTACATGCTGGCGATTGGAAGAAATTTGCGTGTTTGGACTTTAGTGATGTCAGCAGTGCCGATCAACAATTGGGTCATAGACCCATGGCATCTAAGCTTGTCCACAGATTCCGTCCATGGGAGTGTTCGGTCTTTTGTCGTCTGTCTGCAGCTCTGGCGCAAAAAAAAAGAGTGTTTGAGTACTGCTCGCAAATAAACCAGTAAACATGACAGATTAGGGACGATCTCACAGGTTGATTGACTTTGCTAATTCACTAGAGTCCAAACAAAATTTATTATTCGTGGGCGCAAACCTCTTCACATCAAATTCTCAAAAATTTATCTCATTTTTTGTCGCCAGCCGCTGGATACACATTATCCATTTGCTGGCTGGTGCAAAAGAAAGACTACAAGTTTTAGGGTACTTGGTAATTTTAATTACGTGATAAAATTAGAGCTACCTGAAACTACTAAATTAAAAGGACCTGAAACTACCAAATATTCATATATTTTTAATGAAAAGTAAAAGGGCATTTAGGTAATTTCATCGGAATGACCCCACCGTAATTATTCCCATCCCCAGATCGGGCCTCCATCACCGCTCTTCTCACTCTCAGACCCGAGGCTGGACGTAGCCGGCGACGAGGCGGCGAGGTCTTAGCCGGCGCCGCGATGGAGAGGGTTGATCGGTGCCTCCATCCCACTCTTCTCACTCTCTCCCCCACATCCCACAAATCGATCTGAGGCAGAGGATCTCAGCCGGCGACGCGGCGGCGAGGGCTCAGCCGGTGACGCGGCGGCGAGGGTTCAGCTAGCGCAGCGGTGGCGAGGGTTCGTGTCGGCCCAACCGAGGGCACGTCGGCGGTGTGGGCAGACTTCTCCACCTCCCCTGCAGCAGCTGGTCGCGGGCGCGCCATCGGGCGACGCGCTGCTGCTAGTCGCCTTCTTCGTCGAGCCCAAGATGGAGGCCGTCCCGGTCGTCCCCAGCGCCTGCATCTGCTTGGACCCCTTGTCTCAGGGAACGCTTCTTGTCGGCGGCGAAGCAGCGGGGCCAACTCTTGTCGCAGGTGGCGTCGCGCTGAGATCGGCGGCGCAGCTAGCTGTTGGTCGCAGGCGGCGGCGTCGCGGCAAGCTGTTGATCTCAGGCGGCAGCGGCGGCGAGTTGCTGGACAGCAAGCAGCGTCCCGGCGGCCTGCTGAACGGTAGGAGGCGGCGCGCGAGCTGTTGGACGGCAGGAGGCAGCCTCGACGAGCTCTTTGTCCAGGGCGGCACCAGGCACGGCCTCCCATCATCGACATGGCAGGTGAGCCTCTCCTGTAGACATGTTTTTTTGCAGTCTTTGTGCTGCATCTCATGTGTGTATAACTGTATATGGCTATGATCAGTATAGCATGGTGAATGGCGTTACCAAGAGCAAAATGATCCGTTTGCAATCTTTGTCTACTACAAGGCTCTTGGCTAAAATCAATTTTGTTGTTCATTTGACATTGGGATATGCATGATTGTAGGTATACTGAAGAAGCCAAAGCTTGCCTTTCAGGCCTACAAGCTCCTAAAAAAGCCAACAATTCTAGAGTTGAATAGCTGCAGTTGTAAATAACAGAAGTTGGATCTTCAGAAGAATTTGGGATATCTACCAAAAGATGAAAAATCTGAAGACGAATAATGATGTTTGGTTTGGCCAGTACCCCAGGAACTCTCCGAACTGGTTGTAACTGGCATATTGTAAACTCTGATCTTGTAAAACAATAAAAGTAATATATAAGGTTGTTAAGTTCTTGAAATTGTCATAGATTGTAAGGCTTGTCCTTCCTACTTGTATGTTGTGATCAAGAATCATGAATGAGAAACATGTTTGCTGCAAACTTCATTTATGTATTGTTGTTCTGTCATCATTTATTAATAGTGAAAAACTAAGATTATCAAGTTGAGAGATACTAAGTCTAGTGCTACTGATGCTTGAGCCAAGGAGCATACAAATGCAACATTCTGTTTTCTAGGTGAAGAATTAGAGGTGTTGCTCTAGTTAGAACGAGGGCATACAAATGTTCAAGTCTCAGCAGTACATAAACGTTGCAACTCCAGATGTGGAGAGAGAAAAATGAATGCAAATAGATCGATGGTCTCCTCTCTTGCAGCCTTGTGCCTAGAAGATAATTTAAAATAAACAGTAAAGCCTAGGAGATACCCATAGCTATTACATTACAGTTGCCAGGTGCATAAAAAAGAGACTACATCCAAAATCTTGAAATTACACAACTCATGTCTAACTCTGATCCGTCATGCCGTTGAGCCCTCCAATTCCATTAAACTGTAATCGTGGAGGTCTGGACAGAGCAGCTGAGCTTTGCTGAGCTTGAGGCATAACAATGGCCGATGAACCCCCAGATAAAAATGTAGCTGTCATGATTAGATTTATGTTGCTAACGCCATAGTCATACCATTCCTGCACCAAACAAATTCATAAGGTGATTTGGATCGAAATACTTACTAGGAATAAAGATACGAACATACTGATACCTGAATTGCTCCATATAGTGTTGCAGTTGTCATGGTTGGGTTCATGTCGCTACTACTAGTGCCCAAGTTGAATGATCACTGCGACAAACAATTCATAAAATGGTTTGGATCTCGAATGCCCAAGTATTAATTTTGGTGCACCCTCAGCTAGGAGCGCTACGAAGTACTCAAGTACGTACCTGTAGGTTGTAGCAAAGTTCAAGAAGAGTTTGGGTCGATCGCAAGGCTGCATGAACTCGAGCAACTCTTCCTTCCGTGAATCCGGGTACGTGTGCGCGTCCGTGCACGGCGAGCAGCTCAGCGGCAGCACGACGACGAGGTCTAGCTGCAGCTTCAGGAAGATTGTTGTCTACCGGCTCGAAGCCTGGCCGTTCAAGGCGGCAGCGATGGACGCAGCTATTATAACCCTGATTGGTGTTCGGTTTGTTTTTTTCAGGTTAAATACATGGACATAACCATAATAACCCTGATTGATTAAACTTATTTTTTCTAGTTAACAAGTATTGAAACGGACGGCTATTATAATTAAGGACGAGAGGTAGCTTTCAGCATTGAAATCAACGGCTAGAATAATTTTTGGACGGGAGCTACCTGAAACTACCGGCGTAGTTTCACAAGCACCGTAAGAAGAAAGACAAAATGAACTGGCCATGTTTTCTCAACTCTGCCAAAAAATATAATGGTTGGATGAGTAGACTTTATTAGCTAGCCAATAAGAATACATCGTTCAGCAAGATTGGTGATAGAAACAACAGTGTTTCATCCCGGAGCAACACTAAAAGACGATACTAATTCTTAAGCACGGTAAAAGCTTATTTTACGCTAGTCGTGAGTCATGAGTATTAATTAGTTTGTTTGTTTGTTTACGGGGACTCTCATGAGTCACGACTAGCGCGCCAGCGCAAGTCATTTGAAAGTGAAATTTGCCTACACTATACTTTTTGAGGTTGTCCACATATAATGATGATGAACCATCCGTGTCATGAAATTTATAGTACTCCATTTTAGGCTTTTGTTTTTGTTGAGATGGAGATGACACATCTACTTAATTAGATAAAGAAGTACTCTAGGTATTAACGTTTGTTCGTTAGCATATGAATGACGTTTGTTCGTAAATAATTCATGCTAACCGATGGATCGAGGACCGATCGAGCAAATTAGTCTTAGGTTTGCATTCATATGGATGAATCAAGACTTCGGTCTGGCCTACACTATTTTTTTGGCCGGGGTTTCTCGAGAAAAGAATGGCCGGCCAACTCATTTTTTGTCTTTCTTTTGTACGTACATGGACCGGCCGGTTCATGGATCATGTATATGCTGGCGATTGGAAGAAATTTGCGTGTTTGGACTGTAGTGATGTCAGCAGTGCCGATCAACAAGTGGGTCGTGGGCTAGCTCATGGCATCTAAGCTTGTTCACAGATTCCGTCCATGAGATTGTTCGGTCTTTTGTCGTCTGTCTGCAGCTCTGGCGAAAAAAAAAAGGACTTCGACTGCCTAGTGATCAAATACTAACCACATGTTGCTCTTCGACTGCTTCATCGACCGTCTCTGCCTAGATTTTAGCGCAACCTTTTTCACTGCATCACCTACTCCTGTAAACACTGCCATTTCTTGGTAGTGCCACTTGACAGATGATACCTAGTACTGATGCTTATTTTGAGCTTGGCGCCTCTTCCAGAAGAAGAGAGGGGGAGGAGACAGCTGAAGTTAAAAACAACTCGAGAGTTTGTCTTAACAAACCCCTTACCGTACCCAGATCAGGCCGCATTAGCACATGACAGTGACACACAAACTCCATCTGAAAGCTACCAGTTGCTACCAGTATACTGCTCGCAAATAAGAACAACGACGACATTCACCAGTACAGATGGGGCATTAAAACCCAATAGCGCACAGAAGGAACGAAGTGTGTGCGATACGTAAGCATGATTTGACACTAACTTACAATTGCAAGTGGTATGGGATTGGACCTCCACCTCGTACAAGAGTCCACCTATCCCGTCGCATAAGTCCCACTTATCCCAAAAATTGAAATTATTAATGGGATTTTCCAGGATTTCCCACTTGTCCCACCTAAATCGCGATGTGGCCTATAGTTACGGCTCTCTCGCGTGGGGGGTAAATAGCTCCTATGCGACGTCGTTGAGGGTAATTGGACAGAAAGCGACGTCTTTGGCTGAAATGGCTCTCGTGCGACACATCTCGTGGTTTGAATGGCTGCTGTCCGACAGTAGGGCTTAACCGCAAGGGACAGGTTAGGGATTGGAATTATGTGTGCCTGGTGGGACCCCCAACTTATCCACATCAGCAGAGGACCCACATGAGCACCTCTGAGCGCGGGACCCACCACACCAGCTGGTAGAAAACAGAGCCATCCCGCCCCCGTGCCAGAGCCATCCCCGCGAGCTTTCCGACCGTTGCATCCTCTCGTCCCCCCTTCTTCTCCGGCGACAGCGCAGCAACGCCGGCGGTGGAGGTATGTCGTCGAGCTCCGCTGCCGTCTCCCAGTGTCAATGGCCGCGCTACGGTCCAGTGCCGCTGGGAAGGTGCCCTGATTGCCCACGAACGGCGCCCCTGAAGCGGCTTGTGCGGTAAAAGAGGCGGAGCGCGCCCCCAGAGCTCGCAGCGGTGAGCAGGAATCAGCCGAGCGGGAGACGGGGTTAGAGGCGGCCACGCGCAGAGGTGGGCGGCGACCCCTGTTGGTAGTAAGGTGCCGGGCGCAGGCGACCGAGAGGACGGCGTCGACGGGGAGCGCCGCCGACGGTCGGAAGATTGCTGTGGAGGATGCAGCCGTGTGCTACAGCTACAGGGGCCGTGCGCCGAGGCGTTGAGATCCGAGAGCCCAGCGTCGGTTAGACGAATGGGCCAACTCCACCCAATTAGGCCCATTAAGGGCGTGTTCGGTACTTCCCCAGATTCCTGAAATCCTGAGATCCTGCTCCGCACGTCCGCTTCCAGCTTCTGGTCCGGCACAGAAAACGTTCGGCAAAGAACTCCAGCTTCTCTCGGTCGGCTGGGCAGCGGCCCGTTTACACCTGGGCTGTGGCCCGTTTACACCTGGGCTGTGGCCCGTTGATTTTGCTTTTTTGCTAGTCTACGAGTTTGCCTGTACGTACTAGACTGTGTACTGCTGTAATTTTTTTGTTCAAACAGAAAATGCGAACTTGAGCATAGCAAATATTTACATCTACTAGTTTCCTTTCGAGGCTAACTGGAAGTAACATATATGCTGCTCCTTGTAATATTATCTCCGTGGCTTGCTCATCACCATCTTTACAACTTATACATAGTAATATTTCTGGAGTGGTGGTAGCAAGTGCAAAAGCATCACATTTGCAACAGGTGTAAAACTAGAGCAGTAAAAATTTTAGTAGCATCAAGTCTCATACAAGCATAATTTCAAAGCTGGTATCAAGTCCAAAAGCATCAGCTGGTGGTATCAAGTCCAAAAGCATCACATGGACAAATATATGTACATGCCACGATCATCACCATCCTAGAGCAATGGCGGTAGCTAGTTCATCCCTGAACGCATCCATGTCAGCACTGTTTGCTTCCGGAGTTGACGTATCCGAAGCAGCAGCAGGAACAATGTACCGCTTGTATCGTTCCGGAATTTCAGGCACATAATCAGGATCTCTATCACACCGCTGAAAATGGATATCTTCTCTATCATGTGCACGAATAAAATTGTGCAATGCCATAGTCGCAGCGACAATCATCTTCTGGGTAGCCATGTCATACTTTGGCATCTGAGAAGTATCTGAAATTTCATCTTCAATACCCCGAAAGATCTCTCAATTATATTGCGCTTGGACGAGTGAATTCTGTTAAACTTCTCGACAGGAGCAATACTTCGGCACCAACACAGGTTCAAAATCCATCCGAATGCAAAACCACACGAACGAACCACGACCAGCAGATGCCAAACTAACTAGAGTGGAGCAAAGTGTAAACTCTAAAGTAACATGCAGCTCAACCCAACTCATTAGGTTCTTAACAGACAAAACTGCTATATGAGGACATAAACCTCCACAAATTTCTCTATGATTATACTAAAATAGACATCTCGGATGATAAGAAACAGAAGTACAGAGCATATCAAATTGTGCCCCAAATCCCCTGCGAACCTCTACGGCGGCGAGTTGGGGAAGCAGCGCCGGCGAGTCGGGAAGCAGCGCCGGCGAGTCGGGGACGCCGGCGAGTCGGGGAAGCAGCGCCGGCGCGTCGGGGAAGCAGGGTCGAGCGCGGACGGCGAGTCGGGGAAGTGGGCGCCAGAGCTGCGGCGAGTTGAGGTGGTTCCTGTGGCCGCCAGAGTCGATCTGGACGCCGGCGAGTCGGGGAAGCAGCGCCGGCGAGTCGGGGAAGCAGGGCCGTGCGCGTCGGGGAAGCAGGGCCGTGCGCGTCGGGGAAGCAGGACGGCGAGTCGGGGAAGTGGGCGGCGGAGCTGCGGCGAGTCGAGGTGGTTCACGCGGGGGCCGGAGTCGACGGTGGCGGCGGCGGATCTACGGCGGCGGGCTAGGTCAACTGCGTCCCGTGGGGTGGGTTCTGTCCGTCTCAGCTCAGGTCGAGCTGTCGCTCGGGAGAGATAAAGAGAAGACCGAACTGTGCATTTTCACTTGGCGGTGGCAGTTCATCCGTAATTAGCTACAACTTCGCGATTTGCTGATTCGCGAAGCTGGGAAAGTGGTGCTCCGCGTTTTGTACTGTGATTCTGCTCAGCTTCGCGAATCTGGCTTCTCGGATCTGGGATGTTCGGCGCTGCTCCAGCTCGGAGCGACGCGAATCTGGAAGCTAGGGAGTTGCCGAACACGCCCTAAGTGTGGTTTTTTTCTAAAAAAGACGGTGAAAAATGAAGAAAGAAAAGGAAAGATGGGGCGGCTGGGACTCGAACCCAAGACCGCGTGGGATAGTGGCGTGAAGCGCAGCGCTGGTAACCGTGAAGCGAAATGAAGGATATTGACAGGCCTAGGGAAGAAGGGTACCTATAGTTAGAGAATGACTTCGTTGCTTAACCACTTGTGTAGTTTTATCTTTCAGCACATATTGTTTTTGAAACAACTCTTCGTTATTAATTTGATATTGGGTTGGGCACGTTTAGTTTGATATTGGTTTGGTGATGCATGTAAAATGCATACATGAACTTTGCATTATATTACTTATATTTCAATCATATTTGCATCATATAAGGGTTATATCATTGATTTATATTGATTTTGGGAATATTTCATTGTTTCCCTATTTTTCTGGAATTAACCCTGCACAGGCAGAAAACCCTATTTTCTATATTTTGATGTTTCAGGGACCCAAACGACGTCCAAATGACCTAATAATTTACGAGCATCAGTTTTTGGAAGGAACAAAGCGTGGGAGCGAAGGAAGCGAACAAACGGAGGCCCGAGGGCCAGAAGAGGGTGGCCCACGCGGCCAGATTCCTGGCCGCGTGGGACCCACCATCTGGGCCTCGAGGCTCCGTTGCCGTCGATCTTTTTTCCCGAGCCTCCGTCTTGACCTAAAAACGACTATAAAAATAGTCCCCGACGCCCTTCGGAAAGGAGCGCCGCCGAAACACAGAAACCACGAAACAGAGACCTGGAGTTGCAGATTGGAGGGGGAAAACTCCGGCGGGGCGCTGCCGGCGTGGTCTCCATCTTCTCCAACGACTTCTCCACCGTCTCCATGATGAAGAGGGAGTAGTCCACCCCTGGACTATGGGTTTGTGGAAGTAACTTATGTATCTCTCCTCTCTTGAGCTTCACTAATTAGTACCGTATGAGCTGCTGAACATGATTACGGTCATCTATGTAATACCTTTGTGGTGGATCTTTTTATGAGTTAATATATGTTTGAGATTGCAATAGTTTTGTTTCAGTTATGAAAGTAGATGCATATTATGTACCCCGTTCTTGTTTACTTGTTATGATCAAGCATGTGTATGAGAGCGTGTGAGGGGGAACGTGTGCATTAGTTGGAGTAACGGGGGTGGCTAGTGCGGTGAACGTGAGAGAAAGTTCCGCGATCCACTTGGGTGTTTTACCTTACTTTGTTGCCTCACTAGGGATAAAGAAAAATACCTTGCTACCGGAGATGTGGGTGTGACCATTGCCACTACTCCATGACTAGATCTAGCATGTTCTTATTTTAACTTCATGTCATGAAACTTAATGCTATGCTCTGATTTATCTTAATTACTAAGGTGTTATGATTTAGTTCGCATCTTGGTGGAGTATAAGAGAGATTAATAAACAAAAGATCTCTATGTTAGGACGTGATGCCCATATAATTAGTAACTTGTCATGAAACCTTTTTGTTGCAATCTCATATGTCAATTCTAGTGTTCCATTATCTATCACTTTATTAAAGAGAGAGTGCATTTGTGAAACCATGAACCCCGGTCCATTTTTAATCATAAGAAACACCTTTCCAACAACTTTTATCCACTTTACATTTTCTGCCATTTAAAAATCCGAAAATACAAAAACACTTTTACATCTTGCATTCACAATACAAAACCCAAAAATATCATCCATCATTGTTTCCACCATCCTTGCATATTTATTTATCATCATTGCATATTTATTTACTGTTTTGCATTCATTTTATTTTGATATCATTCTCACACCTTGTGCTTGACAACCACTTGGTGAGGTTGAGGGCACAAACAATTTACTTTGTTTTGTAGGTTTTCAAGAGAAGGATAAGAAGATAAATCTTTCACTACTGATTCCCCGAGAGTTCGATATTAAACCCTCGAGTCACCCCTCGTGGGGAAAACCGTCTTTCCTATACTATACACTCTGCACTTGGAGTCTCAACCTAACCCATATTCTTTTGACGCAGGTAACTACGTCAAGGGCCATCAAGACAGTTTTCTGGCGCCGTTGCCGGGGAATCATTGCTGTAAAGGTTTATCCAAGGGTATCTCACAACAAAGTCAACTTCATCACCAACTTGTGCAAACACCTAAGCTTGGGGAGGTTGCACCTACGTGAGCATCATCTTATCCATCTTTACCTTCAAAGCATTTTATTTTGTTTTGTTATTGTCTTGCATATCATATTTATATTTCGGTTTGCATTTTTATTTTCAGTTTTGCATTTTGTGTTGCATTTGTTATTTCGGTTTGCATTGTTTAGTATCATTTTATTTTCAGTTTTGCATAAAAAATTAAAAAACACATAAAAACTTGCAAAAATGGGAGAAAGAACTAAGTTGTGTGATTACACAAACACTCCAAATGATCAATTTATTGCTAGGCCCATTGCCACACCTGAGATAAAAGCTGATAGTTATGAAGTAAGTCCTAGTTTGTTGAACTTGATAACTAGGGAACAATTTGGCGGTAGTGCTATGGAGGATGCCTCTATGCATCTTCATGATTTTGTTGAAATATGTGACATGCAAAAGTTTAAAAATGTGGAAAGTGATATTCTAAAACTGAAGTTATTTCCTTTCTCACTTAGAGGAAAAGCTAAAGAGTGGTTGCATTCATTACCTACTGGTAGCATTAATTCTTGGGATGATCTAAAAGAAGCTTTCATTAAGAAATATTATCCTCCTGTTAAAATTTTGCAAAATAGAAACAATATTCTTTCTTTTAGGCAAAATGAAAATGAACATGTTGCCATGGCTTGGGATAGGATAAAACTTATGCTTAGAACTTGTCCATCACATGGGGTCAATGAATGGACCATATTACACTCTTTTTACAATGGTCTAAATTACATGTCTAGAAATATTCTTGATTCCGCTGCTGGAGGGGCTTTTATGGGAAAAACTATAGTAGAAGCTAAGAACATATTGGAAAGTATTTTGCAAAACTATAGTCAATGGCATACTGATAGAGCACCTAATCCATCTAAGAAAGTAAACTCCATAGAAGAAACAAATGATTTGTCATCTAAAATGGACACTATTCTTGCTTTCATTAATAAACAAAATATTGAAAATGTGCCTTTGCAAGAACTAGTTGGTAATAATCCTGAAAATGTTGATGTTAACTTCATTAGGAACTATGGTAATAATGGGTATGGTAATAACAATTATAATTCCTATAATAAACCCCCGTATGTGCCAAACAAATATGCCACTAGTAGTAATGTTTCTAGTGATTTGGAAAACACCATTAGATCATTTATATCTACTCAAAAGGAGCTTAATAAGGAATTTATATCTAAGTTTGAAAAACAAGACTCTTTGTTTGAAAGGGTAGATCAGCTCACTAAGGAAGTTTCCTCATTAAAGAACACCATTATAGCTCAAAAACATGAGGAAACAATTAAATATTGTCAAGAGGTTATAAATAAATCTTGGGAACATATTCATGAGCAAGAGAGAATTGCTAAGGAAACTATTATGGTAATGAAAGAGAGAAAAGTTGAGGAAGTTAAAATGCTTAGTGAAGTCAAGGAACCATTGCTTGACTTAGAGAATTGTAGCTTGCATGAATTAATATCTATCTTACAAAATTTGCAAGTGATCCTTCCATTAATGTTAACCAAGCAGGTTTTGGTTCTTATATTGCTAATCATGTTTTAAAAGAAAAGATTGCTAGGTACAACCAAGAAGCTATGATACCACCTAAGCTTGGGGATATATGGATTCCCAAAGTACTAGTAACCATTGGAAAAGAGACACACCATGCTATATTAGATCTAGGATCTAGTGTCTCTGTTTTATCTAAAGAATTATATGAAGTACTTGAATTAAAGAATCTTGAAAAATGCTCTATTGAACTTGCACTTGCTGATGATTCCATTAAACATGCTTTAGGAAAAGTAAGTGATGTTATGGTAGAGTTGCATATGACATTTGTACCTGTTGATTTTCTAATCATGGATATGGGGAATAAAACCTCTAGTCCAATTATTCTTGGAAGACCTTTTCTTCGTACCACAGGTGCTATCATTGATTCAAAAGAAGGGAATGTGAAGTTTCAGTTTCCACACAAGAAGTGCATGGAACACTTCCCAAGGAAGAGGGACACATCAAAGTTCAAGCTCCCTCATGAGCTTCGTCCACAATAAATATCAAGTAAGAAGCCTAGCTACATGGCTATAAAGAAAGCGCTTTACGGGAGGCAACCCGGTTGTTTTTATTTTTGATTTTCTTTGTGTCCTCTTGCTGTAACAAGAGACTTAGTTTTTAGTTTTGTTTCTGGAATTTTTAATAAAGTGCCAAGTTTTACCTATTTTGGTTTGAAAAAGTTGCTATTTGCATTCGGAGATTTTATTCCAGCACGAATCTGTGCACGGTATGATTTTTAATTCCTATTCTGTAACTCCGAATGAGCTGATATTTGAACTGTAGTTGCAACTTTTCATCCTCTGTAAGCATGAATTTTTCAGAATTTTTCGACATATTTAAGTAGGGTAGAAAAATACGTTTTGCTGCTGCTGTTTTTTGGACAGATTCTGTCCCATTTTGTTTGATGCATTCTTTGAACTTTTAACTTGAATCTTTTTATCCAATTGAGTTTATAAGTAGGCATACAACATTATACACTTTCTGGACATTCATATGAATTTTTGTTTAAGGATTTTATGCAGCAAGTAATTCATTTGTCTATCACTACTAATGTCACCCCACAGAAAAGAAATGGGAGAAACGGTGTTTTGAAGTTTTTTCACAGGGATTAGAGGAGATGCACCAAGAGCTATCCAAGGATGGTGAAGACCATAAGCTTGGGGATGTGAAGACAACCCCACTGGACCAACACACTCTCGGTTTGCACACGTCTAACTTCTGTTTTTCGATCAATGCACTTTATCGCATAAACTTGGAGCGTCTTTTATTTGCTTTTTATTTCGGTTTGATTTTTGTTTGTCTTGAGACCACCACTATCATTTATATATGAGAGAGCTACTGGAAATTTGGGTTGAATTAAGTTGGATGCTATTAAAAAGATTGGGAAAGGGATGTTTGAGTTGATTCAAAAAGATACATATAGTTGCATGATTCATATGCTTTTAATGAATATTAATTTGCAAGTGTTTTATCAAGAGCTATCTTTTATTCATGTTTTGATGCTGAATGTTACTTTACTTTGTTTAACATGGATTGGTTAGTTCTATGGACACTTATGCATGCATTTAGACGGTCAACTTTCTCCCTCTTGCTAGCCCAAAAATTCCAACAAGTAAAAACTTGTTTTCCAACACCTTCAACCAAAGTTTTTCCAGTGAGTCCACCATATCTACCTATTAGCTTTATGCTATTCCGAGTATGTTTATCATGTTATTTTGTATTATCTATACTTCTGAATTAAAATGCTTATGTTATTGATTGTTATGGGAAAAGTTGGTTAAAGAGCTCTCACGAACTTGATGCACACCTTACTTTTATTGCACTTAATAAACATGACCCATTGTGATTAAAATTATGAAGTTGTGAGCTTGACAAGAGTCTTGGTTGGGAGTTAGCTCATATGTGCTGTCACATGGCAAGCTTTCAACGTGCTCTTTATATTTTGTTGATATCATGTACTTTTGTTTATGGATGCTTATCATGGTGCCAAATAAATGTGGAAACTTAGTAAGTTTAATGAGTTTGTATAAATGGCTAGAGAGACGCCTGGGCCGCTAATCTAAGCCATGCATCATTCATGGTGGAAATTTACTTACATGCTATGGTGAACCTTCAGTGATGCACCCCACAATAAAAAGCTATACCAATAGTAAATAAAAAGGGTGTGGAGATTGTTCATTTTGTTTGTTTGTCTTGTCATTTTGACATGGGCTTGTTCCATGTCCTGAGGCAAGAGGTACCCCAGTTGACGCTCTTGATGACGCTATTATATTACTTACAATGACCTAACTTGAACTTGCTTTTGTGTCCCAAGTTGAGTAACACCGTGGTGTAGGTACTCGTATTCACGGGGCATGAGACATTCAACCCATACTTTGTCAAGCATACTACTCATATTTGCTTTCACTTTAAACTTTAACCATTCAAGATGCTATGATAGGGGTAATGAGAGCTTGACACCAATGAATACCACATTGCAAACATTAACTTAAGTAGAAGCATTTGGAAGTTAGATGAAACTTATTCATGTTTTACCTCTACTCATTTATATATCTTTCCAAAGTGTCCACCTTTTATATTCAGATTTACAAGAATACTCTATGACCATTATAGGATGTTTTTACTTTTCATTATGCATACATTTGGTCCATAGTACTTTCTTCTATGTTACACTTTGTGAATTATCATTGAACATCCTTACATTGAATATTTGATATCACTTCATAATCTATCTTGTATATTGCTACTCCTTTGAAGAATGAATCATTTGACTCTATGTAGCAATAGTAATCATCTTTGATATCCTTTGATAGTATTAAATTGCAAAGTCCATGTTAGTTTTATCACCTTCATACTCGAGGACGAGTATAGGTTAAGCTTGGGGATGTTGATGCATGTAAAATGCATACATGAACTTTGCATTATATTACTTATATTTCAATCATATTTGCATCATATAAGGGTTATATCATTGATTTATATTGATTTTGGGAATATTTCATTGTTTCCCTATTTTTCTGGAATTAACCCTGTGATACGTCCAAAACGTATCTATAATTTTTGATTGTTTCATGCCATTTTTATGCTTTTAGCACTTGTTTTATATTAAGTTTATTATTTATTTGGACTAACCTACTAATAGTTGCAAAAGTGCACAATGTTCTTGTTTTACTCTTTGATGTGTAGAAATTATCAAGAATACAAGAGGAAACCTTGTTGGAGTCGAATTGGGACTTTCCTGAAATCTGTCTGAGAACTTTTTACGAAGATTGCCAGTTTGACCCTCGAAGATGACGTTATATGGAGACCTGGCTGTTACGAAAGTTGTCACAATTTTCCATACGAAGATTTTAAGCCCGAGATCAGCCCAATCGGAGTTCGGACGCGGCCTGTAGGCCCGTTTTGGTGGAACCCTAAAAGGGGGTGACGGAAATCCGAGAAGATATATAAAGGGAGGAAACCTAATTCGTGGAGGACTCCTCCACCCACGAATTTCAGCCACCAAAAGCCACGTTTTTGCCTCCCCCATGGATCCCATCTCCATGGGGGAGGGCTCCCAAGAAGCCATGAAGGAGGGAGGCTAAGGGGCGGCGCTCCCCAAGCTTGCCGGCGGCGGGGAAAGGAGTTCCCCGCACCGCCGGCGCCGCCGCCGCGCTGCCCTCTCCGCCGTCTTCACCGCCATCTCCATCACCATCTCCTCCTTGTATTCAGTGGTTCATCCTCCCACAAACCTCTGTACCGTCCTATGTAAACATGGTGTTTGATGCTATAATATTTATCCTATGATTTACATCATGTTTCCGTAGTTTATTTGTCTTTTGATTGCTTAATTGAATGCATGAGGTTCATTAGAGTTGTATGTCTATATGGTGCTGTCCTTTGGTGTCCATTATATTTGTGCGCGCATGGATCAAACACCCTAGGGTTGGTAGTATTTGTAACGAAGCGGGGGAAGTTCTGCCGGAGTGACAGAAACCTGAGAACGCGAACCGATTAGTTGCACGTATGGGAGTAAGAGGACCTTGAACTTAAGGCTATGGTTGGGGAAACCTTAATGCATTGTTAGTATTTGCGGATGCTTTCTAACAATCCAATCATATAGTACTTGTAATCCCAAGTAGTGGAGTGCATGTATATTTAGCCTCTCCCACATAGAAAACTGCATCGAAGACAATGAACCAAGTACCTTCACTAATTAATCTTGGACAAAGCCACCACAATTACCACCACTTTTCCACACTCATGGTACTGTTAGTATATGGTTACTTAGTGTATTTTATTGCTGCAGCACTAACATTTACTTTCTTGTATTTATTATCTTGCAAAACTACCTCTCATACCCGTATTGCTACCGTAGTTTTATTTCTAGATAATGCAAACGTTTAGTGTGCGTAGAGTTGTATCAGTGGTTGATAGAACTTGAGAGAATACTTATCCTACCTTTAGCTCCTCGTTGGGTTCGACACTCTTACTTATCGAAAAGGCTACACGCGATCCCCTATACTTGTGGGTTATCAAGACCTTTTCTGGCGCCGTTGCCGGGGAGCCATAGCGTAGGTTAATGTTCTTGTGTGCACTTGTTTGCTTTATCTCTAAGTAGTTTTTATTTTCAGTATTAAGTTGTTCTTTATCTTACTATGGATAGGGAATGCGAATTACAAAAAAAATTAGGTGTAGTTGTTATCTAAAAACGTTTTCAAAAAGAAAAGTGATTGGAAAGATGAGTAATGGTTAAATGGGGGTCGACCTTGAACACTTGTGTTCATGCCTATGAAACCAAAACAAATCTTTCCATGGAAGCTTTTCATTAAAAACATGTAAATATTGTAAATATTGTGTATATACCTCTGTACATAAAAATAAAATGCTAATTATAGTCTTTAGTTAATTGAAAGTTGATAGTTTTACTTTGCTGTCCAGAAACAGATTTTCTGTGCTCCACCGTATTAAATGTTTAAAATCACCAGAACGTGATCTTGATCTGAAATTTCTTGAGTGCAAAGTGATGCTTATTAGCTTTCTTTCATTAGACTAACTTTTTCTGATTTAAGGTACGTAGATAGGTCGAAAAATTCGATCTTTACTGACTGTTCTGTTTAGACAGATTTTGTGCTTCTCTGTAAATAAAATCGTGATAAATCTCAGAATAGTATTTTGACTTGAAAATTTTTGTGCATAAACCTGAGATTATTATCTTTCTTTCATTAGACTAAAGTTTTTCGATTTGAGCTACTTAACTATCTCGTTGAATGCCATCTTTACGGACTGTTCAGTTTTGACAGATTTCTTTGTTTATTCAATATTGTACTTGGTGTTGTTAGTTTCATTAGTTTTTCGACGGACAACGGAAATCATGAACACCTTAGTATATACAGTGGCTAATGTTGAGTAAAAATTATAAAACTTGTCAATGCTTGAACATGAGTGGATTTTATTTAATGAGTACTAACCCTACTAATGAGTTTTGTGAAGTTTTATGTGGATGTAGCTTATAAGATCTAATCAATATGGTGATATGAGATGAATAAGAAGACGCAAGAGCTCAAGCTTGGGGATGTGTAGGTGCATCCCAAGAACATATTCAAGAAGATACAATCATCTAAGCTTGGGGATGCCCGAGTCATCCCCCTATTCATCAACTAACATGAGGTTGTCTCGTTCATACTCTATATTACCCGTCCACATGATATGTATTGTCTTAACTTGTATTATAATTGCTTTTATATGTCTTGGTTTTACCTTCTTTAGTTTTATTAGGCTTTATTTGGTTTCGATTGCTTCTTTACTTTCACTTATAAATTCAAAATAACAAAAATATTTTCTTTTGTTTTGCTTCTTTGTTTGGTTCTTTATTTTAATTTTATTTGGGTTTTACTTTTGATTTTTATTTAGAGTTTTCCTTGCTGTAGCTAGCATGTTTAGGTCTTGCTTAGCCTCTGGTTTCTTAGTTTATCAAAAATAAAGTACCAAGTTTTATCCATTTAGCTTAGTTGATACATATGTAAAAAGTGATTTTCTGTTTTCGGTATCTACTGCTTATTGCGCGATTTTTCATATTTTACTGGAAGCTCTAAAAATCACGAAAAATTACTGATGTTGTAGCACCTAATCCTCTGCATGTACAAAAATTGGCTAAAATTTCGGGCATGTTTAAGTGCACCTAAAAATTGCGTTTTCCAGCTGCTGTTTTTCTGGACAGATTCTGACTTTTGTTGCAAGAGTGGCCTCTTTTCGTTTTCATTTGATTTTTAATGGTTCTTACCTTTCATTTATAAGTTGGCCATTTAAGCAACCTTTCTGTAACTTAAAAACAAAATTTTATTTGGTTTAATAGTAGCACTTGGGAAATATTATCTATTGTACTAATGTCTAACCGCAGAAAAGAATGGGAAAGTTTTTGTGTTGAAGTTTTTTCACAGAGAATGAAGGAACACCAAACTATGGAATATTGAAGAATTACCAAAGTCATAAGCTTGGGGATGTCCCCGCATCCCTCTTCATCAATAACCCCACGGTTTGCAAACCTTTAAACTTTGTTTTTTGAGCAACATAGGAACTTAACTAAACTTGAAGCGGCTGTATTTTATTATCTATTTATCTTAGCATCAAACACCAGTTACATTAATAAGTGGATCGTCACATATTTTATTTATCCTCTGTTTTCAATGTTTACTTGGTTAATGGATTACTTGTTGAAACTTAAAAATGATGTGTGAATAATACTGTTTAGTAGTTTATGTTTTCTTATGGTTAGTCTCAACTAGCTAATAGTGCATATTATGTTATTTTGATATCAACATGCATTGTCCTGTTCATAAGATGGTATGGTATTGTGGTATCCTCCTCTGAATAATTCACTTGAATCGACTTGGCACATGCTCACACATGTTATGACTGAAAAATAAAAGTCAATTAAGCCTTGATGATCTATTTTGCCTCAGAGTTTTAGTATCGTTTTTATGCCTCCGTTAATTTTATTTTGTCGCAAGCATGATTATGACCGTTATCGCTCTCGTGGTTGTCGCTTCCCAGTCTATTGCTAGCCTTCACTTGTACTGAGCGGGAATGCTGCTCGTGCATCCAAATCCTTAAAACCAAGTTATCCCAAAGAGTCCACCAAAAAATTCCTATGCATGGTATTTCAAGCCATTCCAAGTAAATTTGCATGTGCTACCTTTAAAACCTTCAAAATATTTCTCTTTTTGTGTCAATGTTTACTAGCTCATGAGGAATTAGTGTGGTTATTCTTTATTCTATTTGTCAAATGGACTTTTACACCTGGACTAGTGGCATATACATCCGCTTATCCAATAACTTGCAAAAAGAGCTGGCAACGGGGTGCCCAGTCCCAATTAATTACAACTTTAACCAATTAATTCTCTTCACACTTTTGCCCTGATTCATCAGTAAGCAATGACAAACAGTGAAATACCTGAATGTGTGTAAACCAAAGAGAAAGAGGGATGATCTGCCTTGCTGGTAGAAATAACGTCCTTCATGGGAGCCGCTCTTAAAAGTCCGTTTGACAGGTAGAATACTGTTCTCACCCGCTACCATTCGTTGACAATTAACAAACACCTCTCAAAACATTTTTACCTCTGTTTTTAAAACAAAAAGCTCTAGCACGTGTTAATCCCTGCTTCCCTCTGCGAAGGGCCAATCTTTTATTTTTATGTTGAGTCACCATCCTTTCTTTGAGCACTTCTTCGAGAGCATAGCTGTCGTTCTTAGTGTAATGTGCTTGTCCCAGAATACGATTAATTGAGGTATAACCATGATGCTTTTATCTTTGATATCTCTATATCTAGTCTTCACTTGAACTTCAGAGGTGCCTTGGCATTTATGTTTTGCTCCACAATTAAGGGCAAGCGAGATACCACTCTATCATGCTTTATTATGGTCATTACAATCTTGTTGATGTTTATAAATTTCATGTTATAAGCTCTTAGTTCGTTGATACTTTTCATTAGGAAACATGATTGCTAAGTTTTATTATCCATACATCATGCAATTGTTAAAGACCTGATCATAGCATTTACAATCAAAAATTATTTTGTTATCATTTACCTACTCGAGGACGAGCAGGAATTAAGCTTGGGGATGTTGATACGTCCAAAACGTATCTATAATTTTTGATTGTTTCATGCCATTTTTATGCTTTTAGCACTTGTTTTATATTAAGTTTATTATTTATTTGGACTAACCTACTAATAGTTGCAAAAGTGCACAATGTTCTTGTTTTACTCTTTGATGTGTAGAAATTATCAAGAATACAAGAGGAAACCTTGTTGGAGTCGAATTGGGACTTTCCTGAAATCTGTCTGAGAACTTTTTACGAAGATTGCCAGTTTGACCCTCGAAGATGACGTTATATGGAGACCTGGCTGTTACGAAAGTTGTCACAATTTTCCATACGAAGATTTTAAGCCCGAGATCAGCCCAATCGGAGTTCGGACGCGGCCTGTAGGCCCGTTTTGGTGGAACCCTAAAAGGGGGTGACGGAAATCCGAGAAGATATATAAAGGGAGGAAACCTAATTCGTGGAGGACTCCTCCACCCACGAATTTCAGCCACCAAAAGCCACGTTTTTGCCTCCCCCATGGATCCCATCTCCATGGGGGAGGGCTCCCAAGAAGCCATGAAGGAGGGAGGCTAAGGGGCGGCGCTCCCCAAGCTTGCCGGCGGCGGGGAAAGGAGTTCCCCGCACCGCCGGGCCGCCGCCGCCCTGCGCCGCCGCGCTGCCTCTCCGCCGTCTTCACCGCCATCTCCATCACCATCTCCTCCTTGTATTCAGTGGTTCATCCTCCCACAAACCTCTGTACCGTCCTATGTAAACATGGTGTTTGATGCTATAATATTTATCCTATGATTTACATCATGTTTCCGTAGTTTATTTGTCTTTTGATTGCTTAATTGAATGCATGAGGTTCATTAGAGTTGTATGTCTATATGGTGCTGTCCTTTGGTGTCCATTATATTTGTGCGCGCATGGATCAAACACCCTAGGGTTGGTAGTATTTGTAACGAAGCGGGGGAAGTTCTGCCGGAGTGACAGAAACCTGAGAACGCGAACCGATTAGTTGCACGTATGGGAGTAAGAGGACCTTGAACTTAAGGCTATGGTTGGGGAAACCTTAATGCATTGTTAGTATTTGCGGATGCTTTCTAACAATCCAATCATATAGTACTTGTAATCCCAAGTAGTGGAGTGCATGTATATTTAGCCTCTCCCACATAGAAAACTGCATCGAAGACAATGAACCAAGTACCTTCACTAATTAATCTTGGACAAAGCCACCACAATTACCACCACTTTTCCACACTCATGGTACTGTTAGTATATGGTTACTTAGTGTATTTATTGCTGCAGCACTAACATTTACTTTCTTGTATTTATTATCTTGCAAAACTACCTCTCATACCCGTATTGCTACCGTAGTTTTATTTTCTAGATAATGCAAACGTTTAGTGTGCGTAGAGTTGTATCAGTGGTTGATAGAACTTGAGAGAATACTTATCCTACCTTTAGCTCCTCGTTGGGTTCGACACTCTTACTTATCGAAAAGGCTACACGCGATCCCCTATACTTGTGGGTTATCACCCTGCACAGGCAGAAAACCCTATTTTCGATATTTTGATGTTTCAGGGACCCAAACGACGTCCAAATGACCTAATAATTTACGAGCATCAGTTTTTGGAAGGAACAAAGCGTGGGAGCGAAGGAAGCGAACAAACGGAGGCCCGAGGGCCAGAAGAGGGTGGCCCACGCGGCCAGATTTCCTGGCCATGTGGGACCCACCATCTGGGGCCTCGAGGCTCCGTTGCCGTCGATCTTTTTTCCCGAGCCTCCGTCTTGACCTAAAAACGACTATAAAAATAGTCCCCAACGCCCTTCGGAAAGGAGCGCCGCCGAAACACAGAAACCACGAAACAGAGACCTGGAGTTGCAGATTGGAGGGGGGAAACTCCGGCAGGGCGCTGCCGGCGTGGTCTCCATCTTCTCCAACGACTTTTCCACCGTCTCCATGATGAAGAGGGAGTAGTCCACCCCTGGACTATGGGTTTGTGGAAGTAACTTATGTATCTCTCCTCTCTTGAGCTTCACTAATTAGTACCGTATGAGCTGCTGAACATGATTACGGTCATCTATGTAATACCTTTGTGGTGGATCTTTTTATGAGTTAATATATGTTTGAGATTGCGATAGTTTTGTTTCAGTTATGAAAGTAGATGCATATTATGTACCCCGTTCTTGTTTACTTGTTATGATCAAGCATGTGCATGAGAGCGTGTGAGGGGGAATGTGTGCATTAGTTGGAGCAACGGGGGGTGGCTAGTGCGGTGAACGTGAGAGAAAGTTCCGCGATCCACTTGGGTGCTTTACCTTACTTTGTTGCCTCACAAGGGATAAAGAAAAATACCTTGCTACCGGAGATGTGGGTGTGACCATTGCCACTACTCCAAGACTAGATCTAGCATGTTCTTATTTTAACTTCATGTCATGAAACTTAATGCTATGCTCTGATTTATCTTAATTACTAAGGTGTTATGATTTAGTTCGCATCTTGGTGAAGTATAAGAGAGATTAATAAACAAAAGATCTCTATGTTAGGACGTGATGCCCATATAATTAGTAACTTGTCATGAAACCTTTTTGTTGCAATCTCATATGTCAATTCTAGTGTTCCATTATCTATCACTTTATTAAAGAGAGAGTGCATTTGTGAAACTATGAACCCCGGTCCATTTTTAATCATAAGAAACACCTTTCCAACAACTTTTATCCACTTTACATTTTCTGCCATTTAAAAATCCGAAAATACAAAAACAATTTTACATCTTGCATTCACAATACAAAACCCAAAAATATCATCCATCATTGTTTCCACCATCCTTGCATATTTATTTATCATCATTGCATATTTATTTACTGTTTTGCATTCATTTTATTTTGATATCATTCTCACACCTTGTGCTTGACAACCACTTGGTGAGATTGAGGGCACAAAACAATTTATTTTGTTTTGTAGGTTTTCAAGAGAAGGATAAGAAGATAAATCTTTCACTACTGATTCCCCGAGAGTTCGATATTAAACCCTCGAGTCACCCCTCGTGGGGAAAGCCGTCTTTCCTATCCTATACACTCTGCACTTGGAGTCTCAACCTAACCCATATTCTTTTGACGCAGGTAACTACGTCAACGGCCATCATTTGGGCACGAACATTGTTTAACACATATAAAGACGAGATAAATAAGATGCAAACGAGTACCACCATTACATAGATAAGTCCACAAGGACACGACACGACACGACACAGAAAAACACAGGAAACAAAATAAACAAGATAGAACTAAAACAAAATAAACAACTTCTCTCCGGCGGGCTTGCTTCACGAACAGCATCTTGAACTTTCTTCCACCTTGGTCGCCTCTTCACCACCGTCTTCAACTTCAGTCCTCCTCGTAGGGGAGGGAGTGCATATGGTTTGGGTGGGGGAAGATGCTCTCGAAGTTGGTTAAGATGTTGTAGGTGGTGAAGAAGATTGACTCGCAGCCGCACCAAAAAACTTGGCCGAGGAGATGTTGCGCGTCGAACGGGTTGGGGAAGGTGACCGTGATCATCTTGATGGTGAAGTCGTCACGAAGCACATCGAGCTCGTACATCACCGGCGAGCCCGGTGGGAGATGGACAAAGCCGGCGTCGAGGAAGTCGCGCGCGAGCAAGTGGTTTTGGATTTGCAACATGAAATTTTCCAAAGAACTCACCAAAGGTTCATTTTGGAGTGAATAAGAAGGATCCAGGCTTAGTTTTTCATTTTCATGTTTTAAACTTGTTTAAATGTTGGTCAAAGTTAGGTTTGACCAATATTTGAAATGAGCATAAAAAATTCAAAAAATGAAAAAACCTGCGCACATAGTCTCCTTATGACATATACTAACGATTCAAGTTGATAAACAAGGTCTTCATATATTCAAACGAAGAAATGCACATAACCAATGTGATATCTCACACTATGTTGTTTGAAATCAAGAGTGAAGTGAAGTGGTTTTGGATTTGCAACATGAAATTTTCCAAAGAACTCACCAAAGCTTTATTTTGGAGTGACTAAGAAGGATCCAGGCTTAGTTTTTCATTTTCAAGTTTTAAACTTGTTTAAATGTTGGTCAAAGTTAGGTTTGACCAATATTCAAATGAGCATAAAAAATTCAAAAAAAATTAAAAAATGAAAAAACCTGGGCATATAGTCTCCTTATATGCATAATAGATTTGTAGAACAGTTATTTGGCTGATTTAGACAAGGTCGAAAATAGCTTGCTTAGAAATGAGGTCGTTTACCCTACCTTTGGAGCTCCTTTTTAGCACTTTTTCATGAACGTGAGTTTACTTCGCAAAAAGGCTCAAATTGACAACCAACTTGAATTCAAAATTGAACAAAAATTCAAATTTGAACCAACATTCAATCTTTACATGGTATTTTTGTTAGATGGAGGGTTGTAACTATTACCTCCTAATGGTGGTAGATTTGTCGCAAACATAGGCATAGCATAGTGTAAAGGGTTGATGCCTCCCTTTGCCCACCCAAGTTCGAATCCCCATGCTCACAATTTGGGTGTTGCACATTATTCCCGTCTAGTCCAGTCCCATCCATCAAGATATCGCACTGGGACAAAAAATTTGAATTTTTATTTGTTGAGCGTATCAGCGCTAGCTTTCACAAGGTTAAGAGAATCCAGAGTTCCGAGCTGCGATCTGAGGTTTTCAGCAGTGTCCGATCAGCTCTGTCTGACGCTCTCTCTGCTATCTACTTCCACAATCTCAATGCCAACCTTCAGGTTGCTCTTACTAGGATAGACTCCGAAGCAGCGAGGGCAGCAGCTACCGGCGCGGTTTCCGGGATAGTTGGCCAGCTCATTCCTCGATATCTCCCTAATACTGGACCAGAATATCAAGACGCTGACTCATCGTCTGAAGGTGATCCAAGCAACTCTTCTGAAGATCCTGACGGCTCAGCGGAGGATTCGGATGGCTTCGACTGACGACGCGTCCTGTCATTATATCTCTTTTGCCTTGTCGATCCCCGGATACCTTCCCTGCACCATGTAACAACTTTTGGAAGCCAGACAGTTTAGCGATTAGCTCAGTATGCATGACTAGGAACAAAATCTCATGTATGCGATGACCATGCAAGTCTATCCGTAGTCAGACTTTTGCAAAACAGAGTTTCTTTCGTTTTGGGCGAAAGCCCCCAGCGTCTAAAAAGACCTTTAAATTAGCATTTTCAAAAAACACTTTCACGACGCTAGCGAACTTGCCAAGTAATTCCCCGTGGAGGGACGGACCCTTCCCACTTTACATACGTGGCGGAATGGATCCAGACCCACCAACCTGTGGAGGGACGGACCCTTCCCACTTTTCATACGTCGCAAAACGGATCCAGACCCACCAACCTGTGGAGGGACGGACCCTTCCCACTTTTCATATATATGTGGCGGAACGGATCCAGACCCACCAACCTATGGAGGGACAGACCCTTCCCACTTTTCATATGTGGCGGAACGGATCTAGACCCACCAACCTGTGGAGGGACGGACCCTTCCCACTTCCACCGTTCACGGGTGTTATCCCGGATACGGACTGTTCTGGGCATATCTCGCAAACAGGTTTTCTTTATTTCCAACACACACATGAACAGGCATAAAACAACTAACACGCTAGAAACATGTACCCCCTGTGGTTCAACCTTCACATCATTCCTCGGCCGGGTCTGAATCTGTCCTCTGACTTGACTGCCATGATCTTACTTACCTTTTAACGGATGCTCTCCTGTTGAAGGAATTCCCTGGGACCAGATAAACTGACCCACTTCCCATCATATCTCCCTGGGGGAATGCTGCTCCCGGGAACCAGTCCCACGAATGGTCCTGTCGCTCATCTTTAACCAGACATTTTCCGACTACCTTCCACAGTTCTTCTTGGGTGTCCACTGACCGGACTATCAACTTCTCCCTTACTCTCTGGTTACGGACGTTGGCGCTGAAAGACATTATCACCTTTGCGTCATTGGTCCCCGGGACACGATCTGCAGTACTTTTGAGAACTGGCCATGTAATCACTATGTCGAATACCTTGGGGGCGTGCTCTGGACATGCCGATGTTGGTATTCGCACGTTCCGGTAGGTGAAACCTTGTCAAAAAGAGGAACATCTAGCTACCTTTGGGTTATTCTTGTGTTCCTTGTTCTTGATAGTTGTGCGAGGCAACATCTAGCTACCTTTGGCGAATTGTCGAAAACCTTGGGGGCGCGCTCTGGACACGCCCGATTGTGGCATTCAAAAAACACCTTGACGTCGCATAGGAGCTATTGATAGAAAAAAAGTCTAGGAAATTCAAAAAATAGTGAGACTTCAGAATGACACTATATAGATAGAAAACAAGTCTAGGAAATTTATTTGGCTGATTTAGACAAGGTGAAAAAAAACTTGCTAAGGAATGGAGCCGTTTACCCTACCTTTAGAGCTCATTTGAAACACATGTTGTTCAAGACTTAGCAAAAGGCCTAAGTTTGATGACCAAGTTAGATCAAACAAGTGCATAATAGTATGAAATCATTGCAACATCCAAGCCTAGCAGAAATACCATGTAAATTTGAATTTTGATTCAAAGTTGAATTCAGACTAGACAAAAATCAAAAGACTCCCCCACACGCTCCCAGCGCTGGGCAAACACTGCCCGAAAGAGTTTCATGCAGCTAACAAAATTCACCAGACTTCCGGACTAGAGTTTGCAGCTCATTCTTCCAGTGTCCATCTTCCCAGAGAGCACCTCCGAACGCCTTGGCCCTGGAGCTGTCTCTGTTGTTGCAGCTGGCTCTGTAGCTGATTCCTCTAGCTCAATTTCATCTCGCAGAGAATTTCTGAGCACACCAAGCTGTCCTCCGCCAGCCCGGCAACATGACTGAAATCCTCTAGGGTCACCGCTGCTTCGAAGTCCAGGCTCAGCTCGTGTTGAATCGGGGTTGAGCGTGTTGAAATCCTCCTCGATGAGATCCGGCCCGAGCTGCTCTGGTCGCCCACAGTAATGTTGCGCATCGAGGCAAACCTCTGTCTCGCCCTCGGCGGCGAATGACGGCAAAGTGGAAAACCCTTGCCGCCGTAGCCGTGATGCAACCACGCCTGCTTCAACACCTGCTTCACCGAAATCCGGTATCGCTTGCAATGCTCGATCGCGGTTGGATCCCTCGCCGCTGCCCGAGTCACGAATCTGGCCGCCGGTCTCCTCTGCGACCGTGGACCCGCACCACCCCATCCTCCACCCTCCCTCGTTGCGTTAGCTGCGATTGTGACCGCAAGCCCTGCGTCGCGGCCCGCCTGCTCGACTCCGATTGCCGCTTCTCTTCTCGCGCCGCCGCTTGACTCGCCCGCTCCATCTACCGCCGTCGCCAGGATTGATTTCCTCCAGCCCGGAGAAGCCGAGACGACATGACGTAGACTAGAGGAGTGAGCTCCAAGTGACGGCGATGCGTGGCAGGGAATATCTGTCGCCAGGAGGTCCATGGACGGCAACCGAGATGGTTTCGCCATGAACAGAGGCTGGGGTCGCTACAGTGCACGCCCCGGGCTGACTGAACGCGCTGATGTGGCGGGGTGAGTGGTGTGAGGTCCCACTCGTCATAAACTCGTCCATGTAACGGTCAAACGGGGCTGACCGACGTGGGGAAAAGTACACTTAAGGGCCATGTCGCAGCAGAGCAATTTTGTGCTCACAGAGATGTCACGCATGAGCTATTACAACCAACGACGTCGTTGTCCATACATTTGATGGGAAAGACGTCGCATAGGAGCTATTCACCCCTCGCGTGGACATGAGGTAGAGGACGATGAAATAATTTGCGCCAGCGCGGTGAAGGACGACAGCAGCAGGAGGAGATGGACTTCCGGCTGCAGCACGAGGAAACCAGGAAAGCAGGGCCGTGCCTGGCCGAGGGCTCGCCGGAGAGAAGGGAGGCGTGAGCTCTGGCTGGCGGCCATGGCGACAGGGCGCGTCGATGCGTCGAGGATAGCGAGCTGGAGCGGCCAGAGGCGCTCCAGATGGCGGCGGAGCCCAGAGAAGGCCAGAGCAGAGGCGAGGCATGGGGTCGAGCAGGAGCTCCCAGTGCGGTCCCGAGGTCATCGTCCCCGAAAGAGTGGAGCAGCACATAGGCAGGCGGAGGGGATAAGGTGGAGAACGGCTGGAGGCGAGCTGGCGCCGGGTTGAGTGAAGGAGAGGAGGGAGAGGTCGGCGGAAACGCTAGGGAGGCCGGCCTGCGGCGCTAGGGAGTCGACGCTAGGAAGGCCGACCGTGCCGCTAGGAGTTGGCGTGGAGCCTCACGACCTGAGATTGGGGATGAGCTTGCCAAGGGCCTATTTGATTCAAAGGATTTCGAAAGGAATTTCATAGGATTGCAATCCATAGGAATTTTTCCTATGTAGTCCATTTGGTTCAAAGGAATGAATCATTCAAAATTTCTATGGAATGCTTTCCTACACTAAAATCCCATAGGAATTCTAGCAAGAGCTTGGAGCTCATGGAAAAATTCATATGAGTGTATGACAACTATGACTTATACCCAACTGCATAGAAAACTCCCGTGTTTTTCATGTGCTACAACCAAACAACTAGTGTGACTGCTTCTTGTGTTTTCAGTTCCTGTAGGGATTCAACATGTCATGACATTCTATTCCTAAGTTTTTCCTATTCCTGTGATTTTCAATTCCTATAAACCAAAGAAGCGCTAAACATTTGACGGTGACTGCAACAATCTCAGATTTTGGGATATGTGGGTTGTCCATTGGGCTAATTGGGATCCTCCCATTTAGCCATACGGGATTAGAGGGTGTTTGGGACTAGTGGGATCAAAACGGTGGATGGGACGTGGGATTGGTGGGAAATCCCATCCCACTTGCATTTTTATTCAGAACCCTATGTGATGTTTAGAACATCATAAGATTTTTCCAAGAGAATAGTGTGATATCGCAAAAGGTTTCTTGCGAATAGATTGTGTGCATTATTGGGACTAAATAATGTGTGAAAATTTTGCTACCTTTGGCATAGAAATAAGCATGTGAAATTCTACTCCTCGTCGCAAACAGGCAGAAATACTACTAGTGTGTGATGCTTTTCATGGCAAGTTGCCTCCTCGGCTTCCATGCGACTAAATAAATGTTTTTAAATGTGAGAGGTCATGTAACTATATAAATAACACATTTTTTGTGGTCTATTGGTAGTGGTTCCCATACATCTATCTGCGAGTATATTATCCCACTAATAGATAAAATCTGACTCAATGGCGGCGATCAGTGGAGGAGGAAAATCACGAAATTTGTATTTAAGTCTACAGTCTTTAATTAGAGGCAGACTACAGTATGATTTTGGTCTTTGTTACATCAAATGTTCCTACCAACGATGTGCTACACCTAACATGAAGGATATGATGAACTCCATTCATAAGGTTAAAAAAAAAAGGTTGAAAAAAAACTCCATTCATATTTTCCCAAGAACTAAAATCATTGACTATTTTGTTTTACGAAAGTGCCAGCTAATTAAACCGAATAACATTTGACCTAACACCAAATATTTTTCAGAAAAGGTAATACAAACTTTACACTAGCCACATAAATGCACAACAATCCAATCCGAAGTTAAACTAATCAAAGAACACAAGAAATGGGCCATATGACAAAAGGAAGTTTTAGTTGGTGACAAAAACTTCTATATGCACGTGTATAGGCCATAGGTTGAGGAAATGGTCACATGTATAGGCACGTGTCATCAGTTGTTCAGTTCCCGCTCTTGGTGTAAAAATGGCAGACAAATTGTTCTTTTACGGAGGTGGGAATGCAACCCGTCACCATTCTTATCATGATACTTCTTGATTAAAAGTTGTGTAGCATAGTCTTGTATTTTAGATATTCTCAATGTTATGTTAGTTATATGAGAACTATGCATGGACTTTTTTCTATTTTGAAATACGTGTTGTGACATCTCCTAGTGCATTTGTTAGTATTTAGACATGAAACTTTATAATGTAATAGGATATTGCGTGTGAAGTATGCTACTCTCATTGCGGAGATGGACTATACACTGGATCCCATTTCCTTATTGACCTGCAAAAGGGTCAACTTAATTCACTGCTATAAACAATCTATTCTTTTTCATACATTTATAACTCGTGTTTTCATGTTACTATCTATCTAACATGTATTTCTTTTTGTTTTGGTTGCAAAGGTTGTGCCGTGCAATATACGGTTAGAGCTTAACGAGCTAGTTGGCAACATCGTGAATTTCAATATTCACGGGACCATCTACAAGATAAGGGTGAAGAAAGAAAGAAGACCTACTTCTATGGCTAACGTTTGGCGAGCTCATCGCCACGAAAGATCTAAGCAGAGCTGATCTCCTTCATTTTTGTATGGCAGGATCACAACCTCGAATCAGCATTGCGTACTTTGGCAACGATGATTCCGAGAGTGTTGAGGAGTATGGGGATAGGGACGAGGAGGACGACCCACTGAAACACGTCGTATCATCGCCCAAAGAGTCAATCTTGATGGGCGTGAGACGGAGCGTTTCCTTCAGAGGCTACCCCCGAGAGATAGCTACATCGGAGTGCCTTTCGTGCGTCGCCTAACGAGCACTAATCTAAGCGGAAATAACATGGTATATTTCTAGAATATTTTATCTTCCTATATTTGGTTATGTTACAATGCATTTGTGGCGGGTATGTGACATAGTTGTTTTCTTCTTTCATGTGATCGATGCTATGTTTTTGCAGAAAAATAGCTAAGGCGATAGCGGAAAGTGTTGGCATTCAGGCTAACGGTACTCTTGGCGTATGCCATGGAGAGAAAGGAAGGGTCACTGCCGTTCCGTACAACACGGACACTGGACGGTCGCATCGTTCTCGGCTCTCAAGCGTGGAGATAGTTCCATGCGCCCAGCCATTCTCATCATCCTGCGGAACAGTGACAGACACGACTTGAAAATGTTGTTGGTGATGAACTATCTATAGATCGATGTGTTGTTGGTCATTTCTAGTTTGTATATATATGTTTACTTTGCTTGCATTGTGGAGACAAAGCAATTGTGACTCATTTATATTATTTGAGTGGCGCAACTACTGCCACCTGCTATTTCTGGGAATTCTTCTGTTTATATGTATTTTGCTGGTAAATTTTCGTCTATATATGTGGCAAATCGCCATATTTTTTATTCCAAAAATAAAAATCACCGGCGTGGGCTGTAAATGACACGCTGGTGGTATCCATATTAATACCGGCGTGCCCCATCAGTGGTGTCCATATTACTACCGGCATGGGCGTGGACACGCCGGTGATGCCAAATAGCACTGACGTGACTTTACTAGCGTGGGCGTTTCCCGCCAGTAATGTAAAAAAAATTCTACGCCGGTGATCCCAAATAGCATTTGCATGACTTTACTAGCGTGGGCATTTCCCGTCAGTAATGTCAAAAAGCTACGCCGGTGATTACCTGTTTCCTAATAGTGAAAGCTAGTTTTGTTCCAATATCACCATGCTATTGCATAGGGTGAAGGCTTCAGTTACCCCCTTCTGTCATCATGGATAGACAACTTACCTTAATTTTATTTCTTATATATATTCATGTAAATAATTTTGTAACTTTGATTGTCTGTTTTTAATAAAGTGCAGTGGGGGACTCCCCTATAGTATGTATTGAAAAAACATGATAATAAATAACTAGTTTGATCAACCACTACAACTATTTACTAATAGTCGAGCCATAGTGGAAATATCATAATATAATGTAAACCATGTTGACAAAAAGATGTGGCATAACAATTAATGAAGAGAGAGGAGTTAGTGATGTCATGATATAAATTGTATCATAGCTTGTAGAACTAGAATATTTACTAACAAATAGTATTGTGCACATGTTTATATTGAACATGTTTACGTTGAGATTTTACAAAATAATAAATAGAATAAGATTATAATACTATGTAATATTATAGAGGTAGTATCATACAGTAATATTGTATGCATGATATACGTGTTTTGTTTATGATACTCACCATGACCTGCAGTCTAATGTTTCTTGAGGGAAAAATATCTTTCTTTATGTACATGTAGTACGACACAGTGAATGGATCAGGCGTGTCGTCAATGGCCATCGAGACAAAATTTGCATACACAAATACTAGTCGTGTTTAGACTAGTGTCGTCAGTAGCGCCAATCAACTTGTGGGCTCGTGTCACACTCACACATTCTATAATATCAACATTATTGCATCAAGTTGGAGAGAACACATAGCTGCATGAAACATTATCGCCCTTGTTTTTTCTCTAACCACTCTCTTTTTTTTACCAGATTCCATGTACTCTTTCGTCGTCTTCGTGCACCAATAATAGTCCGCCTCTCTTGATCGCATTTCATTGGCAGCTGGGAGATTGCGGACTAATCTATCGTTCCGCTATATATAAGACAGTGAACATCTTAGAGCGTCCTTCAGCGGACATCAGCTGGTCCAATCAATGTCGACGGCATTCTTGCTTCCTGCTCTGATCCTTGCGGCAGCGGCAGCCACAACCAAGACGGTCGAGAGCCTCGCCGTAACCCCTGGCTGCCAGACGAGCTGTGGCGGCGTGGACATCCCCTACCCTTTCGGCATCGGCAGCGGCTGCTTCCGCAACGGCTTCGAGATCGAGTGCCTCAACAACGGCCCAGTGCTCGCCGGCACGCCCATCCGGGTGGTGCACCTCTCGGTGCATCCCGCCGAGTCGCTGGTGATGCTGCCCATTGGGTGGCAGTGCTACAACGCCTCCAATCCAGGCTATTCCCAGGATGTCTGGGGCGACGGAACGACGACGATGAACAAGGACGGCGTGTACCGCATCTCCAACACGCACAACATGCTCGTCGTCCTCGGCTGCAACAGCATGGCATTCACGGCGAGTGCGAGGACCGAGGGCGGCAGCACCTCCTATACCTACTTCACCGGGTGCATGTCCTACTGCAACAACTCCGCCAGCGCGCAGGACCGCGAGTGCGCCGGCGTCGGCTGCTGCCACGTCGACATCCCGCCGGGGCTCACCGACAACACCTTCAACTTCCGGGAGTACGACCACTCCCTTATGATGGACTACAGCCCGTGCGACTATGTCTTCCTCGTCGACAGGACAAACTACACCTTCCAGCGCTCCGACCTGCTCATGGACAGGAACCGGACCTCGCCGGTGTGGCTAGACTGGGCCATCCGCGACAACGACACCGTCTCCGGCGCCATACTGTCGTGCGCTGACGCGGCCAAGACCACCACCACAAAGTACGCCTGCGTCAGCGATCACAGTAAGTGCGTTAACTCCGAAAATGGGCCTGGCTACAACTGCAGCTGCTCCGATGGCTACGAGGGAAACGCCTACATTGTCAACGGATGCACCAGTAAGTATTACTCCACTTTAACATGGATAACCTTTTTGATTTCTTCGGTTACTACTTTTACCTTCGATCCTTCTATGAAACATGTATGTACAAACAACAGCGTAGCCAGGAATTGTTGACGACCCGGGCGAAAAACTAAGGGCCAAAAATTATCCAAAAAAAACAATTAACTAAGGGCCACCAGGACTATATATATGCAACCATACCTGCACCAACTGATGTCATGGAAGTGCCCTTGCCTTAAGTAAAGTTGCCGCTTACGAGTCATCTGCAACAACAATGTCACGCTTTGGAATCGACTCGTTGTCGATCTTTCTTTTGATACTAAGAGTAGATGACACGCTCTGAACAACACCAATGATATCTACACATGAACATGGAAAACAGAGTAGGATCAGTCAGACTGCATACAACACGGTACTAAAATGGCTCACTGAATATAAGAAATTATTCCTCACCTACTAGCTCCCTGCCACCAACGTCATAAGGAAACAGACTGAAACCCATTTCCTGCACAAAGAATCGAGAATGTCATATGGTGACCGTAATAAGTTCTAATTCAGTCCAATGTTTACATCCTAAAACAACTTGTTTTTGCAAAATATAAATTATCTCACTTGATCTTGATCGAGGAACTAGCAGGTTCAGTAGGTTAATGAAAACAGCTGAAACTAGTTCTGTATCTGCTAGCTGAAACTAGTTCTGTATCTGCTAGCTGAAACAATTATTTTGATGAACACCACAACGCCATGAACTGCACTCCCAACTACAGTACTAAACTACTTACAGAGTGGCAGCACGTCGGGAAACGGACGAGTGGCCGGAGGGGAGGAAGCGGAGGGCGTCGAGACGGCGTGCACAATCCTCCGGCCGGCGATGGGGCACCTCACTCGCCTGAGATGGGGACGGTGGCCTCTGTTCCCGCTGGAGAGGAGAGACATGGCCGCCAAATCGAATCCAGCTGCCCTCGAGGGCCTGATGGAGGCTCCGATCCCGCTCTCCTCCAGGTCCTGGAGGTGGCGGCAGAGCTTGCGGAGATCTTTGACGACGCACTCGACCTCCACTGGGCGGAGGCGGTTGCCGGACTTTTCCGCCCAGCGCACGATCTCCGGCACCACGAGCGTGTCATGCCCGTGCATTATGATACTGTAGACTCAGTGGACATGGGTTGTGGGCTAGCGGCAATGGGCTTGGGGTTTGGCTTGGTCACGATAAGAAGGAAGCCATGGGCGCAAGACAGGGTATCAAACAGAAATGAACTGAACATGTCTCTGTCTCCTACCTCTGTCTCTCTCTCTGAATCTTCTCCTTCCTCATGGTGTAACTGCTCTCCACAAGCAGCGTGTATCGATCTCACGTCCGGTGATCACCGGCGGCAACGGGACATAACAATTTGGTATCAGAGCCTCGGATTTCCCCATTGCCCCCACAAATTCCACCGAAAATTCAAAAAAAAAATCCCCACAAGATTTTCCCCATTCGATCTAGTGCCGAATCGATGGAGGTGGCGACGGTAACGACGGAGGCGACCTTGAGCGCCATCCATGAGAGCTTGGCGAAGCTCACCGTATCGTTGGGTCGTATTGCGGCCAGGCAGGACCAAATGCTCGTGGCCATGAAGAAGACGACGGCGGCGCTGACGCCCACCGCCACAACCACGCCGACGTTCGTGCCAGGTCGAGTACCGGTGCAGCGGACGATCAAGCCTTCGTCGCCTTCTCTCTTCTCGGTGGTTCAGGTCAGGGGTGCTGGCGCTCCTAGAGCGGACGCCATCCTCGTTCCCACCATGCCCACAAGCTGTTCGGCAGAAGGTCTTGCCCACTACACCGACAGTGGCCATGCCGAACTCGTGTTGTCAGCCAATGGCAGCACACATCTTCCTGCTGCGACCTCGGTCCTTGCCGGGAACAACAGGCTGCAAGGTGCATGCGGGATTCACACGAACTCGCCTGCAGGATGGCATGAACTCATTTGTGCTAGTGCTCAACACGTGGATGCCGTCGCTTCCACCACGCCCACCAGGTGTTCGATGCTTGGCTCGGCTGTCAACGTCAGAAGCAACCATGCCGTGGCCACGTTCCCAATTAGTGGCACGGTGCATCAGCCTGCGGCGACTCCGATCGATGGCAGGAACAACATGCTGCGTCTGCGAGGTATGGATGAGGCTGGCATGAATGATGCGGAAGCAAACTTTGCTGCTAGGGATTTCGAGACACATAGTACATCTAAGCAACAATTGATGTTGTGGGAGACAAGCTTGTTGGATGCAGCTCAGATGTGAGAGCCTATTGTTGCTGGTTATGAAGAGGTTCTAACTTATGTTGGAGGTGTATCCTTGTTCCTCGATCCATCTCTACAACCTGCCAAGGTGTTGGTCTCTGCATTATGTCACGTGGAGCTTGAGCGGACTGTATTCAGTACTGCGGAAGGCCTGATACCATTTTTGGGAGAGAGATTGGGTTCTACAAAGGGTGTGTGTGATGCAGCGCTTCATAAACATGTGTCAGGGTCCGAGGAGGTTCTCACTCATGTTAGTGGTCTCTCAAATTTCCTGGAGTCTGATCAGAACCTGAGTATTGCTTCTGTTAATCAAGTATTGCATGGAAATCAGCCATGGCCGCCATGGAAGTGCCATGCACTTTACCCATGGAGTAACACTAGGGAAGTTAGCCATTTCTTAGAGGTGAATAAGGCTCAAAATGCATTCCGTTCTGGGCCCAATGTCATGTCAAGTTCGTATTTGGTGCTGGATAAATGGCTACCATGGAGTCGAAGTGGTTTCAGTCCAGGTGATTGGTGTTCACTGCAACCTTTTGCAACAGAACTTCAATTTGTGTTGGCCCTGGGTGAGCTGTGGCGTTGGCATGATAAAAAGTATGCAAGGAATGAGAAAAGGAACCTTGTGGGTAAAATTTTGTATGAATGCCATGGACTGATACAGTTTCCATGGAAGCATCGAGAGGATGGTAATCAGTGCAGCTACATATTTGGGCTTACAATGTTGGGACTGATTATAAACAGTGAGGGGTGCTAGAGTGTACAAGCATATGGCCAACAGAAGTGAAGATGAACAGTGCTCAGTTTTTTAGTGACATCCAAAGTGGACATTTGGACAGAAAACTTCAGTACAGCCCATGTAATTTCGGTCTTCACAATCAGATGATCAGACAAGTGCAACAAAGGCTATGCAAATGCAATTGTTGCTGCTCCTTGATTCATTTGTCAGACCACCTGCAAAATAAACAATGGGATCCCGGTGTTATGTGGATTCTAGGTGCAGAAGGGATAAAGCTTTGCTCACCACGGCCAAGGGGAGCTACTGATTGGATTTCATGGTTGAGGAGAAGATTTTTGTGCACAAGTTCGAGCTGCAGTTTGTTGCAACCTCAGTGCGCCATTGCTTGGGGGCAAGCAATGTTTCTTGGGGGCCGTAATGTCATGCCCGTGCATTATGATACTGTAGACTCAGTGGACATGGGCTGTGGGCTGGCGGCAATGGGCTTGGGGTTTGGCTTGGTCACGATAAGAAGGAAGCCACGGGCGCGAGACAGGGTATCAAACAGAAATGAACTGAACATGTCTCCGTCTCCTACCTCTGTCTCTCTCTCTGAATCTTCTCCTTCCTCCTGGTGTAACTGCTCTCCACAAGCAGCGTGTATCGATCTCACGTCCCGGTGATCACCGGCGGCAACGGGACATAACAGAGCGTGCCCGCCCCGGGTGGCCCGGCGGACTGCAGGCTAGGCGGCTGCCGTGACGGCTTCTCGGAGCTGTGGCGGCGATCTGGCGATGGAGAGGCGAGGGGGAGGAGAGGAGGCGGTGCACTGTGGCGGCGCAGAGGCGAATCGAGGGGGAGCAGAGGAGCGGATCGAGGGAGAGGACGAAGCTAATCCTGTGTGAACAAATTACCATCGTACCCCCGAATAATTAAGATTCAGTGCTTGGATGGCTGACATAATTTACTGGGGATAGAGTAAAATCCAACGGCTGAAATATTTTAGGTGTGGAGCTACCGGAAACTACCTGTGGTAGTTTTCCAAGCACCGTAAAAGAGCTCTAATATTTTGATTTAATAGTCTGCGGAATGGTTACAATATGGATTATACTTCACATTTGGCACCTCATATTTGTCTTAATCTTTCTAATTTTCTATGTCTGTAATCGCGTTTTTCGTCTGCCTGCGGGTTCTGTACACATTGATTTTTGAATAAGCCCATACACACTGCTGGAATGGTTGTAGAAAATATAAAACGTGTTGTGCTCCATCCGACCGATCGATTATCCATCTGATGATTATTTTGCAAATTTGTGCGGCGCAGATATCAATGAATGTGCTCATCCGGATAAGTATCCTTGCTACGGTACATGCAAGGACACCGAAGGATCTTACCATTGCAGCTGTTCTCCAGGTTATCGGAGCGATAACCCAAGTACCCAACGTTGTACTGCAAAGTTCCCGCTTGCAGCACAGATCTCCATAGGTAACATCGTACGAATTATTATGAGGATTTTGGCAAAATGTCACGCTTTATGACTTTACCCCATATTTCTTCACAATATGTCACACATTTACCTACAACATGATAAAATACCCAATAATCACTATTTGTGTTGTGGCCCTTAGGTCACTTTTAGGGCATGTACAATGCATTGAATATATAGCAAGCATAGCCTTTCCATTAGTTTGAACTTTGTCTAGTGAATCAATTAATCAGAGTCAAGCGTATTAAGTTCAAGACCCAGCTAACGCACTACTAATATAAAATAGTTGAGGCCTTTAATCTATCTAAAATCTAAGGTCTTTTCATGACTGTGGTCTTCTCGTATATCCAGCCTTGACGTGATGGGACTGGTTTTTTTTTACATTGTACGCCCACAGGCATACATTATTTGTATTGATAAAAGTACAGATATAAATATGACACAAAAACAATCAACATAAAATTAGGAGAAAACAATCGATCAAACTGCGTCATCGCCGCAACTACCAAGCATCCACGTCTTCCGCCGTCGCCGGAGAGGAAACACCAGCAGTTGGTACACATCTTGACGCTGGAAAAAAAACCCCTTGAAATAAGGCATTAATGAGGCACAATAGCCACTAGCCCCGTAAGACTAGATCTATCCCGATAAAGAACATCGGTCGGAGGAGCCCTCCGAGTCTCTTCAACGTCGGATCCCGAGCCAACGCCACTCCACCCTTCAATAGGTGGCCAGATCCCCCACCATCTTCCACAAATCCAGAGCAGTCAGCACCGACGTATTACAAGAGCAGCCCCTTCCCGCCGTCACGCCTAGACACAATGTCAGATTGAAACGGAATCGCTGGTTGCTAGGTTAGGAACTCTGGCTGATGGGAGTGTTAAATATATAGCAAACCTTACCCTTTTCCTCAACACGGACTTTTCTTTAATTGGCTAGCGAATCAATACAATATAGTGTCCACTAATTTGTCGGGAAGGTGTGACAGCTGGGATTTTAGATGAGGTGGAGCGTAAAGAAGGAAGAGAAAGAAACAACCAGTCGGTAAAATTTTAGACGGGTTGTAGTGTTTATTAATTGGTTGCTACAGAGTACAGACGGCTTTCTGCCGTTGTATCGCGTGCATCTACACTTCTTTCTCGGCTGGCCTAGTCTTTCAATCCTCTGCACGGAGTTTCTTCAACTTGGTAGCGTAGCCGAGAGCGCTGAAGGCGGCGGTCTCCGACTATTCTCATCGTTGCTCTCACATTTTAGACGAAAGGCAAGAAATGAGCCCGGATTTGAATTAACGAAGCCAACAACTGGCAAAGGGTTACAACTTACACATCTTACACTCACGTGCTGGGGATGCCAGCTTTACAAGTCAAGAACAAAGACAACAGAAGACTACAAAAGATAGGAACACAAGCCACTAAAAGTCTTGATCCAGTCGAAGGAGTATTGTCTTGTCTTCTATCGCACGGAAGCAATGCCACCTTCAGACCAACCTCGCCCACATCGCCACCCAAAGCTCGAGCAAGCAAACAAGCAGGACTCGACAATCCAAAGAGGGGGTTTCAGAACAATGCCTCCAAGGAGGATAACGGCGCCGAAGAGCGTCGTCGTCGTCGGTAGAGTCCAAAGACCTACAAAGCTTTCGCCAAGACCCAAGCCTCCAACCATAGAGCTCGACCGTGAAAACGACGAGGTCATGTGGATTCTGCAAACACTGCCACAGAAGCAAGCCACACCGAGAACAGGGCAGGTAGAGGCGGAGGTGGAATCCAACAAGGAGAGGAGCTTCAAGATGACGCCTTCATGAAGGGAAATGGCACCCGGAGGTGTCATCATCACCTGCGATGGTCACAACCATGCACAGTTTTCACCGGAGCCCCAAGCATCCCGAACACTAGATGCCACCATGAGGTCGAAGAGCCCGGCCACTGCTTCCGAACTACCTCCCGGAGAGTAGAGATATGGTGCTCCAGCCCCGCTAAGAACACCAACAACAAACGCCAGAACCAGGCACACCAACCATTCCTCCGCACCGGACGACATGAAGTCGTCATGGCCCTGTCCAGCCGAGACCGAAATGCTGCACAACAGCATCAGACTGGCCTCACAGGACGTTGGTCGCCGAAAGAAGGTGCAGCGAGCCCGCACAGCTCGCTGGGTGTCCGCCATGGATCTGAGAGAGCCCCTGCACCCGAGTAGGAACCGGCTCCACGGGAGAGTAACACACGCGGCCGAGGAGAAAGCCACACCGCCACCGAAGTGACGTGCTAACCAGGCAAGAGAGACCGGCCGGGAGCCCCTACTCCCGCCGGCCAAAAAGGCGGGCAGCCCTCGCGACGAGCGCGACAATCACCTAGACCCTCCGAAACCAGACGGCGGCTGCCGCCACGATGACGCGAAGAAGACACCAAGGATGCCTCCAGCGGCCTATGAACCTCGGGAACTCGATGCACTAGAACCATCTCAGAGCACCGGAAAACCAAGTCAGACCAAACCCAAACCATCCAAGATTGGGCCGGCCCGGCCTCAGCCCAGATCCAACCCAACGGCTCTGGATCTGGCGGCTCCACGGCAGGCACCATGGGAGCCAGGGCACCGCCGGCAAGACCACGCAGGCCGACCGCCATAGAGGCGACGCGCGACCGCGGCCGGCCGACCACTGGAGCGGCGGCGTACGCCCTCGGCCGGCCGCCCGTCAGATCTACAAGATCTGGAAGGTCCTAGTAGGGAGAGCTTCACGGGCGGCGCGACGCGGTACATCGGCGGTAGCCGAGCGGAGGACGCGAAGAGCAGGGGCGGCGCCGGAGCACGGCGCCGTGCTCGCTCGAGGAGAGGCAGGAGTAGACCATGGCGGGCCAAGGCGGAACACACGCACGTACACAACACCACACCCACGCACGTGAGGGGGCTCCCCGCCGCCACCTTCAGCCGCAGCGCCGGCGGCGTCCTCAGGCGACGGCAGGCGGAGCGGGGGAAGGGAGGAAGGAGCTCGGGGCGGATAGGGTTTGGACCGCCGCCCGTGTCGCCCTCGTGAGAGCGACGCGGGGGCCGAGCCGTTCGTTTTATTGCTTTGTTCTCCCGTTGCTCTCACATAGGGTTAGTAGGTTGGAAAAGTCAGATCCACCTGGTTGAAGTAAATAAAAACTATCAGTTGCAGTCGCATGTCCGATAGTAGCAGAAAAACCGTCGTTACACCATGATATTCAAGGGATAAGGTGATCTGCAATTCAGCATTTTTTTAAAATGGGGAACATAGCCCTGCCCTTTGAATCAACCGCCTATTTATTGCATAATTTTCTTGGTGCTTCTCTCTTCTATCTAGACAAATATCCGACGTGGATTATGTTCTAGATGGCTGACTAGATGCCATTGTACATGCGCTGGCTAGTTTTTCAATTTTATATGATATCAAATTCAAGAGCTTTCCGGTTTAAGATCCTGCTCACGCGGTGTTTTAAAAAAAAGATTCTGCGGCCTGCACCGAATCCACGCAAAGAACTAAAATAGCCTAAACATGAGGAATGTTAGAATATAAATATATTGCCTAACCTGTTTTATCATTTTAGACTTTTGAGATAAATGGCTGACACATCAATTTAATATCCATCATCGATGAAAGAGGCCATAAGTACAAGCAACCCGGAGTTGCTAATGATCGCAGAAATGTGTTTTTTAATGGGCCAGTTGGGCTGAGTATAAACTAGACGGAAAACATTGAGCTTCAAGATAATTTCGTTAATTTCATCCCTCTCAAAAAAAAAATCTCATGGCGTGCACATATATAAGTTGCAGGCGTAACAAACCTTATGAAATCTCCTGTACAACATTTTTTTCATGGTAATACGTGTCTCATTTATAAATAAAGATTAAGTTACAAGGCAAGTATGAAATTCAAAAAAAAAAAGTTACAAGGCACGTATGCACTGACGTTACAGAACTGAAAAGATAAGATAAACCTATGCAAAAAAATCAGCGCCTATCCGGCCCCCTCGTTCGACACCACCGAAGTGGGCCACCAAAGCGACGGACGACAGATCACCTCCTTACCCGAGCTCGACGTGGCTTCATCGCTGATCTGTAGATTTACGGACCTCCAAATTAGTTTGCCAGAAGCAAAACCATTGTCGTTGAAAGAATCAAACTAGGGAAACATGTCCCCAAACATGCCATCGAACTATAGAACTGACACCCCGCACGACTACGACGTCGAAGGAGGAAACCAGAACTGTCAGCATCCAAGCACAAACCCAGCACAAGATACACCATCTTCCAGCAGTCACCTGCGCGGACAACCGTCTGCATACTCTGGACGAAAAATCCTCCCTGCTCCACCATGACGCCAGAGAAAACGCCGCAGCAACGGGGATAGAGCAGAAAGAGGGACACATCTGATGGGGTCCCCGCCGTCGCCTCGCCGAAACCACCCATGAACCCTAAAGCCGTCAATCTGAGTGATCGGCAAACACCCGATGCCATCAACTCCGAGACGCCGCCATGAAAGACACAGCCGGTGTGGGAGTGGAGCTGAGGCAGATTTATTTATCCGGGCACCACTCCCACCATCCCAACGGCGCACCACAACCTGTAAAACCAAACCAGAGCGGAGGAACTAGATCCCCTCCCTCCCTACGGAGGGAGAGGGGACCAGCAGGAACGCTGGTGGAGATCGGGTGGGAAAAGGAATCACCTCCCTGGCGGCTTGGTCAGGGAGCGAACGCTTTGTTCTTTGATTAGGGATTGTCGTGTCCGAGTCCTTCTATACAACACCTATGCATAGAGATATTCTAGGCTTTGGTATATAAATACACGTACATCGTACATGCCGTATCAGCTATTCCAACCCCCAGCCCCGCCCCCCTCCCTGCGCAAAGTTCAAGCTTCATCAGTGACAATACACAGACTGGACCAAAAGGCTTAAGGTGTGTTCGGTTCTGGAACGAGGTGGAATGGAACAGAACCGTTCCACACCTGGGGCTTATTTCAGTGTTTCGTTTTTAGGTGGAATGGAACGCAGTGGTTCCACCAGAGGGAATATTCCCCTCAGATGCGGAACGAAGCCGTCCGGCCGATTTGGTCGAACGAGGTGGAACGGGCGATAATCACAGCGATGGAAAAAAAACTATCCTAACCCACCTCGTCTCTCCCTCACGCGCGACCAGCAGGCATGGTGGCGCGACGGCCGAGGTGGCAGTGACCTCGTTCCCTGCTCCGAGGTCGACGCCGTCGCCACCCTCTCCGAGCTCGCGGCGCTCCTCCGAGCTTGCCGCCCTCCCGTCCTAGTCTGAGCTCGCCGCCCTTCCGCCCTAATCTGCGGTCAACGCCGTCGCCGCCCTCCTCCGAGCTGGCGGCTCTCCTCTGAGGTCGCGGCCCTCCTGCCCTCGTCCGAGCTCGCCGCCCTTTCCGAGCTCGCCGCCTTCCTCATGTCCCGTGATTAGGAGTCTGGTTTAGGGAATGTTTAGATTAATTGAATGTTTAGATTAATTTAGGCTCTAATTAATTGAATTTTAGATTAATTTGCTGCGGTTCCATTCCACCTTTTCCAAATCAACCGAACATAAGAATATAATGGTTCCATTCTGGTGGAATCGAATGGAATGGAACCATTCCATTCCATTCCACTTCATCCCAAAACCGAACACACCCGAAAAAGTCGATATTGGGTCGGTGCGGTCAAAATCATGATCCAACGCGGGACGCATTAGCCAAGCGTATGTCTTGTCCATTTTGTGTCCGCGTTGACCACATATGGGCCAAGTTTTCGTCTAGGCGGACAGGAGACAGACCGTCTGTGCGTGCTTGGTGCCCTGGTCCCAACTGTCAGCAACCCAACCGCACGCTCGTCTCCCTCCTCAGTCATTTTTAATGCTACGCATGTGGATAGGGACGGCATCCCAACTTTCCATCCCCACCGTGCTCCCCCGCTGCCAACAAAAACCTTAGCCGGCACAATGCCGCTTCGGTGGACGAGCAAGGGCAAGCACGGCCATGAGGCCGGCTCGTCGTCCGGCCGGTGGCGCAATGCTCCGACTCCTGTTCCTCACCGTACCCCGGCCCCTCCTCCGCGCCAGCCCCAGGCTCCCGGTCAGTCTCCTCCGGCCCTGTTCACAATCGCACCGCCAGGGAGCTTGGTGGTATCGACACCACGTCAGCGTAGGTACATCCCGTCAAGGAGTGTTGGTGGGCCTAAAGATCGAGCGGCACCGCGCCTGCATGCGGGCCCTAAAGATCCAGCGCCGCGCACTAGGAGGAGTTCCTCAACGACCCAGCGTTCACGCCCAACTCGTGGCACTGGGACACATGGTTCCGTGATGAGCACGACCTGCGCCAGCAGAGCTGCTTCGCACGGGCACCGTCGCCCGAGCCGGAGGAATATCCTTCTTACCACCGCCAGGCAATGAGGAGGCAGAAGCATACGAAGGATACGACGACGACCCGTGCTGCTGCAGGTCCTCGAGGAGTCAAAGCGTACGCTCGTCGACGACGAGGTTAGGCGCTAGGACCGCGTGCTCCAGGAGGCCCAGCAGCAGGAGGAGCTACCATCACTGCCCGAGGAGCCATGGTGGGCTGGGATGGAGACCTGGAGCAGCAGCAGGCTCGTTGCCTCCCCGTCGGGCTCTACGGCCAGTTCTGGTACTGGACTAGCCCTCCCCCATCTGTCGCCACCGTAGGAGCAGGAGTAGCCGACCCGTGTGCCGTCAGCCCATCTCTGGACGGCGCGCCGTACATCGACCTCGATGGTGACGAGGACGATAGGGCACCCAAGGCGAGCCCGCCATTATGCTATTTTTTTAGTTATTGTAAAAAAGTCGTTTGTGGCCGCCGCCTATATGTAACCAATTCGGCATGTTTTGGCCTGCATCTAAATGATTATTAAAAAAGTGGAATGGGTCAGTGGCGTTGGGTCATCACGCAGGCCTACCGACACGCGCAGAAATTTGTTGTTCTGCTGACTAAAACGGAAAAAACAGACGCAAAATTGTGTTCTTTTTTCTCCATTTGGGTTGCTGCGTTGTAGTTGCCCTTACCCCAGCCTCTGCATCGAAAAGATGCATACAACCACTTTATTTCATTTATTCAACATAGACTGACAAAGAGCCTTACAATGAGCCAACATACAAGCAGAAGTCGCCAAACATGACAAACCATCACAACGAGCACAAACGATAGAGAAACAATGGCTCACCGACAAACTCCAGAGATAACGCCTTGTGCGCACACTCCGGTAGTCGCCTCCGCCATCTTCCTCAACCATTTCTAGCGAGTAGATCGAACCGAAGGCCCTCGTCGGGCCTTCCATCGACTTCGCCACGATGTCATACAGTGCACCGCCCTACGCGTCCATCATCACGCCTACGACGCTGATCTCTGCTGCACCACGCCGCCGAGACTCATCGTCGGATATGCGGTAGATGCAACACCGTTCCACCTTCAGACCTCTCCAGCCATAACATACTCCAAAAAACAATGCCCCCGAGAGGGAGAACGACATCAGAAGTGATGCCATCGTCCGATCCGGAAGACCTAGGTCTAAGGTTTCTCCTGGAGTATCAAGCCAGGAGGCAAGTCGTAGCGACAACACCTTTAGTAAGGTAACAACGCCGCGGGCACCACCATCATCCCGGACCGCATCGAGGCCCGGCTTTCGCCGACCAACTGCCTTGCCTCGCAGATCCGCCCTGACGTCCATGTGCTAGAGACCAGCCGCCAGCCAAGGCGCCACCCCGAGCTGCCGCCAGAGCCAGCACGACGTGCAGCATATGAGCAGCTACGCACAAGCTGTGGCCCGTCCGGCCTGAAAGGACCATATCGGGCCTGCAGATACGTTGCTGCCGCCACTTGCATCCAGGGGCTTGCCTCGCCACGGAGAGGTCGTCGACGCCCCGTAACACTGCCGCCACGCCGATCTAGGTGTCAAAACGGTCGTCGCCACCGTAGCCAATCACCGGCCGAAGATCCCCACCGCCGCTGCACTGCTCGGGCCTTTGCCCGAAGATGCTTTTGGCGGAGGCGAAGGGGAGGAGAGGGCGCGTGGGAGGTTGTTGTCGTGTCACGCTGCACGGACACCGGGGATACTCGGTACCCCTTTTAGGTTGTTCAGCACTGGTCACGAAGGAGGCTCACGGACGTCGGCATACGGGTGAAGGTGAGATCGTCCTAGTCGAGCAAGCTTCGAAGAACAACACGGAGACAAAGTTAGTTACCCAGGTTAGGCCGCCCGAGGCTAAAAACCATACCCTGCATGTCTGGATTGAAGATTTCATCATGTGTGGTTACAAAGTGGTTCCCGAGTAACGACCCGGAAGGTGGATTGCTAGAGGAGGAAGAAGAGCAGATCCTGACTCGAGGAGATCACCTCTCTCTTCCTCTCCCTTAGCAACAACTAGCTCTACTCTGGCTTGGAGTCCAAACTGATCTGTGCTTCCTCTCAGTGGCCTTGGACCTCCCTTTATAGGCTAGGGGGCTGCCACAAGCGGTCACGCGAGAGGCATGCTACTGTTTAGGCGGGAAGGCCAAAAGGTGGCCTGGACGGCGGGTAACACGTGGCTTCATCTCCACCGCCTTGAGTTGGTTGGATCGCAAAAGTGCACCTGCTTTTGGGAGGGACATGCCTAGCAGGTGACAGGAAGGACTTGACACCCCCACCACGTTGTCCCCTGGTGACACCTCTTCGGCGTGATCTTGCTTCCTTTCTTGGCGCCGAAGCCTTCCCTTGATCTTTTCCTTCTGCTGACGCTGGTGTGCTGATCGTCTGGAGGTATGGAGCAGGCACGCATTCCATGCCTGAGTAAGGAATGAATCCAACGGGCTCTAGGCTTGTATCCTCGTGAGCCTTGGCCTTGTTACCCGGGAAGCATCCCCGAAGGGTCTTCCCAGGTTGGACTCCTTATCCGTTTCTGGCGTGATGCTGATCTTGGTGGGTCACCGTGGGACGAGTGAACTGACTCTCTCGCCAAGTTGACTTGGTCTTGTCTATCTTCATTCTGAGCCCACAAGTGGTGGACCTACTTTGGCTGGAGTAGGGGAACACCATGTTCCACTTGCGACAGTCGCTGATGCCGGTGGTGGGCGCCACGGTGTGCTGCGGTGCGGCCACACGGAAGCTAGGGGGAGGGTCGCGACTCGCGAGAGGGTGAGTCGCGGATAGCTGATGTCACAAAAAATTTAAGTCAAGAAAATGAATGTTTAGTTTAATAAGTTTTGTGCGGTGATGATGAACGAGGTTCTGAGTGTGGTAGAGAGCTAATATGTTGTCGCATCCCACCATAGTGGCCATGGCAATCGAAGTGGTGCTCACCAAGAAATTATCAAAGCCAAAAGAATTTGGCAACAACATTCACAATGGCGTGATACTCACTTTTGTGCTCGATCGAGAGACGGTGGGATGTCTCTTTGAGGATCAAGATATGACAGAGTCACCAAGGAAAACACAGTAAATTTAAGTCTACATCGGGTGTTAGGGCACTTGCTCAATCCGCGCCAAAGTATGCAAGAAGGTTCGCCAAGTCGAAGAAGTGAGACAAAGACCATGACTAGTACTATTTGATGTTGCGGAGAATACGCTTGAAGGCATATTGTGATGGATGCTGTATTCAAGATCTGAACGAGTCAATGTCAAGTACTGAAGAGCGCCAACAGTACTGAGGTTATGTGTGGCATTTTCAGCGAGAGCACCAGTGGTGATGGACTTCTTGGGCCTTCATGTCGCCATGATTAGTGGCATGCATTTATTTATACCGGCGCAGTTGACAGGACCGAAGAAGTCCACTAGAAGGGGTTGAATAGGCGATTACAAATTTTGCTTTCTTTCTTTACAAATTAGGGAGGTATAACAAAATAGATTCTCTAGATCATGCAACTAGATGAGAAACATATATGACAACAAGCATACACTCTAGCATACAAAACTAGATACAAGTAAATAAAGGAGTTCGGAAATAACCACACAATGGACAAGATGATTTATTCCGAAGTTCACTTCTCAAGTGAAGCTTGTCTTTGTTGGAAAGGTGTGGAGTCACAATGATCCCCACCATATTCTTCTCATGCTTCCACTAAGGCGGAGTGCCACGATCCACTATGTGTTTCCCTTTAAGGCGATAACCAAAACCGTTACAAACGCAAGCGCCAAACAAACACACGCAACCGACCCCCGCGTCGCCCACCTCGGGCGACACGGGAGAAACTCCGGCCGCCACCGCTACAGGGCTTATCCCATCCGCCGGAGGGGGAGCCGGCAAAGTCGTGCGCCCCTCAGGGAAGGTGGCGGCTGGGCGGTTTTCTCTCAGCGGCGATGCGAGGGGGCGGTGCAAGATGGCGGCAGCGTTGGCTCTGCTTGGCGGCGGCGCGTCGGCGGCGGTGCGCACTCTGCAGGCGGCGGAGCATCTGGCGTGAGGGCGTCCATTGGCGTGGGTTGTTGTCCGTGCTCGGCCGCGGGATGCGCGAGCTCGGCCGATCTGGGCCTGGTCGGGCCCGATCTGGGCCTGGCGGGCCGAGCGGGCGGCGAGCTGGGCACAACGAAGGGACGACGGCGGCAGTGGGACGTCCCCGTGCGGGGCAGAGAGGTGGCCCTGTGCGCGTCGGGGGCACTGTGGCGGCGCGTGGGATGGTCATGTGGGCGCGGAGGCTGGAGTTGAGGAGGAGGCGGAGGCTCCGGCGCGGAGGCAGGCTCCTCCTGTCGACGTGCTCCAGCGCCCGGGTGAAGCCGGGGCGGCGGCCCCGGAACGATGTCTTGCCGAGGTGTCTTGTCACGATCTCTGATATAATGCGATGAAAATCGGTGGTGGCGACGGAGTTACGCTCCCAACTGGCTGCTCCCTAAGCTTCACGGACGGGGAGAATTCCGAGCGAAAGCTTGCACGGACTCCGGTCTGTGCCAACGACGGCGGCGCCTTCGGGCGTCGTTCCCTTCTTGATCGCGTCGTTGTGGAATCTCTACCCGCTCCGACGCGAGTGGTTCCAAGACTCTCCGGGTGAAAACCTAAGCCCCGTCGGGGGCAGGCGACGGTGATGGACGCGTCACTACCTTATTGGAGGCGTCGTCTTGGAGTTATTGGCCCTCGCGGTGCGATGGCTTCGCGATGGATGGGCAGGATAGCCCCGTGGTCGTGGGAGGCGGATGCCGGGGCGGCTGCCCCGGATGGTGGTGGACGTCGAGGCGGCGGCCTCGGTCTCCCACGCTACGACGGTTCTATGTGGTAGAGCCGTTGTTTAGCGTGGGTCTTGGTGGCGACTTGGATGAAGACTGTGTGGTCAGAAGGTTCGTCGACCCGACTGGATCGCCTTCGGGCAATGCGAAGGTCGATCTGTTTGCTACGCCGGGGCAGCGGCCCCGGAACATGGTGGTTTTGGTGGCGACCTGGATGAAGACTGTGCGCGGGCAGAGGGTTCGTCGACCATGATTGGATCACTTCGGGCAATGCGAAAGTCGATCTGGTTGCTTCGCCGGGGCGGCGGCCCCGGAACGGTTGGTGTGTGTTGTGGCGTTTGGTTGACTTGTGTCGTGTGGGCTGCGGGTTGCAGCGTCTGTGTGGTTTTTTAGTCCTGTTTTCCTCATAAACAGGGCATTATACAGTTTGTATGGTTTTTGGGTCCGGTTTCCTTTATAAACTGGGCCATCTCTTCTATCTATTCGGGTAGTGGATATCAACCACTTTGAGGTAAAAAAAACCGTTTACAAACAAGGTTGGAGCTATCTCCGCAACTTAATCTGAGGCTCACAACATTATCTTGAATCTCCTCACCACCAAGGCCAAGTCCCAAGCCAATCACTTTTGTTGGGGTTTCAAACAAGCCAACGGCCGCGTCTCCTCTTCATCTTCACACGTGAATGTGCGGAGGAGGTATGGTCGCCGGTGACCGTGCCATCCACGGCGGCGCTACGTAAAATAATGGTCTGCCCTCGTCACGTAGTTAGTGCGGCGTCTCCGGAGCCCTCATCGATGGCGTCTCAGAAGGAGGCCATCTCATCCTACACTCGCAAAGCTTTGTCGAGTGTCATCTAGGAAAGTATCATGGTGCCACATGGCACTGTTGTTTCCGCCTTTGTCCATCCCTTTAGTAATTTTACACTCGGCATATACTTAGCCAAGTGCCAGACGGAAAGCACTTACCAAAGAACTTGTTGCCGACATGTTCTATGGCGAGACTCTTTACCAAGAGCTTAGACTCGGCAAAGGCTTTGCCGAGTGAAATGTGGGCTTGGCCGAGCAAACTTCTGAAATCCGGTAGTGATTTCCTTATAAATTATTAAAACATGGAAACTGATATGGAAATGCAATGAGGCGCCCGTATCTCCCAATTTATGCCTTCATTTTAAGCAAGCATAGGTGCATTATGTACTTTTTTTCCCCAGACCATGTACGAGAGATAACCAGCCTGACGGAGCCATTTTTTTTCTTTAAATGAAACCAAATTATTCGAAACATCAAACGAAAGGTAGCCGAGAGAAAAAGTAAGGAAAAACGCCACAAGGCCAAAACATCTACAGATAACCACAAAGCCATCTAGTACCGGTTACATGGCAGGACACGAACCGATGCATGATTTCTCTTCTGGCTAGATGATTTTAACCCTAGGGGATGCATGGGATTAGAGATGAATAGTCAGGGGCAGGATTCCAAGTTTCCAACAGTAAACAGAACATGTTTTAGCTTGGGAGAACATTCCATTACTTGATCTTGCACTAAAGATGATTTGAGTTTAACAAGTGACCTGAATTTAACAATCTTCTATCACCCGATGAACCGACATCCTCAACCCAGGGAGACTGTTCTTTTTAATAACGCTTGCCCCACATCAAAGTGGGAGTAAACGCAAAAGTTAAGTTACTATCTTTTGATGGCAGATTATTTGTATTACTATAGTGAAAGAAAATTCTTTGCCCATGTAGGTGCAATAGGTGGCGTTCTTATCTTGGCATTTCTGTCATTCATTTATATTCTTCGCAAAGAGAAACGGAAGACCAAGGAGTTCTACAAAAATAATGGTGGTCCTACTTTAGAGAATGTTAAAGTTATAAAACTTTACAAGAAGGAGGAGCTCAAGCCAATTGTAAAGAAAGACAATTTAATAGGACAGGGTGGCTTTGGTGAAGTATACAAGGGGATTGTTGATGAAGTACATGTCGCGGTAAAGAAACCGAAAAGTGGTGATGTGATGGAGAACAAGCAATTTGCAAATGAAGTCATCATCCAGTCTCGAGTCATGCACAGAAACATTGTCAAGCTCATAGGTTGTTGCCTAGAAGTGGGTAACCCCATGCTAGTGTACGAGTTCGTCTCAAAAGGAAGCATGCACGACATTCTTCACGAGTATGACAAGAGGGAGCCTCTCAACCTGGATGCTCGTCTAAGTATTCTTTCACAATCAGCACATGGTCTAGCATATATGCATTCAGACGCCCATGGCAAAATCCTGCATGGTGATGTTAAACCAGCAAATATACTCTTGGATGAGAAAAATGTGCCAAAGATCTCAGACTTCGGCATATCGAGGTTGATTGCAATCGATAAGGAACACACTAAATTAGTCATTGGCGACAAGACTTATATGGATCCAGCTTACCTACAAACAGGCCTATTGACCGAAAAAAGTGATGTCTACAGTTTTGGGGTTGTTATCTTAGAGGTCATTAGCAGGAAGAAGGCCACTTATTCAGACAATAACAGCTTAGTGAGGAGTTTCCTAGAGCGCCACAAAAATGGGAGAAAAACTGCTGAGCTGTTTGATGAGGAAGTTGCAGCAACAGGAGACTTGGAACTTCTTGACACTTTGGCAAGGATTGCTGTGGAATGTCTTAACCTTGATGTGGATCAAAGACCATCAATGACAGATGTTGCAGAGCGCCTTCTCATACTGAACAGGTCCTTCAGTAATAAAAAAATACTGAACAGGTCCCGTAAGTTAGTTCCAGAAGTCTGAAGTGAACAGCATGTATGTCGGACATGTCGACTATGATGATAGGCAACTATCAGTATGTGAAGCTTTATTTGTGCTTGCTTTTGTGAGAAGCTGAGGACGCCATCCTTAGTTCCAAGAAGATTTGTACTACTGTAATGAATAATCGTGTGTTTTATGTGACAATGTATGGATTAATTAATGAATTTTGTTTGTACTAGTAGCCTTGCACGTGCACGCACGTCTCTACAAGACACATTTTATGATTCCGTTCGTATAACCGGAGGCCTTTTCCCGCGCCGCCACCTCGCTTGATTCCCCGAAGCTTACCCTGTGTGCCGACTTGGCTCGCCACATCCCGAGGTCGCCTCGTCCGATCCCCGCACCCTTTATTCCTACGAAACAAAATAGACCTCAAATTGAAAATAGCTGCTTAGAAAACATACGAGTGGCAGCTTGAGTATGTTTAGATCATCTTTACCATTTTTTAGGTTATCAATCACATATTTGTTTCCTTTCTTTTTCTTCATCAAGTTCCTATCCCAGTTGTGATTCAAACCTGTACTTTTATAATTGTACAATAATTTCACTAAGATTTAAAAGACACATATGAAGATTCATATGATTGTCCAATCTATAATCTAAAGAATCCTCCCATTTATAGTTATTAATAATATCATCCTATTACAAATACCACGATGAGTATGACAAGATAAGCTAGTAAGAAGAGATAGATGACGTATAGCAGGAACATATGATATATAATCCGAATAAAATCTCTGTTTACAATGTTGCAAAATCAGCAGAACATATTGGAACGTCATACACGACAGAAGAATCAGTAAGTTGAGAAGATCTGCAAGAAGTTTACACAATATATTTCAGTGTGATGACAAGTTCAATGAACTGCAAATTTTGACCTCAGAAATCAGAATCCACATAAAAAGAATGTGTAGGCTATAAATATATACCATCCCCTTGGCTCTACTTGCTCAATATTGCACAGCCCCACTGTCGCTCCACCATTATCTCTGATGCAAATAAATATAAGTATAGTAGCTAATGGCATTTCTGTTAACTTTTGTCAACCCTTCACCTCTGGCAATGACAGTGAAGGTCTTCCATCTGCACTTTCCTCCCTCCGAGCGTGCTACCCCCTCTACCTTCAGCTCTATGTCTGCTTGGTGTCAACGATCTGCATAATATAAGTTTATATGTGAAATAAGAAAAATGAGCTAATAAGAATGTTTCTTCAGCAGCTAGTAAGAAGAAATAAACAAAATATATTCTGAAGTGGCAATCAAAAGTATCTATGAGCTGATATAAATACTCCTACATCTAATTGCCATATCCTAAGACAAAACAGAGTACCATCAGACAACATGTTGAGGCTTGCAAATTTGTTCACTTAAATCTGGTCAGTGGGGAGCATTATTCAATAAGTGAAAAATATGAGAAGGTACTAAGTTGAAACCAGAGAAAATCTAAACACACCAGATGATTGCTAGACAAAGCCTATCACAAAATATACATAAAGGAATGTTTAAATTACCTGAGAAGCTAAAGATATCATCTATGCTTTGCTATGCCTGAAAGATGGCGTGGGCAAGAAAATTCAGAACTCATCACTAAGACAATGATAAAAACAGCCGGTAGCTAACTTAAATATGGATCACGACCAACAAAAACATAGCCTTTTTTTCTTGAGGTTCTGCAAATGTTCATGCTTCTCAACCGGAGTTCAAATATTGTGCACTCTAAGTATTTATATTCAGTTCAACACTTGAGTAAATAAAAAATTCAGAGTTAGTTGATCAAGCCTAAGCACTGGAAACTGAGACTATTCCCTGCAACAATTTAGAATGTGGACCGGTGCTCCAATGTATGTATAGTAGCATGGCTTGGGCTCTGAAGTTCTGAAAGAGGCAAAAATGATCCTCGACCTAGTGCCTTCTGGTTGATTTCTTTTTGGTTTGAGCGGGCATAAATTAACACTTCACAGCACTCTTGAGATTCCGGATATGATCTGATAAAGAGAAGAATTAAGTTATCATCCGAGACAAGATGCAAACAGACTTGTTTACACCAGCATTTTTCACCGCAAAACTGAATGAAGTAGAGTAATAACCCCTTTTATGTTGTTACAGTTCTACTCTAATTAGAGCTCATCCACTACAGTTATCAGTGGATTAATTAATGAATTTTGTTTGTACTACTGACGTGATTCGCTCTTGCTCCCGGAAAGCTCAATGGTATCATTATGAAACTGTATATTCCATTGCCATATCTAGGCATATTTAAGATCTAAAAGACCTGCTAGAATATTCTCAAGTATGCATTCTCTTGTTCCTAACAATAATATCTTTTGATGGTGTCTTGTCACGATCACTGATATAATGCTTTATTTGCTATATTTTATAGGTGTAATAGTAATCGACAAATGCCTTTCAAGTGTAAACTTTCATGTGCATTTTTTTTCTAACATCATCTTTTATCATGGCCAAGTTTGTTTTTGAGACGAGGCAAAAGCTTTGATATTGATATAGTAGCTACATGGACGGCCTAAGCCCAAAAAAAATGAATCACATGATGCGAACTAAGAAATGATCTCTCCTAAGTGTTTGTCTCCTGTGAGAATCCAGCTTTTTCCTTCATCCTTGATATTTTGGAGAAAAACCGACGGCATTGAAGATTTGTTGTTGAAGACACGGCATTTCGCTCCTTCCATATCTCCCAGGTCAGCAGGACGACTGCCTACTTGAGGGCCTTGGGATGCTCAGTCGGTGTCTTTGCAATGGACTTCCAGTACAGTTGGGTGACTGTACCCATATCCTGGACAAAAGAGGGGCAGGATAGCCACAAGGCCGCGGCTTGCAAAACTCGACGGGAGAACTGACATTCGAAGAGGATTTGTCTTGGTGTCTCCCCCTGGCATTTGCATAGCTGCACACTGGGCTATGAGGCCACCCCTAATAGCCAGCCGATCAGAGGTCCATAACCTTTCTGCACAGCAAGCCAGGTGAAGAATCTGCACTTTGGTGGCGCCCATGTCTTCCACACAAGCAAATGTGCAGGGGATGGACCAAAGAATTGAGCTTTGTATGCTGAACCAAACGAGTAGCTCCCACTGGGGGAGAGGGTCTAGATTATAGTGTCCGTATTCCCAAGTGCTAGTGTAACATCTTGTAGGTGTTCCCAGAGGTTGACGAACTCGTTGGCCAGGGCGTTTGAATGCATCTGTTCTTTTCTTGGAGGCTTGGAACACTTTTGGAGCTATCGACCGGGGTGTCCCCATTGAGCCATGAGGAGGTCCAGAAATGGGCGGTCAGGCGGTCAACCCATCGCCAACGGTAACCTTCGTGGCGGCATTAAACAACTCTCTGTGGATGATTCGTCATTTGGAGTTTCAGGCCAACCCATGGCTTATCAGGGGCAACCCACTCGAGCCATAGCCAACTCAGCCACAGAGCGCGGGGCGAATTTTTCCAAGTCGAGTATCCCTAGTCCCCCAAGGTTTTTTGGGCGACAGACCTTTGTCCAGCTGATGCGGCCTAACACAGCCGTTGGGAAACCCCAAGAGGAAGGTGTGAAGCAGCACACCAACAGTTTTCCCTTGAGAACTAAACAAGGTTATCGAACCAGTAGGAGGTGGAAGAGCTTAAACACGGTGCCCAAGCTACTCTGGCGTTTGTAGCTTCGGCGTGGACCTGCACAGAACACAATCAAACTACTTTGCCCCAACGAAACAGGAAGGTTGTCAATCTCCCTGTCTTGCTGAATACAAAGGATTAAACGTATGGTGTGTAAAATAAATGTAAATGCAAAAGTGGACAGCAAGCAAATGAGTGTAGGAAATAGTGTTTTTATCTCGTTTAAAAGAATGGACCGGGTCCACAGTTCACTAGAGGTGTCTCTCCATAAAATAATAAACAAACATGTTGGATAAACAAATTACAGCTGGACAATTGACAAATTATGAGGGCATGACAATTTGTATTTTTTGCAGCTCAAAATTTCTTTCTCTCCTAACTCCCTCCACCTCGAGCCTTAGTACATTCCAGAACCACATAAATGATAATTTTTTATCTAAAAAACATAAAAGTTATTTTTTATCTATAAAAACATAAATGGTGAATCAATCAAGGGTACACATGAAAATCAAGAACCAAGAGAAGGCAGGGCACTTGCCCCAGATCATACCTGCGGGCTGCGAGGGACGTGGCAAGAGAAAGGGAGTCACCGTCTCGTCGCTCGTCAGGGAGGCGGCGTCTAGTGAGAGATAAAGCGTCGAGGGGAGAAGTAAGCGGATCTGGAACATGAAATTGCGAGGGAAGTTGAGCACAGGTATGTAGAAGAAGAGTGAGGGCTAACGAGAGGAGGAGCGGATGAGGGACTCACAGTGCAGCTTGCTTCCAGTCGCCGGCGAAGGAGATAGTTCGCCGCCGTCGCTCGCCCGCGAAGCACTAGAAGAGCAGGGGTCGAGAGAGGGTCAAGAGCATCTCTAGCAGATACCAATTAAACCCCTCGACCCAGAAAGTCCGGCGATATGGGGTACGGCCATTTTTCCTGCCCGATCAGATACCCAATAAGCCCATGGCCCGGAAACTTTTATCCGGGCCGCCGGATAAGCGGCGGCTCGACCGCAATATTAGGGGAACGGAGGGGTCGATGCGGTACCAATACCGCACCCCTCCGCCACACCCAGCACATCACCACCACCTAGCTAGCGCAGCTCCAGCGAGCAATCCACGCCGCATCGCACCTCCTCTCCACTTACCACCTACATCCATGGGCGGTTCGAGGCTGCGCAGGTCCGGCGGGAGCGGAGGAGGCCGGCCGGAGCCACTGAAAGACGAGGCGGCGAGGAGGGTGGCCGAGGAGAAGGCGCGACAGGCACGCTCAATCGCTCGAATGGCGCGCGCCTCCGCGGCTCGTACAAGGACCGCCGGTGGGCGGGGCTCATGATGCTGCGGAGGCACGACACGGAGGCGGGGAGCTCGAGCGGCAGCCGGAGGAGGAAGCGGCAGGAGCCGGCGGAGGAGCCGGAGGAGGATTTCGGCGGGGACCCAATTCCGGCGGGGCACGTCCGCGTGACCCCCGAAGGCGCGGCGGGGCTCCGCCATCGTCCCCTTCGACCGCTTCCAGGAGGTGCTGCTGCCGGCTTACGGTTGTGTTCGTAGAGCCGGGGAGGAGGTCGCCGCCGCGACGGCGGCGTTGGAGGCCCGAGCTCCCGGTGCCGAGGAGCGTCGGGTGAAGGCGGTCGACGAGCAGGAGCTGACGGTGGCGCTTCGCACCATCACCGAGAAGGACGAGCTCGACATCGACCCGTAGGTCGACGTCGACGCCGACGTGTCTCCGTGGAAATCGGCGACGCCTCGGAGAAGGTCGCCGCCGTAGAAGCTCACCCTAGATCTAGGGTTTTAATTTCTGTTTTAATCTAGTTTAATTTCAGTTGTATCAAACTTAAATTTCAGTTCTATCCTAGTGTTGAACATAGTTGCTTCGTTCAATTCTCACGCAAACTTGCAATTTGCTCAAGCTTTGAATATCCAGTACAGTTTTGTTGTATCTGTTCAGCCCCGCGTCGTGTGGTACCGGAAAAGTATATTCCAGTCAATCGGATAAGAGATATCCGGTGCCAAGATATCCGGTATCTGCTAGAGATGCTCTAATAAAGAGCTGCTGAGGGCTGTTGGGCTACATTTGTGTCGTGTCCTCTTGCCTCCTAAGTCATTCGATCCATCTTTTATCTCCGCTCATCCCTAATATTTCAAATTCCATCCCTGACTTTTTCTAATTTTCAAATGCACGAGTTTTATTCTTGAAAAAGATGTCACGATGTTTTCTGCTTCAGCAAATGAGGATAGATTAAGAATATTCACATTTCTTTCTGGAAGGACAGGTCCTTCGTCTCCTTCCAATAGGTGTGAGATAGATCATGGATGGTCTCCACCACCAGTGGTTGTTCTACCTTGAATGTGGATGCGACAACTTTCTCGACATCCAAACTTAACTATTGGTAAATTTAGACAGGTGATGAAGGATTTAGTGATAATAGCATATCATGGCTGATACTTTATAGACAAATGTCCCATATTTCAGAATGAGGCTCAGTTCAACTTAGCCATTCATGGACCGAAAATGTGTTCAAGGCTTGGAGTATTCATGAATTCCATGTCGTGAGCGTGTCTGTCTGATCCTGTTGTTTCGACCAAGAAATGGTAGAAATTAGGTATGTGCAATGCATCCAGACATGAAATCTAGACAAACTAAGAAATGGATCGACCGCGACAAAGTGATCAAGTTTTTTACATCCATGAATTAGGGTTTTAGATCATCGATTTGATAGCGATAGATTTCGACATGACCGCATTTCGTTCTTAAGTTTTGAATAGTTGAATTTAACTCAAATTTGAACTTGATCTAAGTGTCATGATGAAATCTTCATATATATTTGCATTGAACATACGGACATTGCTATTCCAAATACATAATATGTAAGAAAAATTCAAATGAATATAAACATGTGTAAAATGATATAATAAAGAACAAACAAGAAAATAATAATCTTTATTGATCTCATGCAATTCTCCGCATCAAATTGGGAATATTACAACATTTCCGATATTATGATAAAGGAAATTACAAAGAAATCGAAAATAATCACTTAAACTAAAATCTTGATCTTGAAGCTTCTCCTGCAAAATAGACACCAAACACAAAATACTTGGTTATAGTTAAATTGTTTCCATCATCTTATCATGAGATATTTTGATATTTGGATCAAGCCTTTAGGCATTAAGAACTTGTCTTAATTCCTAAGAGGTGATTATAGGGAAACTTTATTCAAATATCCAACAAAAGGGACATGGGTCATCTTAGGGACAAGATCAATTTTGGTCAATTTGGATCTTAAAGCAACATGAGAGGCAACAAGGGCAAGGCAACAAGTAATTGATCCCAATTTTGCTAAGGCATCTGAGGCAACAAGTGCGGTCCATTTAAATCAAGTCAACATAAAGCCAACCAAGTTCTTTCCGTCTAATCTAGCTAGATGCATTTATGTATTGGCAACCAAGAAATAAGCCAAATATGGATCATTATCCAACCAGTCGAACGTTTGGGCAGTGGGAAAAAACTCCACAACAAGGGAAATTGTAGCCTAGGAGAGGACACCCAAAAAGTGTTGGAAATATGTCTTATAGGCAATAATAAATAATTTATTATTCTATTTGCTTTATGTTAAATGATTATGTTTATATTCTATGTTATAATTGTAATAGTTTCTGGATGTGTGATTCAGATGAAAACCTATTGAAATTTGTGTAATTATGAACACACCAACCCCGCTCCCTAATTAGGCATGAGTTATTAGATGGTTTAGTTTTTCTAATCATGGGATACACAAAGAGTTATGAGGATGCCGGTAATCATGGTGTAACGGTGTATAATCCTCCAAAGTCCAAACTACTCCCTCCGTTCACAAATACTTGACTTTGAATTGAGTGTATCTATACATGATACGTGTCTAGATACACTCATTTTAAAGTCAAGTATTTGTGAACGGAGGGAGTACAATGCAGTGATCCTTACATGTGGCAAGAATTATATCGATTTCATCATCATCGTAGTGCAAACTAACAAGCGGGATAGCAGACTTATTTGTGACCTTGGTACTAAAAAGGCCAGTGGTTACTTTTTTTGTGCAGCTTCCTGCGTTAGTCTGGGTCAGAGGAAAATGCACACCGAACCTTATAGACACACTCACAGCGGCAAAAGGATTTGTATGTGAGCCGTTAGAGGGTATCTAACATTAGGGCGTGTCTAGTGCTCAGTCAACTGAGAATTCACTAATTCTCAGTCGACCCACGTGGCCACGTTAAGCATCGGAGGTTAATCATTTCTACGGTACTACCGACTCTCCTGTCTTTTGTTCTTTACCTGGCCATATGCTGCTATGCGGGCTGCTGTTTGGCCGTTTGATCTTTTTTCTATGATGTTTCTTTCTGGGTCTACAACCACACAAACTAGCGCTGCTCTCATAGAGTACCATTTTCTTTTGTCTTTCCACGCTGGTATTCTTTGTCATTATTAAGGCAGCAACAAATTCCTCAAAAAAAATTGAACAGATTATAATATTTCAGCTAAATCAAATTATACACATGGTAAACACTGGAGGTAAAAAATAACAAAGCAAATAAACCTTGGAACCAAGCATTACACTTTTTTGCACACATGCATGCGTACTTGATTAAAAATATCTCAGTTGTAACTCACTTTCAACTCGAAAATCTCAATTGTAAGTCTTGCAACTAGGAAAAAAATTCCAATAGAGAATCTCAGTTGCAAGTCACTTGCAACTGGAAGAAAAACCTCAGTTGCGACCCACTTGCAACTGGAAAAACCTTAGTTACAACTAAAAATCTCAATTGCAACCCACTTGCAACTGGAAAACCCACTTTTGAAACTTAAATTATCCGGTTGCAACCCAGTTGTAACTGGAAAATATCAGTTGCGATCCACTTGCAACTTAAAAAAAACCTGAGTTGCAACCCACTTGCAACTCGAAAATCTCAGTTGCAACTCGAAATCTCAATTGCAAGTCACTTGCAACGAGGAAAAAAATATATTCCAATAGAGAATCTCAGTTGCAAGTCACATGCAACTGGAAGAAAAACAGCGACCCACTTGCAACTGAAAAACCCTTAGTTACAACTAAAATAACAGTTGCAACCCACTTGCAACTGGAAAACCCACTTTTGAAAATTAAATTATCCGGTTGCAACTCAGTTGTAACTGGAAAATATCAGTTGCAATCCACTCGCAACTGGAAAAAAACAGAGTTACAACCCACTTGCAACTCGAAAATCTAAGTTGCAACCGGGGAAAAAAACCCAGCTCCAACAGCAAAATCTCAGTTGCAACCCTATTTTGAACTGAAAAACTCATTTGCAAGCAACTTGCAACTAAAACAAATACATTTGCAACTACAAAGTCAATTGCAACCCTACTTATAGCTGGAAAGAACATCCAAGTTGTAACACACTTGCAATTCAAAACCCTCAGCTGCAACACACTTGTAACTGGAAAAACCTGAGTTCCAACAGAAAATCTCAGTCGACTGATAACTACCCGATTGAAAAATTACAATTGCAACCCCATGCAGTTAGGAAAATACATGTCAATACAGTTGGAACTCATATGCAACTGGGAATTAATTATTTAATAAAACTCACTTGCTACAACACTGTGTAAAAGAAATATGAAAAGAAAGGACGAGAAAAATAGAAAACATTATCATGCCTTATTTTGAACAAATGGAACCATCATTTAGAAAAACAAAGAGACCACAGTCGTATGGCGAATACTGACAAAACAATACCAATGTACATACAACGATTAAAAAAAGAAAAAAAACATCATGTAGCTGACAACACCAATGAACTTACAACAGACAAAATAAATAAAATGAACAAAAAAAGAAGATCATTCACCTTTTTTTTTTAGAGAAAGAAGATCATTCACCTGAATGAAACGACTCAACGCGGGCCCTGTCTCACCTTGAATAAACTAAAGTCAAGAGTCAACGGTAGTCTCTTAGAAAAAAATGCCAGCAAAACATAAGGCCCAAAAGACAGCGTGCAGCCGCAGCAGCCCACACCCACGCGAACAGCAGCAGCCCAGACTCGCTGGTCGATGGGCGCTGGCGTATCACGCAAAGTACAACAGACTTCGGTCAACAACCAAAAAAAAAGCAAACTGCACGAATCTTGGCATCCAAATCCGATGGTGACTGAGGCGACTGAGAACTCACGAGTTCTCAGGCAACTTAGAACTAGCAAATCCTCTAACATTATATGATCGCTTAACTTAGCAGCAGTAACTTCCTTGTGAAGCTCCATCTTAGCTTACTGAGATAAACTTTTTTTTTTTTGAAACATACTGAGATAAACATTTGATACTTACTCCTATCATATATGAAGTACACAAATAAGTTGAGATGGGATTCCGTTACGTTTGAATAAATACGTGTGAACAATTTGTTTTAAAGAGAAGTACAGTAGGTTGGCAAACTGCATCTGTAGATCCAACGGTATCATTATAAGTACCTGACTAGCGTATCCGAAGGCAAAGTACAGAAGGAGCAAGAGAGCACTCTGCTCCAGTTGCGCGACGTACTCCACCGGTCCTCCTTCTCCACCTAGCCAATATCCGGCCACCGCCTCCACCGCTCCTCCTTCTCCTCCACCCGGCCAATGGCCCGAATCCGCCTACTCCACTCCCCCACCATGCCGATGTCCCAGCTCCGCCCCCTCCGTCGCAGCTCCTCCTCCACCTCCATCTCGCCGCCCTCACGTCCATGGTCTCCCGAAGCTGCCTTTGCCGCGGCCACGGAGCGCGTCCGCGCCGGGACGCTCAACCCGGAGGACGCACAGCACCTGTTCGACGAATTGCTGCGTCAGGACATCCCGGTCCCCGGGCCCTCCCTGAGCAGCTTCCTTACTGCGCTCGTCCGTGCTCCGGCCTACGACGACCGCAGAACCGGCCCCGCACTTGTGGTCGCTCTCTACAACCGCGTGTGCCTGGAAGAAGCCGGCATGCGGGTGGCGCCTCTCTCGGTCCACACCTACGGCATCCTCATGAACTCGTGCTGCCACGCCCGTCGCCCGGAACTAGGACTGGCTTTCTTTGTCCGTCTCCTCAAGACGGGCCTGAAGATGAACCAGATCATCACCAACACCTTCCTCACGTGCCTCTGCAGCGCAAAACTGATAGATGAGGCTGTGGATGTACTGCTTCATAGGATTTATGAGCTCGGTTGTGTGCCTAATGTCATCTCATACAACACAGTTCTTAAGATGTTATGTGAAGATAGAAGAAGCCAAGAGGCACTCAACCTGCTCCACACGATGGCAAAAGAAGGAAGTGCCTGCACCCCCAACGTGGTGACATATAGTACGGTCATCCATGGCTTATTTAGGGAAGGCGAAGTAAGCAAGGCATGCAATCTGTTCCATGAGATGATGCAGCAAGGGGTTTCGCCCAGTGTGGTGACCTATAGCTCGGTTGTTGATGCGTTGTGCAAGGCCAGGGCAATGGACAAGGCAGAGCTAGTGCTTCGGCAGATGGCTGATAATGGTGTTCAACCAAATAATGTCACATACACTTGCATGATCCATGGATACTCCATATCAGGGCGGTGGAATGAGGCAGCTAGAATGTTTAGAGAAATGAAAAAACGGGGTCTTATACCGGGTATTGTTACTTGCAACTCGTTCATGACTTCCCTTTGCAAGCATGGAAGAAGCAAAGAAGCTGCAGAAATTTTTGAGTCCATGATTTCCAAAGGACAAAAGCCTAATATCGTCTCGTACTTAATTTTACTTCATGGGTATGCCAATGAAGGATGCTTAGTTGATGTGATTAGTCTTTTTAATTCAATGAAAGACAAGGGTATTGTACCCAACTGCAAGGTTTTCAACATATTAATTGGTGCATATGCGAAATGTGGAATGATGGATGAAGCTATGCTCGTATTTGCTGAAATGCGGGGACAGGGAGTTAGTCCGGATGTAGTCACTTATTCAACTGTAATAGCCACACTTTGTAGAATGGGTAGACTGGCTGATGCTCTAGACAATTTTGATGAGATGATTGTTATGGGAGTACATCCGAACCAACCTGTTTATCAGTCCCTAATTCAAGGTTGTTGTATACATGGTGATTTGGTTAAAGCTAAGGAGTTGGTTTCTGAAATGATGAACAAAGGTATTCCTCGTCCTAACATTGTGTTCTTCAACTCAGTGATAAACAATTTATGCAAAGAAGGAAGGGTTATGGATGCACAGGATATATTTGACCTCGTTATACACATTGGTGAGAGGCCTGATGTCATTGCATTTACTACGCTGATTGACGGGCATTGCTTAGTAGGCAAGATGGATAAAGCACTCGGAGTACTTCATTCCATGGAATCAGTTGGCATTGAGCCTGATGCTTTTACTTATGGTACACTTCTTGATGGCTATTTTAAAAATGGAAGGATCAGTGACGGTTTGACTCTATTCAGGAAAATGTCGTGTAAACCTGACACTGTTACATATGGCATCATACTGGATGGGCTATTTCAAGCTGGGAGAGCTGATGATGCAAAGAAAATTTTCCATGAGATGACTGAAAGTAAAATAACGGTGAGCATTCCTATATATAGTATAATTCTTGGAGGACTTTGCAGAAATAATTGTGCCGGCGAAGCAATCGAGTTGTTCCAGAAATTAGGTGAAATGAATGTGAAGTTTGATATTATAACACTCAATATCATGATCGATGCAATGTACAAGGTTCGGAGAAGAGAAGAAGCTAACAATTTGTTTGCTGCAATATCAACCAGTGGGCTGGTACCTACTGCTTCTACTTATGGAATAATGATATACAATCTTCTAAGAGAAGAAGCTAACAATTTGTTTGCTGCAATATCAACCAGTGGGCTGGTACCTACTGCTTCTACTTATGTATTATCACGTGTACGCGTGACCATCGTGTGTCCAGGCGCAGCTGGGGGCGTCGCGGTCGAGGAGGCACCCTCGACAGAAGGCGACGCGAGCTGAGTAGCCGGTGGCGGCGATGCATCGCCGGCTGACGGAGAAGGAGAGCAGGCCGGTGATGGGCCGGGCGAGCCATCCGCAGGCGAGCCAGGCGCGGGAGGCGTGCATGCGCCATGCACGTCGATAACCGGAGGAGGACGTACGTCGATCGCGGGTGGTTGGGGAACATCACGCGCAACCTGAGTGTCCTGCACGGAAGGTAAACTGCCTGAAGCAGGCGAATCAGTAGACAAATAGGACAGGTCATATTTACGCATATTGTCACCCGTAGCCGGTTCATTGGAAGGAAATGAAAGCGCATCAGCTAGAGTGGAGACATCGACGGTGACACCGGGTGTGGAGTAGGGAAACACAGACTCATCGAAAACAACATCACGAGAGATGTATATCCTTCCCGTGGAGCGATCTAAGCACTTGTATCCCTTATGCATGGGGCTATACCCTAAGAACACACACATGGTGGAACGGAAAGCAAGCTTATGGGCGTTATACTTGCGCAAACTCGGCCAGCACGCACAACCAAACGTGCGGAGAAAAGTGTAGTCGGGTTTCACCTTGAGAAGGCGATACATGGGTGTATCCTGTTGAATAACAGGTGTGTGCATGCGATTAATGAGATAACACGCAGCGAGAAAAGCCTCATCCCAAAAACGCAATGGGAGAGAGGAATGAGCCAACAAGGCAAGACCCGTTTCGACTAGATGACGGTGTTTGCGTTCAGCTACCCCGTTTTGCTGAGATGTGTGTGGACAGGACACACGGTGAGAGATCCCCGTGCGCTGAAAATAACGATGCAGTTTATGGTACTCGCCACCCCAATCCGACTGAACGGCTATGATTTTAGTGTGAAGAGACGCTCAACATGAGCCTGGAAGGCGTAAAACACTTGCTCAACATCAGACTTGTCCTTGAGGAGATATATCCAACAAAAACGAGAGTAATCATCGACAAAGCTAACATAATACTTATAACCTCCAGACGAGGCAATAGCAGGCCCCCAAACATCAGAATGGACTAACTCAAGAGGCATAGTAGAAACACGATGAGACAAATTATACGGCAATTGTCGACTCTTAGCACACTGACAAGCATCACACACGAAAGTCTGATTCTCCGAAGAGCACACTAAACCATTATTCCTAACAATGTTTTGAACTACATTATTGGTGGGATGACCGAGACGCTGATGCCACTGGGACGGGGTGGTTTTGACGCTGGAAGACGCCTGGCGAGTGGAGGTGGACGACGCGCGACTAAGCGGGATGGGGTAGAGGCCGCCATGACTTCTACCGTGAAGAAGAATTTTCTTCGTGGCCTTGTCCTTAACAAGGAAAAAGAAACGATGAAATTCCACAAAGACATCATTGTCGGTGACAAGACGATAAACAGATAGAAGATGTTGATTAATATGTGGAACATGAAGAATATTTCTTAAACGAAGAGATGAACCGGCTAAATTGGAATGACCAATATGCGAAATAGACAAACCTGCACCATTGGCCACTTCCACTTGATCCTTCCCGCCATAGTGCTCGTGGAAGTGGAGACGCTCCAGGTCACTCGTGAGGTGGTCCGTCGCACCGGAGTCCATGACCCAGTGAGGCGGCTCGTGGGAGGAGGAGGTAGACGCGGAGTTGCCGGCGTGGTTGTCATGATCATAGCGGTTGCGGCAGTCGCCCGCCTCGTGTCCCCAGTTCTTGCAAATTTGGCACTTGGGGCGCCAGCGCCGGTTGCGGCCATTGCCGCCACCGTTTCCTCCATTGCGGCCGTTGCCATTTCCGCCATTGCGGCCTTGACCGCCACCACCCTAGCCTTGGCCGCCTTGGTCGTAGCCACCTTGGCCATAGCCGCCTTGGCCGTAGCCTCCGTGCCCTAGCTGAACGGGACCGCCAGCCGGGAGGCCGCCACTAGGGCGACCTGCATCGTACGCGCGGCCCGGATTGGTGTTGCAGACCGGGCGCGACGCAGCGTTGGCCGAGGAAGCCCAGTCCTCGGTCTCCGATTGCTGCTGCTGTAAAGCCTCGTAGTGAAGAACACTGGAGTAGAACACGGTGAGCGTGACCGGGGCGACCGCGAAGTTCATCGAGGCGGCGATGGGGTTAAACGCCGAGCCGAGCCCGGTCAGCATGTAGTCGATGACCTCGTCATCGCGAAGTGGAGAGCCGGCGGCGGCCATGGCGTCGGCAAGCGCCTTCACCTTCTGCATATACTCGCCAGCGGGCTTGTCTCCCTTCCTCAGCGCCTGAATCTGGCGCCGGAGATTCCGAACACCGGCGCTATTTTGTGCGCCGAACATGGCATGCACGGCTGCCCATGCCGCAGCAGCCGTTGTGCAGCCGATCAACTGGGCTGAGATCTCCACGTGCATCGATCCGAGGAGGTGCCCGAGGACCTTCTGATCGAGGGTCCACCACTGCTCGTACTCGGGGTTGGACACGGTCCGAGCAGCGTCGCCGGTGCCTGTCGTCACGGTCGGGGCCGGCGCCTTTGCCGAGCCATCGAGAAAGCCGTGGAGGCGAACTCCGGCGAAGTTGGGGAGGGTGAGAGCCCTCCATAGCATGAAGTTGCTGCGGTCTAGGGAGACCGCGATGGACGGAACTGCTGGGACGGCCGCCGATGCCGAAGGTGGAGCGATGGTTGGGGTAGGCACAGCGAGGGGCGCGGAGGGGGAACTGGAGAGGGCGGGGCTGGAGGCCATCGCAGAGGCCAAGGCGGAGCTGAAGGACATCGCGGCGGCGGCGCGAGGGGCGCGGCGGCTGCGGAGAGAGAGGCGGCGGCGGCGGCTAGGGTAGGCTCTGATACCAAGTGAAAAATAGGGTTTAGGGTTTCCGTGGGGCAATGCCTCTCCACGTCTTTCTTTTATATATGATCAGCACAATACAATTTACATACGTATACATACGTGTACATGACACGCTAGACCTATTTTAACACTATACAGGTCTCCTGGCATGCCCGTTTGAATGAAGTCGCCAAAACTATCACCCTGCTGTTGCTGATCAAGCGGTGATCTGTGAGTTGCACTTTCGCCAAGTTTCAGTATTAACAACAAGCAAAACGGCGTTGGAAGTTTTGGCATTCTATGGCTACCAGTCTCCGGTATGTTGGTACAAACTCTGAATGGCGATTCATGTGACTAAAGAGTGCGTAGATAAACCGTGTGTTAGTGGAAAAATTCAAAATTTAAAAAATACTAGTATGAGGGAAGATGAAATTATTTACCCCTACAAACATAGCGACTCCATCCATTTTTCTGTTGCGTACTAGGAAAGCTCTGCCCCACGCCCCGCTCCAGCCTCGCCGCCGCCGCCGCTCCAGCACGCCGATTCCCACCGCCGCCGCCGCCATTCCTCCTCCTCCACACTTCCAGCATCCAGCCTCCGCCTCCGCCATTCCTTCTCTCCACCCTGCCAATCTGCCGAATCCGCCTGCTTCACTCCACCATGCCGATGACCCGCTTCCGCCCCCTCCGTCAAAGCTCCTCCTCCAACCCCACCTCCCGTAGCTCAAGCTCCTGGTCTCCTGCCGCCGCCTTTGCCGCAGCCACAGAGCGGGTCCGCGCCGGGACGCTCAGCCAAGAGGATGCACACCAGCTGTTCGACGAATTGCTGCGGCAGGACATCCCGGTCCCCGGGCACTCCCTTAACAGCTTCCTTACTGCGCTCGTCCGTGCTCCGGCCTACGACGACCGAAGAACCGGCCCCGAACTTGCCGTCGCTCTCTTCAACCGCGTGTGCCGGGAAGAAGCCGGACCGCGGGTGGCGCCTCTCTCCGTCCACACCTACGGCATCCTCATGAACTGCTGCTACCACGCCCGTTGCCCAGACCAAGGGCGTGCCTTCTTTGGCCGTCTCCTCAAGTCGGGCCTGAAGATGAACCACATCGTGGCCAGCACCCTCCTCAAGTGCCTCTGCTCCGCAAAACAGATTGATGAGGCTGTGGACGTCCTGCTTCATAGGATATACGAGCTTGGCTGTGTGCCTAATGTCATATCATACTCTATTGTTCTGAAGAGTTTATGTGAAGATACCAGAAGCCAGGAGGCACTCGACCTGCTCCACACGATGGCAAAAGAAGGAGGTGCCTGCACCCCAACGTGGTGACATATAGCACGGTCATCCATGGCTTATTTAGAGAAGGTGAAACAGGAAAGGCGTGCAATCTATTCCATGAAATGATGCACCGAGGAGTTGTGCCTAATGTGTACACATACAACTCGGTTATTGATGCGTTGTGCAAAGCCAACGCAATGGACAAGGCAGAGCTAGTCCTGCGGCAGATGGCTGATAATGGTGTTCAACCAGATAATGTGACATACAATTGCATGATCCATGGATACTCCACATCAGGGGGGTGGAAAAAGGTGGCTAAAATGTTCAAAGAAATGACAAGCCTTGGTCTTATACCAGATAATGTTACATGCAGCTCGCTCATGGCCTCTCTTTGCAAGCATGGAAGAAGCAAAGAAGCTGCAGAAATTTTTGAGTCCATGACTTCCAAGGGACACAAACCTGATATCGTCTCCTACTTAATTTTGCTTCATGGGTATGCCAATGAAGGATGCTTAACTGATGTGATTAGTCTTTTTAATTCAATGAAAGACAAGGGTATTGTACCCAACTGCAAGGTTTTCAACATATTAATTGGTGCATATGCTAAATGTGGAATGATGGATGAAGCTATGCTCATATTTGCTGAAATGCGGGGACAGGGAGTTAGTCCGGATGTAGTCACCTATTCAACTGTAATAGCCACACTTTGTAGAATGGGTAGGCTGGCTGATGGTCTGGACAAATTTGATGAGATGATTGTTATGGGAGTACATCCGAACCAACCTGTTTATCAGTCCCTAATTCAAGGTTGTTGTATACATGGTGATTTGGTTAAAGCTAAGGAGTTGGTTTCTGAAATGATGACAAAGGTATTCCTCGCCCTAACATTGTGTTCTTCAACTCAGTGATAAACAATTTATGCAAAGAAGGAAGGGTTATGGATGCACAGGATATATTTGACCTGGTTATACACATTGGTGAGAGGCCTGATGTCATTACATTTACTACGCTGATTGACGGGCATGGCTTAGTAGGCAAGATGGATAAAGCACTCGGAGTACTTCATTCCATGGAATCAGTTGGCATTGAGCCTGATGCTGTTACTTATGGTACACTCCTTAATGGCTATTTTAAAAATGGAAGGATCGGTGACGGTTTGACTCTATTCAGGAAAATGTCGTGTAAACCTGACACTGTTATATATGCCATCATACTGGATGGGCTATTTCATGCTGGGAGAGCTGATGATGCAAAGAAAATTTTCCATGAGATAATCGAAAGTGGAATAACAGTCGACATTTCTATATACAATATAATTCTTGGAGGACTTTGCAGAAATAATTGTGCCGACGAAGCAATCGAGCTGTTCCAGAAATTAGGTGAGATGAATGTGAAGTTTGATATTACAACACTCAATATTATGATCGATGCAATGTACAAGGTTCGGAGAAGAGAAGAAGCTAACAATTTGTTTGCGACAATATCAACCAGTGGGTTGGTACCTAATGCTTCTACTTATGGCATACTGATAAGAAATCTTCTAAAAGAAGGAGCAATGGAAGAAGCTGATAATATCTTTTCATCAATGGAGAAGATTGGTTGTGCTCCCAGCTCCCGTCTTATAAATGATATCATCAGAATTTTGTTGGAAAAAGGTGAGATTGCAAAGGCCGGAGACTATTTGTCTAAAGTTGATGGGAAGAGCATCTCACTTGAAGCTTCAACTACTTCGTTGATGTTGTCTCTCTTTTCAACGAATGGGAAATATCGAGAGGATATGAAATTTCTCCCTACAAAGTATCAAATTTTCGATGGACTTGGTTGAGTAGTTGATACATTGCATATGAGACTAACTTAAGCACAATTGAGTTTGCATAACACCCTCTTGCTGGTATAAGAAATCCTAACTGTGGCTTGTAGCATTGAGTTCATTTTGCGGTGTATCAAAATTACAAGAATGTGAAATACTTTGAATCTTTGAAATTCTTCTTCAGATGTCCGCTTCTTTTTACCTCTTGCAAGCTGAAAATACTACTCATGTTATCGCTCAATCTTGAATGGACAATGTTGCTTAGATGTAAACTGAATTGTCAGCGAATTAGAGTGTATCAGAAGGCGCCGTTGAATTAGCTGGACTTGCAATTCTGAGATTGGATGGAGAATTGGGAATATAAAAGTCTCCGCTTCACGTGGTTGTTCTGTAGCCGTAGGTAAGTTGGAAATTATTGTCTGTATGCAGCTCGTTAAAGTTTGGATTTAGCCATTTGTGTAGGCGAACTTGATGTCTATTTCAGTGCATCATTTTATTTTGTCAATAGCCAGAAGGGCGGAAACTTTGTCTAGAAGCTGTTATTTGGCATTACTGTTGCCGTTGGTACTGTTCATATGTAAGCAGCGTTGAAGTGGTAGTATTCCACGACATTTGCATAGGAATAGTTTCAGAAGCAACAGGATAGCAGCCAGGTTTCTGTTGTTGCTCACTGGTCCTTAGTAATTAACTGTAAGCACGATTTTTGCTTTGTTTCAGTTGCGGTTGCAGAGCTGCAGTAGTTATCGAAATTTCCGTGTGTGATGAGGTAGCTAGCACATAGTATGTCCTTAATTTCCAGTAGGATCCGTAAAATGGGATTACTGTTGAACTGCGGCTCCACTCTAACCCTCAGTCCACCAGGACACTACTCACACATGGTTCTTCTGCTTTGGTGTCTTTAAAGTCTTACTCTCAACTGCAACCTAGCAACCGACAGCCTTTTATCTTCTCTTGTTTTTCTTCTTGCTTGCTTCACTTCAACACAATGGCACGTACGTGTACACAGCTTATATTCCCTCCGTTCACAATTATAAGATTTTTTAGTTTTTTTTCACTCATTTTGGTCCGTATATAGTCCACATTGAAAAGGCTAAAACATCTTAGTATAATTGTGAACATAGGGAGTACCGAACATTTCATCAGCTTTACATGCCATACGCACTTGATACACAAGCCTTGTACTAGCATATTTCTTTCCATTTGTTATACAAGCAGGAATAAGATGATGAACTGCAAATATTTTCCAGAGTGCTGTTGCTGATGGAGCGGTCTGTGGAGAGGACTTCATCCGATGATCAGGAGAAGAAACAATCATATAGTGCTGCAAGTTAATTTGGTTTTGAAATTAGGGTCGTATCGTATGTAATTTGGTAGGGGGGCATGATTTGCTGTCATTTGCTGACTGCACATATTACTTACTGCTACAAATTTACGAGCTGGAATTTTAACAGAGGAGAAGTACACAACTCATTACATTCCTCTATCTAAATCCTACTTCCTTTAGTGCAGGGGTGTCTGCTGGTCTAAACAACAAAAATAGGGATGCAGTTACAAAGAGCTACAAGATGGGCTATCGAGACTTCTGAACGTTTTGTACTACTTTTCTTTATTTTCCCTGTACATACTTTCTTTGAACAAAAAATTACATTAGGTATTCTAACTTTTCTCCCTCGGAAAATAAAAGGCAGGAACCAACATGCCAGATTCATCATAGAGGAACCCTGGCGAAATAGTGTGTTGAAACTTCAAACTCAAATAACAGGACCCTGACAAAATGATCATTAAACACAAACCTAAAAAAAGGTCATCACGGTCCCAGCTCCACACGGTCGAGACCTTCCTGAGCAGAGACAAATGCTCATCGTAGCCCACTAGCGGCAACCGGGTTTGGTCGCATCAGTGCTGGCCGATCTCCAAGTGTTCAGGACCTTCTGGAGTAACATCAGCTCGCTGTCGCCTACCAGTGCATCCCTCAGATCAGCACAGGTTCAGGCATGACTGCGCTCGGCTTTTGGTGCCACTCCCTGCTCCAATGTGATAGCAGTAGCTGTTTCCTTAACCGCTTCCCCAGTATATACATATGCAAAAGTATATTTGTCGCCGCTTTAAGTCCGAGAAGAAGACACGGTGTCAGCGTATACCTAAGTTCTCAGATTCTAAATTGAAAAAAAAAGTTCTCAGATTCATCTTTAAAGGAAAGGATGGTGAGTAAATCCTGTTCCAGTACAACACATACAGAGGATACTAGTAGGCCTCGGCGCGGCGTCACGCCGCGCCCGTAGGTTTTTATTTGCAGGTTAAATTAGGTTCATTCTTTCTGTTGATTTTTTGTTTCGGTATTGATCTCATGGGAATAATTTTCTTTGGTTATCGAAGAATGCTTTAGTAGGGGCTAAATGGTATATATGGTGGAACTTATTGGGCTGGACTATGCCAATCCGTTGTTGGGCTGTTTCTGGTAAGTGGAAGAGGTTCTGAAGAGCTGCGATAAATTGACCGATTGTTTGTATTTTAATTTTTTATCTTAGGCTCATGTTGCTTTTCTTTTTTCGATCGTGTTTGGGCGCCTCTGTAGATTGGGACTGCCGCTGGTTTTTCAATCCTACGTGATCTTTGGCGGTAACACGGTAACAGGTTGTGGAAAGAGATCTGGGTGATTGGCCTTCAATTGTGGTATATCGTGGAAGCAGATCTAGGTGGCGGCGGGGAAATTTGAGATCCGCGAAGTGATGGCGATGACTGTCCCTGTGGGAGGTAATTGTAATGGTGATACTCGGTTGCCATTTGATGTCGTTGGGGGCGTCTGTGAAGTGAGTTGAGGATTTCTATTTGGGCGGATTCGTTAGTCATATTCTAGGTAGGTTGATGACAGGCAGATAAGTTCTTTTCTTTTATTTGGTGCTTGTTCTATTTTGCTCAACTTGGTGTTATCTTATCATTAAATCAAATTGTTTGGGAGTTTGAAGTACTGGTTATTAAATTGTGAAGTTGTCGAATTTCAGGATATGAAGTTTAAATTTAATGGAGGAGGTTTGTTATAGAGCGTTGTGACTACTTGGTCATGGTGCCATTGTTTAATAGTTTGAGGTGGCAAGGAAAAGGAGGTAAGATTTATTTAAACTTTAGTTTCGAATGGGAGAAAGTTAAGGGTAAAATAGTTTTTGCGATGTAATGGTACAACACATATAATTTCATTTTTTGTTCACTATTATTACGGTTCACTTGATTAGTTCGGCCAATATTTTTTGTTCTTTTTAAAATTTGGTCCAGCTTAATTTTTTGGTTCATTATTATTACGATTCACTCTAGTCGGGCTGCAGCCTCGAACTTTTTTTTTCGCTTTCATCTTTTTTGTTTCTTTTTTCATCTTTTTTTGTATTTTATCTTTAATTTTTTTGTGGTAATGCATGAATATTTTTTTCTAACTCTTCACCATTTGTTTTTTGAACGTATAAACAATTTTCCTGAAACCGCGTATATTTTTAAACCTGCAAAAATATTTTCATCCACGAACATTTTTCTAAACTTTATGAACAATTTTTATGAACCCCGTGAACAATTTTTGGGACCCACAAAACTTTATTGAACTTGTGAATATTTTTCGAATCAGTGTTTTCTACACGAAATGTGTGAATATTCTAAATTTCCTTAACACTTTTAAAAACCTTGTGAACATTTGTTCGGAGTCGTAAACAATTTTTTAAAACATTTCACTTTTTTTTCATTTTTTTCATTTTTCGTAATGCGGGAGTATACTTTTTGAATCCATGAACAGAACTTTTAAACTGGTGATCATTTTTATGAACGTGTAAAAAACCATGTGAATTTATTTTTGAATCCAATGAACATTCTTTTGAACACTTCGATTATTTTTTTAAACATGTGAGTATTTACCCGTGAAAAAAATTATCGTTGAATAATTTTTTGAACACGGTGAACAAATTTTCAAATACGTGGATTTTTTTTACCTGTGTATATTTTTTTGAACAATTTGTTTAAACATATGAACATTTTTTTACCTGTTAACATTATTTTAAACACTATGTACAATTTTTGAGACGTGTGACCTTTTTAATTCGGTGAACATTTTTACGTGAGCATTTTTTTTAATATGCACGAACAATTTTTTATGGTTGAAAAAACTGGTTCACGTACAATACAAATGGTCACGAGATTTTTTCCTTCTTCAGTTTTCGTCGAAATTTCTTTTTGTACAAAGTTAACACGATGAACACTTTTCTAAACTGCTCCCTTTTAGACCGGAGGGCCGATTCAAAATTTGCGGGGAAACTCGGGTTTTTTTTTTAAATAAAATACTGTAGCGCCACAGTAGCTCGATCGCTGAGGGCGCGCGAAATGGTCGAGCTTTTATATATATAGTAGTATAGTAGTATATCCATGTGACGTCTCACTATACTTCCCAAAAGCAATGCATTTGGTGATTTTGGTTTGCTGGAGGTATTCTCTAAATTTATATAGGTCCACATGCAATGTAGGGTAGTTTTGCTAAATCAAGTAACAAAAGCAGTTATATCTACACAAATGATATATTTAGATCCACATACAGAAATAAGTGCTGATGAAAAACCACTGCAACCACAATAGAGCCTAAGGAAGAAATGTAATCTTACATCTAAAAAAACTTAAAACAAAGTAGTAAACTGGGATTATGGCAAGTACATGAACGTAGCATATCGACTCGGCATCAACAAAGTAAAAGAGGCAGGGTTCTTGGACTACTCCCATGGATGAAACTGACGAACATAGTATATATACAACGTGGTTCGCATCTAAAGCCGAGGAACAACCATAGATGCCCAACGAACAAAAGTTGATATTCACTCAACCGAAGGTTCTTGGGCTGGAAGCTCTGAGTAGCATGGTACATAGACATAGTATTAATGCCACTTAAATACATCTTGTATCGCGTTCAGTTTCCCAGTGCTGATATTGTAAGATATAAGCTTATTTGCCTTCTGGTCACAGAGGAAAACAAGCTCTCGCTCCAAGTCAAGATCGACAATCCGATAATCGCACTTCCAAAACCAGTCGCCTTCGCCATCAAGACCACCATTGTCATAGTGAACAAACTCATCCCTTCCAAATGCATCTGCCATATTAAGATGACACTTCACAGTCCAAGTCCATAAATGCTGAGCATAATCATCTAAAGTCCAAACAACAATCGAGCGACCAGTCACATATGGCAATGCATAGTGTAAGATGCCTGCCGATTTGCCAAAGAAACCCCTGGTGAAATTACCCACGTATGAAGCTTCAGATGGCAACTTTATAGTCTGATGGTAGGGCGGCATGCCATTAGGCCCATTACTCATTGTCTCCAGGCCTCGAACACCAAAACTTGATCTCCAATAGACACATACAACATTCCATTAACAAATAAGTGTGTTCTCCCAGAAACATGTATATGAGGATCCAAGGTATCATCCACAAGCCATGTGGAACTTTTAGACTGGAATATCTCAAGTTTGCTGGTACCAAGTATCAAACCGTGGTGATGCTTCAGATGAAAATTGAAGATGTAGAACTGCGATGACCATGATGGATCGAACGCCAAAATAGTTACATAACGAGGGTCATCTGTCTTAGCATGAGTATCAGGAACTATCCTCCATTGTCGTGTTGCTGGATTGCACACAACGAAGCTGCAAATGTGTGTAGAACTACAGTTGCTCCTGTACTTACAAAGGACTAGACCATTGCAGCAGTCAAGGAATTGTAAATGCTCATGGTGTGGCACATCAGCAAGAATTCCATTGATTTCCCCATCATCTTGCGATAGGGTTACAACCGGGATAGCAGGCTTATTCTGGCCTTGGTACAGAAGTCCATTGGTCACTTTTCTGGGAAGCTTCTTGCGGTAATCTGGATCAGAGGAAAAAGCAGACCAAGCCTTATAGGCACATTTGCTGCGGCAAAAGTCCTTGTACGTCAGACGGGAGAGGATGTCGACCACTAGATCATCAGTTAAATTTGCAGCGGTGACCTTCTTGTGAAAGACCATTTCTGTATGTTATCCTACTGACGCTGAAATGAAAATTTGACAATTACCAAATAAAACACAAAAAGCGGTTAAAACAGACAAACAAAAATAGTTTGCATTTGATACACAATTTTGTTTCTTTCCTAGTAATAAATCAATTTATTAGCCCCATCACTTTCTATCACTCATATTGCTCGAGTTTCACATATCTCTTGTGAAGTTACTTAGTCAGCTTTTAGATGAAGAATGTTGTTGACTTAGTTTTGACCAAACTTATCAGGGGAACAGAGCATTTCTGATTCTTAATAGAACAAAGCTCAACTCTAGTTTAACAGACTTGTGTGCTGAAATTTAAATTATTTTTGTGAAACCTATTGGATCTAATCTTGATTCTTTTTTTTCCCGAGAAAACGCAAAAAGCCTTTGAGTTTCATTTCAGGGTATCACCAGATTCCGGGTGACAAATATGAAATGTTCTATCTTGAATCTAGTTACTAGTGCAACCTTCTCGTGTCTCTGGAAAACTAGGAATTTATTAGCTTTTAATGGGGTTTGGTGGCTACTATTGACAGCTGTGAATGCATCTACTAGTCAAGGAAGAACAGGTAGTGCTAGTAGACAAATTGTACGGTCTGGTCTTATTAGACAACTATTCTCAGGCCTATGTAGGGTTATCCGTAAGAAGAGGTAGTTTAGTCTCGCTTTACATTTCTTTTTTTCGTAATTTCTTATGCCAAGTTCTTATCCCAATAAAATAATTTATTGGATATAAGGTACTCATGAGCTATTTAATCCGTTCCTACACTAGAAGAAGACATTCAAAAAACATGAGAAATAGGTTGCATACTAAATGTCTCAATCCATCGGTAGCATTTGGCCTGACATTAAAAAAAACATGAGTAATAGGATCCTACAATGGAGTTGTGTATATTTTATTTTTTAGCTCGAAAATTCTCATTTATTGTAAATCTACCTCGGGCTACAACCCAGAACCGTAGGCTGATAGATTATACTAACCGTAGCGAGCCAATCAAGTAAATCCCCAACACAACAAAATCAAGGGCTCCTCCCCGTCGACCCACTCCGCTCGCCGGCGAGCCGCGGGTTCCCTCTTCCTCCGCCGGCCGCTCCGGCGGCGGGACGATGGGGGAACCCCGGATCTCGGCTTGTACATAGTAGGGTATGGTAGGGTTCCCGCCGGCGGCGTTGTGGTGGTGGTGATGCTGGCGGTGTGGTGGTTTGCATCGGCATGCTTCCCCTCCTGCGACGGAGTTCTTCGGGCCTCCGCCGTGGCGTGCGCGACTTCTGGAGGCCGGGGATCTGCGGATCCGGTGGCCTCGTTCGTCCTCGGGTATTGCGAGTGGTGCGGCTCCAGATCTTCGTCGTCCTCGCCGGCTGGTGAGGTTGACTTCCCCCTGCCTCGGTGCATCTCCGTTTCTTCTCTTCTCCGCCGTGCGAGCACGCAGAGGCTGAGAATGGCGACTTCCCGTCCGCGTTGATTCCGCCCTTCGATTCCAAGGGTTCGACGGCTCCAGGAGGGAGCTGTGGTGGCGGTGCGGCGGCGCGTCCCCGTTCCGCGTTGGAGAAGCCAGAGTTTCGGGATCCCAGGGACCCGGTTGCAATTTCCTTATTCTGTGGGGTGTGTTGTACCGTGTGTGGAGGCTAATAGATCTGGGGTTTGTTTTAGCAAAAAAAAAAAAAAAAACAAAATCAAGCGCGAAGAGAAAAGGACTCATCGAGGGGCGTGCGGAGGGTCTAGCGTGGAGGAGGAAATAAGCTCAGATCTGGGGGAAAATGGCAAGGGCACCATGCTCATGCATGCTGAGGAGAGGAGGGATAGGAGCAGGGACTGGGACTCACGATGCAGCTTGAATCCGGTCGCCGGTGATGGAGATAGGTCGCCGGCGCCCGGCGGTGAAGCAGGGCAGGGGTCGCGACTCGCGAGAGAAGGCAGAAGTGTTTACGAGTGGCTCTCGCGGTCTGATTCCTCAAGCCTCCTTTTCGTTTCCATCTTTTTCGTTTCTTCTTTCCCAATTTTTTTTTATTTGTGCGTGTTCTTTCCCAATTTTCGGCACCCACTTTTATCAAATACATACAGTATTTCGATACCTTAAATTTCTCAAAATATGTGTAATATTCCACTTCCTTTGAAATAGAGTAAATACCAATATAAGAGAGGTGAACGGGCTCATCATCTTAACGGCTCGCTGCCTCTGGCTCGAAAGGAATAGCAGGGTGTTCGACAAAATTGCGACGATGTCGTGGGTGGTTACTCGGCAAATCAAGGAGGAGTTCGAGCTTTGGAAGAAGGGCAAGCTGTGTGGAAGTGGAGGTGGAGTAGTGTTGCGAGAGACTGAGTAGTTGGCATGGTGGGTGTGTAGGGAAGTTCGCATGTGTTCTTCCCTGCCGTTCTTGTAAATGTGATAACTCTCTTTCTTAATAATAAAGACACGCAAGTCTCATGCGTGTTCTTGAAAAAGAGAGGTGTGAAACGTTCCTAAATAATATCGGCAAAATCTTCCACACCGAAAATAAAATAGAACAAAAGAGAAAATGTATAAGAAACGGCGTTTTCAATTAACTTTTTTCTAGTCATAAAATAATTAAATTTGACTCCTCCATTGTGTGAGCTTTTCTCTCCCCCCCCCCCCCCTACCACCACCCCAGTCTCTCTCGAACTTCCCATATTCCAATATCTTCCATCGCTTTCGCGGGCCAGATCAGAGATTTTCCCGCCAACGATGTCGTTCAGCGAGGGTGAAGGGATGGCGCTGGTCTTAGGGTTAGGTTTAAGTTCTTAGTTGCATCGTATATGGTGTAGGAGGATAGGTTGTTGGATCCTGAGAACCAGATCCACTGCACCATGGGCTTCCTTTACTTTGTTGTGTCCCGCTTGTGTAGGCGGTAGCGCAAGCTGGAAAAGGGGCTCACGCATCCTCCTAATAAGGTTGCTCTTCTCTTAGCCGCGATGATCCCATGGGGGGAGTGGAAGGCGACGACAGTGAAGAGTCCAAGCGACTCCCTTAATAATCTCCTTTGCATCTGCCTTCTCAGTCTCGTGCGGGAGATGCAAAGGAGACAAGCACCCAACTCATAATTGGTAAACATAAGTTTAGGCGCCGATCCCCTACCGATGCATTTTGACATCCCATTTCTATATGAAAATTGATTATTTATCATGTACGATGATCCCTGTTAGAATGGTTAAGGCGCCCAACTCATAATTGGTAAATTTGTGTGTCCAATTCCTGCTAGATGCACGCGAACGGGAACGTTCCATAAGTCTATTGGAACTGGTTCTCTATCCATGGAATCTCATCCATCATCCATACATAACGAATTGGTATGCATGGTATATTCATACCATAACATAAGAACCAATAAGAAGTCGAATTCTTATCGATACTGAAACTCGGAGCATAGGAGGGAAAGTCGATTTATGGATGGAATCAAATACGAGGGCCTAAATGTGGTCGTGCACCCTCCAAAAGGAGGTGGCCGAGGAGTTCGCGAAGTACAGCCTGAAAGGGCATGGCGCCCCCATGTGTGGTTTTGGTAATTAATGACAATCCCTATGGACTAATGGTTGCATTGAGTTGTACTTGTAGTGTTTGTCCATAGACCATGCTTGAACTCCATATGTTGGATTCAAGGTTGATGCCATGAATATATTGATATAATGGAGCATTTGGCATCAAGATCATCGAGTTGTATGGATATATTTGATATGGTCAAGAAGAAGAGTATGTGATGACCAAGTTGTTATTCGAGTAGTTATCCGATGATTGGTCATATGCGAGTTGAGCATATTGCAAGTATATCTTGAAGAAAAGGATTAGGCGATCATTCATGGTTATCTTCAAGACATCATCTATTAAAAAGAGAAGAAAAGATACAAGGTTGATCAAGATATTGATCAACACACAAAGCTACAAGATGTACCAAGTGGGATCATGTATCTCTTGGTATGGTAAGCAATTGTCCATATAGCTTTGTGAACTAACCCATGATATGTGTGTTGCATTTCTATGTGTGGTTAGATATCTTTCCATGGGCTTGCATCAAATGAAGATTTCATATAGCCCATGAACGGTGACGTCAAGTGGTGTTCGTCATCAATGTTGAGAAGCGCAAGTTCAAGAGGAGCATCTCGAAGAAATCCAAGGCTTGAAGCTTGCCACCCAATTAGAGATAATGTTCATGTGAAGATGTGCCTAAGAGAGGCTCTCCCATAGTGGAGTATGGGGGAGCAATGTTTGAGTCTTCACCAAGCGAAGCGCAATCAAGAAAGGTGGTCCACTTGAAGAGATCAAGATCGACGTCATCTAGCTCAAGTGGAATGCGCAAGGCAAAGGTATGATGTTGTTAGGGTTTCTATTTTACCGGTCTCATGGTTCTAGTTGGGAGACCGGGTTATAGGATAGATACCGTACTATTAAGAGGGGCTCTCAATTGAGCTTTAGCGTATCAGTTGGAGAGAGCTCAAATCTTTGCATACTTGGCTTCATCTTTCTTGGTTCTTATTTGGATTTTCTCTGTGTGGGGTTTTGGAGCTTGTTGTGATCTTCATAACAAGCTCAAGTTCATCAAAAACGGATTTCGTATGAAAAACTTATTGTGTTTTCGATGTTGGAGGTTTTACCGGTTGTTTCTTTATAGAGAGGTTTTACCTTTCTACATTTGGTTTTATCCTCCCTTGTTGGACTATGATGTTTCTCTGCATAATCTTGTCGTGCTCGTTGTGGTGATTCCAACGAGCCCAAGAACGTCGAAAACGGAGTTCGTGTTCAAAAGATATCTTCGTTTTCGTATTGATGGTTTTCCTGTTTTTCCTGGTGCGGAAGTTCCGGGAAAAGTTCCGAATCTAGTTCCGCTTAATCATATTAGCTCTCGGGTGTCCTCATTTCATAAGCGGAACTTTGTCCAGAAGTTCCGGGTGAAGTTCCGGTGGTGCGGAACTTCCGCCCGGAATGGCGGAACTTCCGACCCTGCGCGAAAACTGGCCAACGGGCATATTTCTCATTTACCTCCGGAAGTTCCGGGTGAAGTTCCGGTGGTGCGGAACTTTCGCCCGGAATGGCGGAACTTCCGACCCTGCGCGAAAACTGGCCAACGGGCAGATTTCTCACCTACCTACTTAAGGGGTCTTCTTCCCCAAGGAGACCCCAACTCTTGAGCTCGAAAATTGCCCCCATTGTTGAACTTCTTGAGCTTTGCTAACTCTCTATCCCTCCATGATTCTTGCCTCCATTTAGTGGGAAAAGAGAGAGGAGATCTAGATCTATTGTTCCACCAATCAATCTCTCCTCTAAGTGAGGGGAAGCTTTTTGGATCTAGATCTTGGAGGAATTTGGTGTTCCTCTTTGTTCTTCCTCTCTTCTCCCCCCAATAGCATTAGTTGATATGGTGGGATTTGAGAGTTAAGGATTTTGAGCACTTCTTGTGTTCTTGCCCCATTGCATTGGTTGCATCGGTTTGAGTTCTCCACGGTGATACGTGGAAGTTGAAGTTGAGAAGCTTGTTACTCTTGGGTACTTGGGGTGCCCTAGAGCTTGTCCTCTTGGGTACTTGGGGTGCCCTAGACGGTCCTTGTTGATCTCGGAGTTTTGGTGGCTCGCGGGATAGTTGGGAGTCTCCAATTAAGTTGTGGAGACGCGCCCCAACCTTGTGGGTCTTGTGGCTTTGGGAGCCGCGGGATTACGGTGAGAGCCTCCAATTAAGTTGTGGAGTGTGCCTCATCCTTGTACGGGTTCGGTGACCACCCTTAAGTGTCCCATAGTGGCTTGTGGCACTCTACATTGGTAGAGGCACGTAGGAGATTACGGTGTGCCATTTGACGGCTATTCGTAGATCACTTTGTGACTCCGCACCGCTCCAACGGAGACGTAGCTTCCATTGGGAAGTGAACTTCGGGATAAATCATCGTCTCCAAGTGCCTCGGTATTTCTATACCCGAGCTTCTTACTTATGCAATTTACTTTGTGATAGCCATCGAGCTTGAAGTAATATATCTTGCTATCACTTAGTTGTTTATCTTGATTAGCATAAGTTGTTGGTGCACATAGGTAAACCTAGCTTTGTTTAGGTTTTGTGCTTGATAAATTAACCGCTAGTTTTATTCCGCATTTATTCAATCCTAAACCATAGAAGAATTTTAATCGCCTATTCACCCCCCCCCCCCCCCCCCCCTCTAGGCGACATCCGTGTCCTTTCACAGCCTCATCGTGCCTATCGGCACGTGGCTGCCGAACACCTAGGACATGAGCCTGGGGGGAGGGGGGTGCTCCCCGTGATCGGCTCTGACGCGATGGAGCTCCTCATACATAAGAAGTTGATGGAGCTCCTCGACCACCTCAAGGTCCATGACTACGTGTGAGGTAACAGAATGTGGGCGCACATCCTCGCAGCGGAGCGGGAGGAGGCCATCGCGAAGTATGATGGCACTGGTTCCTCCGCGCCAGAAGAACCGCAGGGCCAGGTGGCAGTGGTACCATCAAGGGGGTCATCATCGACTGTCGGGCTGGACGGGCTCCGCGCCTCATCACATGCGCGAAGCGGAAGGTTCCTCGTATTTCGCATGTGCTCCAGTGCTACCGCCACTGACGCCCGCCCCCGCTCCACCACCACGACATGCTCTAGTGCCTACAACGTTTTGTTTTGCGAAACAATAAGCTTTATTAATTACTCAACCTCACTAGTACAATCTTTCTCCAAAGTGGAGAGTAAAAATTGTTGAGTATAATTTATCCAGAGGCATCTCCTCCTATCACTACTTGCTTTAATTACTAGCTACAAGATGGGCTGCCTCATTCACCTGACGGCTTACGAAGGAAATATCAAAACTAGTAAAAGAATCACCCAGCTCCTTGATATCCTGAATAATACTGGCAATAGCGGACCAGCCAGTTCTAGATTCCTTGAACAGAGTGAATACCTGAGTATCCGTTTCAATTCGGAAATGCCGATAGCCCCAGTCCACCGCAAATCTGGTAGCATCACACACTTATTAGGCCTCTATAGAAAGAGCACAACCTGCATATTCATACCAGAGTGCCTGAGCCCGGATAAAAGAGCCATATTGTGATCTCGTACTATCAATCCCGTGGTACCTTGCATCTCCTCTTCCCTGAAACTTGCATCTACATTGATCTTAACAATTCCTGTGTCAGGCTTCTTCCATCTTTCTTTAACCCGCTCTGGAGTTGGAATCTTCTTAGTCCCAGCTCGAGCAAGATCAATCGTCGTATCAAGGGTCCATTTCTTTCTGTCCAAACCGCCCAGCATCCACAAAGAATGACACTCGCCGACTCTTCCTTCACAATCTTTCCTTCTACCAAATCTATTGCCCAAGTCAAAGGGCACAATATAGGTATTTTGATGCCTGTCGATTTCTTAATCTCCTGCCAGAACTGTCGCGCCCAAGTGCACTCGAAGAGTGCATGGTAGATAGGTCCTCACTACAGCTGCACATGTACCATTGTATTAATAAAGGTGTAGATGGGCCTCTCCATGTTAAAAAAGGTACTCCCTCCGTTCATTAATGTAAAGCATTTTATACCTAGTACAATATTGACCACATACATGGTAAAATGAGTGAATATACATATAAAATAAGTCTATATAGTACATGTGAATCAAAATCAAAGTAAAATAAAATAAAACGGCTTACGTTAGTGAACGAGGTTAGTAACTAAATTTAGTGGAGTTGCATTCTCAGATATCAGCCATTCGATCGCCGAGGCCGTGTTAGGCGTACACGTCTCACCGTGCCATGTCGGTCCAACGCCTTCAACCGTGCCGCGCTTGTCGGGCAGCGCAATGCCGACAATACCACCGGCGATCAGTTCTACCCGCTTTCCCACCTGGTAAAAAACGAACTGGAGTATAGGTTTTTGCTGAATGGAACTGGGAACTTAAAATTCATTTCTTCTCTATATACACTAGTGCATTCTCAGTCATCAACCATTCAGCCATTATATCCATGTACTCTGATACCATTCTAAACCATTGCATTACGCTGCGAAGAGCATAAAACAGGCTACAAAATGCTCAAGGTAAATTCGAGACCATGCTCCATCTTTGGTACGCAGGTACCAGAAGCGAGGATTCAAAGTCCGTACGATTAATCTCTATCTTTGATACGATGTACTGCTGCTGATCCATCCAACCTACATCAAAATGTCATTTCGCACAAGTGGACACTGCAGCTGAGCGAAATCTCCTGGGATTAAATTTGAGGCGTAACTAATGACTATTCTACACGAATCATCCACTATTCCCCTTCAACAGCACTGAATACATAGCAACGCAATCCAGAAAAGTTGGCTTTCGGCCTAGTGCTGCACTTCACTGTCGATCCTCCTCTTCCCGTGCCAGCCAGGGTCTAAACATTGTGTCGTCTTCCTGCAATCATATTGTTTAGCTTACTGTATAATGAAAACAATCAGTAGCAAGAACACCCGGAACTTGCACAGAGAACAATCTTACCAGGCAGGCAACAACAAAAGAAGAGAAGCTTGCTGGGAGAGCCAGCCATGAACGGAACTACAAGAAGAGCCATCAGTCAAAGCTTGCTGGGATGTACAGCAAGCATCAGTATGTATATATAAAAGTTCGCACGAAACGGACTGTTCAACACTGTAGTTCTACAGTAACTACAGTGCACGCATCCGTCCGCGCCGTCCAATCTCGATCCAACGGCCACCGCAGCCACCCCCGTGGCCGTTTTACGAAAAACGACCTGTCCTTTCCAGAAATTGCGCCCGCAGTCCAACATTTAACGAACCGAGGGACCTTTCTGCAATTCCGGACAAACCGAATGACTTTTTTGCAAAAACGTCTCGCAGCATCCCCTCCCCTTTCCTCTCCCGCGACACTGCAGTCGCCGGCGGCGCCGCCGCACGCCGCCACGCCGCTCCACGCCTCCGCGTTCAAATCGCCGCACACGCCCAGCTCCGCCGCCATGTCCTCTCCCTCCTCGCCGGCAGCCGCGTGCCGGAGTGCCGCCACTGCGCCGGAATCGCCGCCGCTGCTCTCGGTGTCCGCCGCGCCGTTTTGTGCTCGCCGGCGGCGCTCCGGTGACCTAGAAGTGGCGGCGCCGCCACCTTCGTGTAGCTCGCGGCCGCGCGAATCTAGCCAGCCCACGCTCGCGTCCCGAAGCTCACTGGTTCGCCGCCGGCGTGCTCGCCGCCGCCGCGGCATAGTCCGTCCACGGTGACGTCAACATGACGTTACCGTGGGCCTGGGCCGTCAAGGCAGGCTCGCTGCTGGGCCGGCCCACTTCCTGTGCCGCTGGCCAGGCCTTTTTTTTTTTTTCCTTTTTCCTTTTCTATTTTCATTTTCTATATTCTAAAATTTTCCTAACTTTTGAAATAGACATCCAAATCAATTCAAACCAAATTCAAAAAAAATATAAAAATCAAAACAGCCGTTTCAAATATTTAAACACCTTTTCCAAAATGTTTAAATTGCCACACAAATATTGACAAAAAAATAGCCATTTAAACCACATTGTGATCTTTCCAAATTTATTTCAAATCTTAAATTTTGCACATCATTTGAATTTTACAGCTTCCTTCTTAACTGAAAATGTAAAAACCAAAACAGCCGTTTCAAACACTTAAACACCATTTCCAAAATATTTCAAGCTCCACACAAAAAATGAAAAAAAAACATTTAAAAACACATTGTGATCTTTGCAAATTTATTTGAAATCTTAAATTATATTTGAGCATTCCAATTGAAAGTACAAATTTGAATATTCCAAAATGACATATGCCTTTCAAGCATGCCCATTTTGTAACCATTAGAATAATACAAAATTAAATACATTCCAATGCAGCCAAAATTTATAATCTCAACATTCTTCTAAACAGAAAAAAATTCCGAAATCTAATTCAGCAGATCCAAATTACATGACTAATCAGATTGAATTTAATTTGAATTAAGCTTTTACAATTCATATCATATTAAGATGTTCAAATAAATATCTCAACTATTTGTCTCCAATTCAAATCTGAACACATTTTCCACACGTCCACTTTCAAATTTAATTTTTTTTTCACCACGGTAATTACAAATAAAAGAACAAACAAATAAGTTTAAATAATTCAAATCGGCCTACATTTGGATAATTTTGCAGGCCAAACAATTACATTTGACCATTTCAATTCAAAGTACAAATTTGAAAATTCCAATATGTCATATGACTTTCAAACATGCCCATTTTGTAACCATTAGAAATTTATTTAACTTAAGGGCTGTCTACAATTAAGCTCAATCATTTCAAACTAAAAAAGGGTTCAACATCTTCAAAATAGATTCGAACTATTTGTCTCAAATTCATATGACACAAACAAATGCCGCTTTCTTCCCTTATAACTTTTATTATAAAGATTATGCTTAGTTGTATTTCAACTACATTTATCTCCTTCTCCCTTTATTTTCAGTCAACATAACTTTATCAGTATGAAATCCATGCAATAATGCAGTTAAAACTATACGGGTGCGACGCTTAGCCACGCCAAATTCATTTCCTCCAATTACGTATTAATTTTAAATTGAATTAAATAAATGCTCATAAAATTTATTCCCTCCGATTATACAGTTAAATTAAGTATTCAAGTCAAAATACAAATGTATTACAAGAATCCAAAAAAATTACCATTTATATAATATAATATAACTGAACTCTCACCACGACAGGTGGTCTTAGTTTGTCTTCGAAATTCCCACAAAATGATTACTACTGCAAAATTAACAACTTTAAATCTACCCATTAAAAAAATATGAACCAAATATCAAAATGACCACAAAAAATAGGTACTACCTATTTACGACATAATGCAAACATGTTTTCATATTTCGATTCTGTGAATATTTATAGAAAATACAAATTCAATTTCTCCTAAATATATAGTAAATTTAAAAAAATTCCACATAATATATTCCCTCTGCTTATGTTGTTAAATAAAAAGAATATAACAACATGAAACCATATTCAATTTATTTAACATATTTAAATATAACAAAAAATAACTCTCTCTAACTATGTACCTAAATTTTAAAATGCTTTATTACATGCATATTTAGAGAAAATACAAATTAATTTTCCTCCGATTATGAATTGAACTTAAATTGAATCTACTAAATGCTCACAAAAAAATGTATTCCCTACGATTATAAAGTTAAATTGGTTCCAACGGAATACATTAAATTCCAATGTATTTCATCATTATACAAACAAACTTCTTTGAATTTAACGTTATGGAATTTAGATTTCATTTATTCCACCAGAATCCAACCATTTTTAAAACGAAAACATTTTCAATCCCAATGATTTTCCAAATTTAGACAACTTTACAACGTCGCCATTTTCAAATTCGAATTCAAAATCCACGCACGCGGCATTTGCCGCGGTCAGATACCTAGTACATTTGATTACCATCATTTAGGAGAAAAGAGAACAAGCTCGGATGTACGTACGGCACATAACAATCTTCACGTAGCTGGCAGATATTCCCTTGTACACATCTCAACAGTACTGAAAAGAACCAACAAGACATATTTGGTTTCCAGATGTAGATCCATGTCCCCCTTTTTTAACGATAAATGGAAGCAACTAACAAGTTTCAACAAACATAGTAGCACGCGGCATAAGTTTTTGCCTCCACTGTTAGCTTTGGTCCCGATCTAAACGACGCAATCTGCCGAGTACTTTCCGACAAGATGCGACGCGTAGCAAGCTGGCTCGATTATCTCCGAGCCGTTCCGGCGAGATGTACACGCTGATGCTAACTGATCGATTACTTTGATTCAGCTAGTACTACTCCACGCAGCACGTACATACAACACCAATCGCTTGGACAATGACACAGATTGATTGCTAGAGGCGCATATCGCGCCTCGTACTTCTTTCTTTATTTCTTTCGTCTCAAATCTGGTGATTACAGGAGGCCTATTACATACGTATATATAGTAGGATTGCTAGGACCGACTTGGTACGCTACTCGTATTACTACTCCGAGTCGAACACGAACGAGCCGTCGTGCTTATTCCTAACATTCACCCCCTAAGCACGACGTGTGCTTCTCTTCTACCTGGGTCCCAAATACGCCAATTACTTTGCGTAGGTGTTACCCTCGACATTCCTTTCGCCGCTTCAGCCTTCTTCATCGACATTGCTTTCGTCGCTTCTCGTGGCATCCATGACATCGACTTTGCTTTTGTCGACTCATCTATACTCTGACGGCAACAATCTTTCTTGTCGACGTCTTCGAACATCATCTTTGCTTCGGTGCTTTTGAAGCAATCTTCTGTGTACTTAATCGGCTCCATATCCGGGATAATTATCTTGAACAAATGTAGCCGTGCAAAATACACCTCACCTTCGTCTTGTTGCTCTTCTGTCTGCAACGCCGGCCTTGCTTTACGCCAACATTGTTTCACCGAAGTAGATGGCCGTCTTCCTAGTTCCTGTACTGTTGGAACAACTGCGCCGTATTCTTCCTTGCTCGACGTAGCACCAATTTCTTCTGCGTGAGACACTTCCGACAAACCTGCTTCTTCATCACGCGCTTGATCTTCTGGCCGATTTGGCCTTCCAGGCAATGCACCTGAGTCCTTGTATTGATCGCTTCTGCCCGATCTGGCGATGGTGCAGCCAAGGCTGCTTCCTTCTTCTGGCTCGTTTGGAGAACCACATGGGTTATCCACATACGGCCTGGTTTCTGGGCTGCTAACCCCTGGACCTTCTTCTGGCCCAAACTCCACACGTGCGTCGCCTCCTCCTGAGCCACTTTCTATTGGTCCGGGTAGCACGTTTACTGGGCCGCCTTGTAAGCCTCCATGCAGTGGTGCAGCTCCACCCGAGCTGCCAGCTACAGCGACATCCCGCCATCTTGGCCTGTCTGGCCGGAATAGCTTGCCGCTGCCTTTTCTTCCTTTGCTGCTAGTGACATACGGCTGGTTTCCAACACAAGCTAGTGCACCAAAGCACATTGATACACCTTGATTCGGTTGGCCTACTAAGCCACGTCCTCCTGTTGCTAGGCTCCTGCTGCATGCATGCTTTTCCGGCCACCCGTCTGTAGCACTGCTTTCGGAAGCACCAACTAGCACGCTGCTTCTTTCTTCCGCAACGACTGGTTTGTCCCACGACGCGACGATGCGCCTCACTTTACCCTGCAACGCCACGACGCGCAGCTCTTCATGGACCTCTGACGCCATGTACGCCTTCACTTCTTTTTCCTGCGACGCGGCACTACGTTGCAGATCATGGACCTCTGACGCCATGTACGCCTTCACTTCTTTTTCCTGCGACGCGGCACTACGTTGCAGATCATGGAATTCTGGCGCCATGTACGCCTTCATACCAGTACTATCGGTATGAGTTATCGAATCATCTCCTGTGTCAGTATCTTCGACACGAGTTTCTGGATCGATAGCCTCCCAGATCTCCTGAGCTTCCATGGCCACCTCCATGTTGATGACCCATAGCCCGTAGTCCTTGCGATCAAGGCGCGGATACAAAGCCGCCCCCACCGTCTCCACCACCGGTGCCGATGCCGAGTTCTCGCCATGCTTCACCATCGCCATGATCTTCTAGTGCTTTCAGAAAATCACGGACGGATTTCACCAGGCTCTGATACCAATTGTTAGCTTTGGTCCCGATCTAAACGACGCAATCTGCCGAGTACTTTCCGACAAGATGCGACGCGTAGCAAGCTGGCTCGATTATCTCCGAGCCGTTCCGGCGAGATGTACACGCTGATGCTAACTGATCGATTACTTTGATTCAGCTAGTACTACTCCACGCAGCACGTACATACAACACCAATCGCTTGGACAATGACACAGATTGATTGCTAGAGGCGCATCGCGCCTCGTACTTCTTTCTTTATTTCTTTCGTCTCAAATCTGGTGATTACAGGAGGCCTATTACATACGTATATATAGTAGGATTGCTAGGACCGACTTGGTACGCTACTCGTATTACTACTCCGAGTCGAACACGAACGAGCCGTCGTGCTTATTCCTAACATCCACGAACACAACACATGAGATAGCAAACAGACATGATGGATCGTGCCTCACGACCTGCTGCAGCACCTAAACCTATGTTTAACTTCAGCCTGTGATAACCATGTCAGACCTCAGATAGTATGACTGGGAAAACAGCATCTTCGCTGATTCATATTACAGACGGAGGCTTACCTTGCCGCTATTACAATTTTACAATTGAACGAAAAAGGACTTACTTGCCAATTGCTATCTCATCTGGCATGGTACTGTCCTAGCCTATTTCTTTCACTTACCTCTACACAGGTAGTAACATTGTGGATATCTCATACTAGAGAAGCATGATTGATTGCCCGAAAATACATAGCATCTGCATAATCCCTTCCAGTCAGGACAATTTGGACTGACAGAAGCAATCTCAGATGTCCAGTGCCAGCATCGTAAGCAGGCGCATCACCAGGAGTAGCTACCTACCCTCTTTCACATCAAAGTTTCAATGGAAATGGGCTTCCTCTTGTGGCCACCTGGATGAGGTCGAAATCGCATCAGACTCTAGCTACCTCATCACATAAGACAATATGAATTACAACTACACCTGTAAAACTAGCAAACAAAGCATGTTACAAGTAATCGCTAAATACCAGTTAGCAACAGAAACCTGGCTAATATCATGTTTCTTTTGCAACTATTCCTGTGCAAGAGTTGTGGTACTACTACTGTTCTAATGCAACTTACGGCTGAACACTACCGAGAGTAACGCCAAATAACAGCATAGAAATGTTTCTTGCATAACCATGGGCAGAACTAAATGACTGATAAATCAATGATGCGCTGAAGTAGACATCAATTCTGCTATAGAACTGCTAAATCCAGGAATGTGGCTGAATGCTTAGCTAGCTATGCAACTAGACAAAATTTTCTATGTAACCAAAGTTTCGGTAACATACAGAATGCAGCTTTCTTCAGGGCCTTCTAATCCACCCAAATTCCTTGCAAACTAGGTTTACATCTAAGTGTGGCGTTCATCCAAGATTGAGCAAAAAAATCAGAATGATTTGCCTTCAACTATTGTGTAAGGCAAAAAGGAGCTGAGATTGGAAGAGGAAAAGGAAGAAGAAAGATAGGAATGGTGGAGGAACTCTAGGCAGTCCTTGCTGTGTTTGTACCTGAAGCGGAGAAGTAAGCCTGGTGCATCGATGCAAGCCTGTGGTGGCATCTCTTCTCTGTGAGAGTGCGGTTCTGATCTGTAATAGCACGTCAGGCAGCGGACGATGAACAAATTAATGGAGAAGGTAAAGGTTGCAGGTTGGATCTGTGGAAGTTGGAAGCCTTACTGTAGCAGAGCAATACGTAGATCTGAGGGCACCATAACAAGAGGAATGTACACCGCAGTGTACGTCGAGCAAATATTTTAATTCATTCTGTTCTGTCAATTGAAGTAGTGTTACTGTCCTACAGACTGAAGCGGAATTTTTGGCCGTACCTTCACCTACATCATGAGGAAAAATAGCTGAATCTTCAATGACTAGCGCAGAAAGAATCATACTGGAAATACTTTTCATACATGTATGCAACGAGCTCCACTAGTGCAACTGACAGCATAGAGTACAGGAGCCTCTTGCATGAACTCGTATATCCGATATTTAAATATAGCATCAGCAGCCTCAAACATCTGTTCTTCCCGACCCATTTGCCAAACTAAAAGTGAATACACACTTGCATATATAGCAAATCACTGAGAATAACTTTGCTAACAATGCATTTATATGAAGGAAAGTGACTGTTCTAGAGAGATTGAAATATCTCAGGTGTCTGCTAAAAAAGATTGTATTAGTATTCATGTGCTTACCTTCCCCAAAGCCATCAGAACCCATGACGCCTAAAACTCCACCTAGTCGTGTTAGACTGCTTGGTATACCTTTACTCCCCATCAAAGATAAAACATTTCACATTGTTGGGGTCTTAGACACACCACAAAATGAACTCAACGAAATAGTGAAGGGTGGTTTCTACAAGCAGACAGTTTGGATTTCTTATATCTGCAGGAGGCCTTATAGCAAGCAAAAACTCATCTGTGCCATCTCAAAACTTGTTCACATATGCAAATTTACCGATTACTCAACCAAATCCATAAAAAAAAATTTGCAGGGAGCAATTTCAGGTACTCCTGATATTTCCCTCTCCTTGAAAAGAGAGAGAACATCAATGAAGTAGTTGAAGCTTCAAGTGAGATGCTCTTCCCATCAACTTTAGAAAAATAATATCCAGCTTTGGAGATCTCACCTTTTTCCAACAACATTCTGATGATGTCATTTAACAGATGAGAGCTGGGGGCACAACCACTCTTCTCCATTGATAAAAGCATAGTGTCAGCCTTTTCCACCGATCCTTCTTTTAGAAGATTTATTATCATTATGTTGTAAGTATAAGCATTAGCTACCAACCCACTGGCTGCTATTACAGCAAACAAATCCTTAGCTTCTTCTCTTCTACGAACCTTGAACATTCCATTAATCATGGTATTGAGTGTTATAATATCAAACTTCACATTCATTGCACTTAATTTCTGGAACAGGGCCATTGCTTCGCCAGTGCAATTATTCCTACAAAGTCCTCTAAGAAGTATATTGTATATGTGAATGTCCACAGTTATTCCACTTTCGATCATCTCATGAAATTCTTTCTTTGCGTCATCAGTTCTCCCAGCCTGAAATAGCCCATCCAGTATGATGCCATATGTAACAGTTTCAGGTCTAACTCTCTTGCATGACATTTGTCCGAATAGAGCAAAACCATCATTGACCCTTCCATTTTTACAATAGCCATCAAGAAGAGTATTATAAGTAACAACATCAGGCTCAATGCCAACTGATTCCATGGCATCAAGTACTCCGAGTGCTTTATCCATCTTGCCAACTAAACCATACCCGTCAATTAGTGAATTAAATGTAATGACATCTGGCCTCTCACCTATCTGTATAACCAAGTCAAAGATATCTTGTGCATCCATAACCCTTCCTTCTTTGCACTGACTGTTTATTACTGAATTGAAGAACACAATGTTAGGACGAGGAATACCTTTGTTCATCATTTCAGAAACCAACTCTTTCGCTTTAACCAAATCACCATGTATACAACAACCCTGAATTAGGAACTGATAAACAACACTGTCCGGTTGTATTCCGAGAGCAATCATCTCACTGAATTTGTCCACAGCATCGGCCAGCCTACCCATTCTACAAAGTGTGGCTATTACAGTTAAATAGGTGACTACATCCGGAATCACTCCTTGTCCTCGCATTTCAGTAAATATGAGCATAGCTTCATCCATCATTCCACATTTAGCATATGCACCAATTAATATATTAAAAACATAGCAGTCGGCTCCAATACCGTTGTGTTTCATTGAATTAAAGAGATTAACCATATCAATTAAGCATCCTTCATTGGCATACCCATGTAGCAAAATAGAGTATGAGTAGATATCAGGTATGTGTCCCTTGGCGGTCATGGACTCAAAAATTTCTGCAGCTTCTTTGCTTCTTCCATGCTTGCAAAGGGAAGTCATGAACGAGTTGTAAGTAAAATTATCTGCTATAAGACCTCGGCTTGTCATTTCTCTCAATGTTTTAGCCGCCTCAATCCACCGTCCTGACATGGAGTATCCATGGATCATGCAGTTATATGTCACATTATTCGGTTGAACACCTTTATCAGCCATCTGCCGAAGAACTAGCTCTGCCTTGTCCATTGCTCCGGCCTTGCACAACGCATTAATAACCGAGTTATATGTCATCACATCAGGCAAAACCCCTTGCTGCATCATTTGGTGGAATAGATTGCATGCCTTGCCTATTTCGCCCTCCTTAAATAAGCCATGGATGACCGTGTTATAGGTCACCACCTCGGGGAAGCAGCCAAGTCCTCCTTTTGCCATTGTCTGAAGCAGGTTGTGTGCCTCCTGGCTTCTTCTATCTTCACATAACCTCTTCATAACTTTGTTGCATGAGATGACATCTGGCACACAGCCTAGCTCGGACATCCTATGAAGCAGCATGTTGACAGCATCGTCGGTCCGTTTCATGTAGCAGAGGCACTTGAGGAGGGTGGTTGCAGATATCTGGTTCATCTTCAGGCCCGTCTTGAGGATACGGCAGAAGAAGGCAAGCCCTAGGTCTGGGCGACGCACGCAGCAGCCACAGTCCATGAGGATGCCGTAGGTGCAGCCTGTGGGCTGCGCCACCCGTGGTCCGGCTTCTTCTCGCCACACGCGGTTGACGAGGGAGACGGCGAGAGCGGGGCCGCTTATGCGGTCCTCGTAGGCCGGCGCACGGGCTAGTGCAGCAAGGAAGTTGTTCAAGGAGCACTCCGGGACCGGGGTGGCCTGCCGCACCAATTCGTCGAACAGGTTGTGTGCATCTTCCGGGCTGAGCGTCCCGGCGCGGGCGTGCTGCGTGGCCGCGGCAAAGGAGGCACGGGGACACCAGGGACGTGAGGGCGGCGAGGTGGAGGTGGAGATGGAGGAGGAGCTGCGACGGAGAAGGAGGCAGGTGCGCGACATCGGCGTGGTGGAGGAGCTGAGGCGGCGGATTCGGGACATTGGCGAGGTGGAGGAAGCGGAGCGGAGGAGGCGGAGGCCGGACAACGTGTAGGAGGGGGAGAAGGAACGGCGGCCGCGGCGGAGGTGGTGCATCGCCGTGCTGGAGCAGAGGCGAGTGCTCGTACGCGGCGGAGTTCCCAGCTGACGAGCGTTTTGCTGGTTTCTGACTTTCTTCTGTCAGTTTCCGTGAATCTTGTGTGGGTCCCTATCCTATGCTTCTGTCACACTATCCCATTTCCTTTTCCCTTCCCGATTTTTTTGGGGGAGTATGTCACGGTAGATCAATAGTTGGATACATACTCTCTCCGTTCACCAATAAATGCCATTTCTAACTTTTGCTCTAAGCCAAACTTTTAAAATTTGACCAACTTTATAGAAAATTGGTGTATTTTCAAACTTTATTTCAAGACGAATCCTGTGAAACTAATTTGGTGTCATAAATGCGGGTATTTCTCATTAAAATTGATCAAAATTAATAAGTTTGACTTATGACAAAAGATAGAAGTGCACTTATTTGCGGTGGAGGGAGTAATTGGGATCGGGAGAGGACCGTAGGGATTCGAGAGGAGCACAAGAGGTTTACAAAGAGAACATTCATTCACTTCACATATTACAATCACAATGCCCTAGCTTGACACGACATTTTCTCTTTCTCCTTCTCTCTCACACACACATGATGCCAGCCGTAATATCCACTCAGCCTTGTCTTTAGCGATGACACGAAAGGTGGCCCTCTTAGCCAATTGCCGTTGCCATCTTTCAGGGTTCGTGACATTCCCCTGCCCTTGTAGAACTGTTTGTCCCCAAGCATATGCTCGTGGAAAACGATGGCACATGACTAATGGAAAGTGTTAGTAAGATTTACATATACTGTAATACTCCCTCTCACGTGTGACCCGGAGAGGTCAATATGTGCAACCGATAGAGAGCGACGGCACGCGACTGATATGGCTCAAGAGGCATATACATGGACAGAAATGGAGGCTACGAGCAGTTTTTTATATTAAATTACGGAATTCGGGACTCAGACTCGAGACTCTGGTCTCTAATACCATGTTAGACTTCACGCATTATCCAACACAACAAAAAGTTTAACTTGATGGAAAGGGTTAGTACAATCCACAAATACTGCAATAGAGTCAACAACCAAACATGGCGGCCTATTACATCGCTTAGAGGGATCCTAGCAAGGTTATGAGCCTCTTTATTTGAAATTCTCTTTTCATCACAGAAATTCAGCACATCGAAATTCTTGGACCTAACCTTGATCTCGCGAATAATCTAGCCATACTCACCCATGGAATCATCATGCAGGGTGTTAATAACTTGCAAACTGTCTGTGGCAATACGTAGCGAGAGAGCCTCACCACAGGAAAGTGCATCAAGAGTATGATCATTCGTGCATCCTTCGAGAACAATAGTCGATGCTCCCAGGTATACTCCATCAAACGAGCGTGCGACTGCTGCCACTGCACACTTATTACCATTTTTTTTGAAACAAAACGGGCAATTTGCCTCATTTTATTTAAATAAGTAGGAGAGAATTGACCGGTTAACTAACGGGAAACTGGCCTAAAACCGGTACAGACACCCCTCGCCGACCGTCATGGAACACGACCGTCACGAGGGCACACACGGCCACCCTGGCTACCAAATGCAAACTGCACACACACCGCTAGAGACGAGGGTCGTCGTCGAGGTAGCTCACCGATGTCATCGTCATCACTCACTCCTCGCGAGCGACTCTGACTTCCTCGAAGAAGCGACCACCAAAGAAGACCTCATCATAGTGGCCTCGTGAAGCGTACACCGGCCTATGCCAAACAGATGACCCCTCACGCCTAGGCTGGCAGCTCCGATTCTGAAGAGGAGCTCCGAAGAGGAGATGGGCAGGATCCGCGTCAACGAAGGTCGCCACCGTCATACTGCCCCACGGACGTCATCGTCGACACAGACACACTGGTCGCAGCTCCGACTACATAGCAGGGGAAGTCCAGCGAGAAGACGAGTCAGACACGCTGGAACAAGAGCCGACTACCAAGATCTTGCCGCTACCAAACCATCGCTTGTCGACGTCGTCGTTGCCGCGCAAGCCACCACGTGGAACTCCGCATCCACCACCGTATCCCTCCACTGGTCCCATCGACTGGTGCATACCTCCAAGAATGATGCCCCCTGGAGGGAGACAACGTTGAAGCGCCGACATCATCCGATCCATGGATCTAGGGTTTCCCCTGGAGGTAGCGGAAAGACGTGGATGCTTCACCTCGATGATGCCTTCATGAAGGGGACGACACACAAGGAGTCGCCATCACCGGCTCCGACCACCGAACGGAGACGAGTTTTCACCCGGGTCAGCCAAACCACCTCCATTTGGGGCGAGTGCACCAGAAACCACACCCTCGACGCCTTGTCGTTGACCGGGAAGACAAGACAAAGAAGCCACCGCCTTGCCCGCCTGGATGCGCACCGCTCGACGCTGCTCCGCCGCCCAAGCGGCCGAGACCGCCGTCGACACCAGCTCACCGCCGAGCTGGTTCCCGGGGCCGCCGCCCCGGCGTGCCCGCGCCGGAGAAGACGCGAGCTCCTCCGCTCAGGAGCCAGACGCTTTGCCCGCTCCCCCTTTTGGAGAGACGAGCGCCGCCGCCACCGCGCGAGAGACGGCGGTGACGGCGACAGGGGGTGGCCGACGAGGGGCTAGGAGCACAGGAGTTGGGGGCGCCCCGGTGCGGCCCTCGCGAGCCGCACGGGGGCGGAGGCGACGTAGGGGTTGCGGTGGCCGAGCTTGGAGATGAAAGGAGGCGCAGGTCCGACGGCGGCTGTGCTTTCTACGTGGATGAGTGGAAAGAGGTGGCTGAGGGGATCTCGGATCTGGTCTCGCCGAAGAACGAGGTGACCGGAGCAGGGAGATCCGGCCGGCGGCGCCTTCGGCCTGAGCAGGTCCGCCTCGCACGACCTAACTCCGGCCGAAGCAGGTCCTTCTGATACTAGACCGTCCACAAGGTAATTAGAAGCTCGGTTAGATCCTTTTGATTCAGTCTTTCAATGAGAGCAAATATCCGGCCCCTTTCTTTCTCCTGATGTGTTATTGCCACATATTCTGCAACTTTAGGAGACACCAGGACCCACGCACATCGCGACATAGTACAGTAGATCAAGAAATGTCTCTAGGAGTCCTGTTCCACCTAGATTGTACACCTATCAGTGGTCACTTACAGATAAACCAGGAACACTATGAACTGCAGATGTTTTGAAGCTATACAATTATAGGATAAACTCTTCCGCGGGCAAATGGTCAGCAGGCTGAAGCGTCAAGTGTCAGGTCACGGGTTCGAGTCACACTTCTACCTTAATGACAAGCCGAGGTGGTGTCTCCCCTCGGTCTTGTTATTTGTATAGGATAAACCAATTAAGTGCCGTGCGTGAATTTAGTTTTGAAGTTAGACTCGAAATCATGCAATGTTGGTTGCATGAAAAATGAACAGAGGGTAGGACTGCACTGCTAAAACTTCGGTCTCACTGACAGGACTTCAACTGTACTAGCATCTTGTTGTATTCACTGAATGGGGAAAAAAAACTAGCACTGGGTACGTGTACGTCCGACCACGAAATATGTAACGAAGCTCGGCTTTTTTTTTTTTTTTTGCAAGAGCACAGCTCGTACTGAGCTGGCCTCCAAAGCTCTCAACCACGTACGAACACGGAGGCCACTCCCACCTGTGAATTGTGCTGCCTCGCCTCCAACCGCCGCCGGCCACGCTCACGTCCGGCATACGGCTCCGCTGCCGCCGGTCGTCTCTCCTCCTCCTCCCCACGCCACCCTCGAGCTGCTGTGCTCCCAGCGTCGCCAACCATCAATTCCTTCCCCAGCCTATACTCCGCCACGCCGATGTCCCGCATCCGCCTCCGCCTCCGCCTCCGCCGTCGCTCTTCTCCTCCTCCTCCTCCTCCTCCTCCTCCTCCTCGTCGCCCTTACGCTCCTGGTCTCCCCATGCTGCCTTTGCGGCGGCCACTGAGCGCGCACGCGCCGGGACGCTCAGCCGGGAAGACGCACATCACCTGTTCGACGAATTGCTGGGGCAGGCCACCCCGGTCGCCGAGCGCTCCCTCAACGGCTTCCTTGCTACGCTCGCCCGTGCTCCGGCCTACGATGACCGCTGGACTGGCCCCTCTCTCGCCGTCCTTCTCTTCAACCGAGTGTGCCGAGAAGATGCCGGCCCGCGGGTGGCGCAGCCCACAGCCTGCACCTATGGGATCCTCATGGACTGCTGCTGCCGCGCACGTCGACCGGACCTAGGGCTTTCCTTCTTCGGCCGTCTCCTCAGAATCGGCCTCAAGACAAACCAGATCATCGCCAACACTTTCCTCAAGTGCCTCTGCCATGCAAAACGGACAGATGAGGCTGTGGACATGTTGCTGCTTCAAATGCCCGAGCTCGGCTGTGTGCCTGATGCCATGTCATACGGCACAGTTCTTAAGAGCTTATGCGACAATAGAATGAGCCAGCGGGCACTTGACCTGCTCCACACGATGGCGAAACAAGGAGGTGCCTGCTCCCCCAACGTGGTGGCGTATAACACGGTCATCCACGGCTTCTTTAGGGAGGGTGAAATAAGCAAGGCATGCAATCTATTCCACGAAATGATGCAGCAAGGGATTTTGCCTGATGTGATGACATATAGCTCGGTTATTGATGCCTTGTGCAAGGCCGGAGCAATGGACAAGGCAGAGCTAGTCCTTCGTCAAATGGCTGATAATGGTGTTCCATCCAATAAAGTGACATATACTTGCATGATCCATGGATATTCCACATCAAGGCGGTGGAAAGAGGCGGCTAGAATGTTCAAAGAAATGGCAAGCCGAGGTCTGGTACCAGATGTCGTTAGTTGCAACTCGTTCATGGCCTCCCTTTGCAAGCATGGAAGATGCAAAGAAGCTGCGGACATTTTTTATTCCATGACTGCCAAGGGACACAAACCTGATATCCTCTCGTACTCTACATTGCTTCATGGATACGCCAATGAAGGATGCTTAGTTGATATGATTAATCTCTTTAATTCAATGGCAGACAACGGTATTGTAGCCAATTGCCGTGTTTTCAACATATTAATTGGTGCATATGCTAAATGTTTAAGGATGGATGAAGCTATGATCCTATTTACTGAAATGCGAGGACAAGGAGTGAGCCCAGATGTAGTGACCTATTCAACTGTACTAACTGCATTTTGTAGAATGGGTAGGCTGGCCGACGCTGTGGGTAAATTCAATGAGATGATTGCTGTGGGAATACAACCGAACAATGTTGTTTATCGGTCCCTAATTCAGGGTTGTTGTATACATGGTGATCTGGTTAAAGCGAAAGAGTTGGTTTCCGAAATGATGAACAAAGGTATCCCTCGTCCTAACATTGTGTTCTTCACTTCAATAATAAACAGTCTATGCAAAGAAGGAAGGGTTATGGATGCACAAGATATCTTTGACTTGGTTATATGCATAGGTGAGAGGCCTGATGTCATAACTTTCAATTCATTAATAGATGGGTATTGCTTAGTCGGCGAGATGGATAAAGCAGTCGGAGTACGTGATTCAATGGAATCAGCTGGTGTTGAGCCTGATGTTGTTACATATGGTACACTTGTGAATGGCTATTTTAAAAATGGAAAGGTCGATGATGGTTTGGCTGTATTCACAGAAATGTTGTCTAAGAGAGTTAAACCTACAACTGTAACATATGGCACCGTACTGGATGGGTTATTTCGTGCTGGGAGAACTGATGATGCAAAGAAAAGGTTCCATGAGATGATCGAAAGTGGAACAACAGTCAGCATTTCTATATACAGTATAATTCTTGCAGGACTTTGCAGAAATAATTGTGCTGATGAAGCAATCGCGCTATTCCAGAAATTAGGTGAAATGAATGTGAAGTTTGATATTACAACAATCAATATCGTCATCAATGCAATGTACAAGGTTCTGAGAAGAGAAGAAGCTAACAATTTATTTGCTGCAATATCAACCATTGGGTTGGTACCTAATGCTTCTACTTATAGCATAGTGATAACAAATCTTCTAAAAGCAGGATCAGTGGAAGAAGCTGGCAATATCTTTTCATCAATGGATAAGATTGGTTGTGCTCCCAGCTCCCGTCTTATAAATGATATCATCAGAATTTTGTTGGAAAAAGGTGAGATCGCCATGGCTGGAGATTACTTGTCTAAAGTTGATGGGAAGTGCATCTCACTTGAAGCTTCAACTACTTCGTTGATGTTGTCTCTCTTTTCAACTAATGGGAAATATGGTGAGGATATTAAATTGCTCCCTGCAAAGTATCAATTTTTTTATGGAATTGAATAGTTGATACATTGCATGAAACCAACTCCCGATAAAGCACAATGGAGATTTTGTTGGCATAGAGCCCTCCTGCCAGCATAAGAAATCCAAACTGCTTGCTTGTACCATTGGGTTAATTTTCCGGTGTGTCAGAATCACAAGAAAGTGTAATGTGTATGAATATTTTAGTAGTCTACCCTGACTGTTTGCCATTGGGGAAGGTAAGCACAATGAATACTAATACAATATTTTCTAGCAGCCATCTGACATTTTGTGATATCTCTAAAACTTTCACGTCTCCTCATAGTTCATATGAATGCGTTTCTAGCAATGTCATTCTCTATGGTCTGCTATGTATGCAAGGGTGGGCTTACTTTTAGTTCAATTTTTTTGTATATGTCAGAGCAAAATGATTCTGGAAGAATGGATATTTGAGGTTGTTGATGCTATGTTCAATTATCAGATGCGTGAGCTCATGCCCGATTTTCCTGCATTTGCATCTATCAGTTCCACTGGTGGAGCTCGTTCTATGATTTCTTTCTGGCTTACTTCATTGATTGTTTAACTATTTTCCTCGCGATGTACGTAAAGGTATGGTCAAAAAGTTATGGATCGAGCTTTTGCTTAAGTCTGCAGGGCACCAACACCACTTCGAGTGACATAGGGGAGGACTCAAAGCATTTTCATGATGAGAATGTCTTGCTCTCATACACATTGCACCTCCATTTCTATATGGTACCTCAATTCCACGTTGGTACTGCTATGCCAAGGCAAGGATTCCAAGTTTTGTCCTTCACCTTCACCATTTGATCTTTTGTCCTCTACTACTCAGTGTGCCACTTCTGATCAAATCACACTCTCACGCATAGGAGACACCACGTATGTCTCTCTGATTCAGGTACACACAGACACAAAATACTCTTCGTATGCAAGCTTGTATAGGTTTGAATTTGCCATTCTGTGGTATAATTCGATGTCTGCTTCAAGTCATCATTCTGTTTACCAACCATTTAATTATGTCAATGATTTTTTGTTAGCTGCATTGAAACAGTTGTAGCTCCACAATGTTTGCATAGGAATAGTTTCGCAAGAAACATGATAGAAGGTTTGTATAGCTGCTAAATGATACAGTTTTACAGGTGCAATAGACTAATAGTAATCAACAAATGCATTTTAAGTGTAGACTTCTGTGTACATTGATATTTACAAATTTGTTCTGACATCATCTGTGATCATGGCCTTGACATGGAAATATCAAATATCCGTCCGTAGAGACAGCTATGAGTAGCAGCATGTGAATACTCTATTGCCGTTATAAACTTATAGAATTGTTTTTACTTGACCATGCTTCTTCTTAGTAGGAGCACTGTTTTCTATATCCAGCTTTGGGCCTAAACTTCTGTTCCCAGTGGCTTGGAAGTATCTGGACTTCGGAGTGCCCTTGGCTTGGAAGTATCTGGACTTCGGAGTGCCCTGAAGGAAGTCATTTTTGGCGGTGGGATTAGTTATTTCCCGCAACCCCTCAAACTAATTTTTTTTGCAAAATACATCAGCTGTGACTGTATTTTGGGCATTTTTCTTGTGCTGATGGTGTATAACCTATTTCAGAATTGTCCCTGCACATAAAGATGGAGAAGAACTTACTACAAGTAGAGCTTCCTGTTGAAAAGGAAACCCTCGCATAAAGTTCCTTTTGTTCCGGTTGCCATCAGCGTAAGCGACGAATGAGTGTGTCCTCCAAAAGAAATCTCTTATTTGAACAAGCAGTTGTATGTTTCCACCTGTACTGACTTATAGTGTCATGCCAACAGTTATGGCAACATTTAGTTACATAGTTTGAGTTATTGTTTCAAATAATGATGTACTCCTCTAAGTCATGTCATGATTTCGTATCATGTCATTCTGGAATCATCTGCTCTTCAGCTGTTTTTAGCCGTGGCATTTATGTATACTTATTCAGAACTTTTTATGGCACTGCCAATTACTATGACATGTTGACCGTCCCTGACACCGTACATGCACATATACAGATAAACCGGCAACAACATGAACTGCAGATGTTTTCAAGCTATAAAACCATATAAGCATGCCACCGCCACCGATCTGAGCGACGTGCCATGAGTTGCAGCAGTTTCATCCTACGATGCCATGGGATACGATTACGAGGGAACCGACACCATGTGCCTAAAGGAACCGTGTATTCGGCAGCTTGCAGTAACCTTACCTTGCAGCACGCCATCAGCCACCCGCAAAGTGCCGTGATCGGAATCATACAAGGCTGCAATTCAATTTAGTTTTGAAGTTAGACTCGAAATCTATGCAATGTTAAAACTTTGATCTCACTGACAGGGACCTTAACTGAACTAACATCTTGTTATATTCAGAAAAGAACACAAAAAAGTAGCTCCAATCTGAAAGATCTGAGTAACGTTTGGACAAATCTGCCATTCTCTCGTTATCTATATAAAGTTTACAGAGCTCAATTATGGCAGCATTGCTAGCTGCTCCAATTTAGGGATCACTGCTAGCATTTTTTTAAATTGTTTCAATGCTATTTTAGACACGTGTAACTGTCAATTAATCTGAAAGCCCAGAAGGGGATATCAGTGCTGTAAGAAAAATAATCTGAAAAACGGAACTTAAGATAAATCTATAAATTGAAATCAGAGTACAAAGGAAATGCAAAAGTACCTGGTGTAGAAACTCACCCTATTAATGAAAAAAAAATAGTTGCCACTTGGAAGTGTATGAAACTGGGTTGCAATCAGGTTTGCTTGTTGTCGCTCATTCGTCAGCATCACTCTTGATCCAGTTAAGGGAAATAAATTCATGGTGTAGCCTGAGAATGAAAATATGGAATTCCCAGGATGAAAGATAACATAAAAAAAATCAAAATGAATAAAACAGCTAAAGAACATAAGCAAATGAGTTAACACCTGTGTTTGCCTCACTAGATGAACACGTTAACAAGCAGTAGGGTTCTCTTGGGCACAGGACATATCAGATTGTTTGCATAACGAGCATTATGGAACTAAGCAAGTGACGGGCTGCAGTCCAGGTTTAGCTTTTTAACATAACAGGCAATTTGCCTCATTTTATTTAAGAAAAGTAGGGGAGTATTGACTGATTCATTAGCGGGAACCGGACTAAAACCGTTACAAATGCATGAATGTCGTCATCCGGCAGACTTGGCCACCCACACGGAGCACACACACACGCCGTCCAGAAGAGAGACTGCCAAACCTCGGGTATCATTGTCATCACTCCTCCACGAGTCAGTGACTCCGACTTCACCTTCGGCGACAGCCGACTTCACGACCCCACAGCTCCGACTTCACCATTTCGCGGCAGGACACCATCATCAGCCGACCCAAAGGGTCTAAGGTTTCCCCCGTTGCTGCCACCAGATGGAGGAAAAGGCACCACCCCGCAACAACGCCTTCAGGAAGGTAATGACGTCTCGTTGTCGGCTCCGGCCAAAACCAGAGACTGAGCTTTCACCCCGTTCTTGCCTTGCAACCTCCAGCCGAGACCTCGGATGAAGCTGACTAGACCAACCAACGAGCACAAGACCTTTACATCTTTCAGGTACCCAGGGAAGTGTATCCATGGTTATCCTTTATGTAAAGGTTCTGAAGTGCTGGAACACACTCCAACACCTTTATCTGGGGCAATTGCAGATGTCAAGCTTGCACAGTTTGGGGAGATTAGCTACCTCCAAGGTCAGGATTGCCCCGAAGAGCACAAGTGAAATTCTCAGAGAGTTAAGGTACTGTACCTTTTCTACATCCATTTTCTGTAAAGCCCATTGTCGTGTGTCCCCAGTTACACAATAATATCAGAAGTATAGCATTCTATATCGCTAAACAAGTGTGGTCTGTCTACGATTCCACATAGTCCCCACAAAACAATTGTCATTTGGCTTAGATCATGTGTCTGGCTACTATTTCAAGAGCATTCCCTCATAGTTATTGACTTGAATTCATTTGGAGCTTCTATTAGATGAAATGCTGCAATATATTCAGTAAATCCTAACATAAACCAAACATATTTGGTCATAATCTCTTAGATTGAACATCACTTCTTTTTCAGAAAGTGAACGAATCTAGAACTGATGCTCATTCTAGTACATAGCAAAAGGACATGCCGAGCTAGCAGATTTGATCTAGGATAAGCGGGAGAGTATGAAACAAACTCCAAATCTTTATACTCATAAAACCTTTTTTCTTCCTTTTGTTTTGAAAAATTCAAAACAGAACGCTAGGAGATAAGAGCCCTCAACACTGGTAACTGGTAAGGGACATGAGGACATGGTACTGCCCTGCAACCGCAGGAGCGTTCTCAGTGGCTGTGGATTTCTCATCTGTGGCTGTTGCAGCTTCCTGAACATCTTCTGGCAAGAGACCTGAACATTGTGGCAGTACACACGCAGCTCAACCGCTTCCTGTTGCCCCACCACAACAGCAGGTCCATCTCCCCTGCTGCGCCACACTTGAAGTGCATGCAGTAATCCTCCCATGCCTCCCCATTGCTCAGGTGGCCCTGCACGTGGCATGCAGAACCAAAGCCATTACTTAGAGAATGCATAACAAGGAAGAAACCTCAAATTATGAAACTATAAAGGGACAACTCATGGGTATCAGTCAGATGTAATGTCAAGATTATAGAGGATTTCAGGGAATTCCTATGGGAACAGTGTGGTGTATAATTAACAATGCTAACAATAGTCAACCATGACCTAATAGAGTCCCTCAAATAATTTGCATGGCAGTTCATCGTTTGTAGATCTAAAGAAACCAACTTTATGATATAAGAAATTTAAATTTTTGAAAATCGGTATTATCATTACATATGAACAATATTCTTCTAATACTGTTACTTCTACTGGTAAAATGTGTGCAGGTATGTCAACTGCAACCAAATATGGTGATAGCATACAAGAAATAGCACAAAAATAAGATGGGATCTTTTTTACCTAGGAAATACTTGCATGGCATTGCCCTGGGTAGCACTGCCGTTCCATCCAATGAGTCTAGTTCATCAATGACTCCTTAAAAAATGGTACTTTGCAGGGAGCAAAGTTATTTGTTCCCGATATTTCCCTTTCCCTGAAAATAGAGACGACAACAACAGAGTAGTTGAAGCTTCAAGTGAGATGCTCTTCCCATCAACTCTCGACATATAATTTCCGGCCTTGACTATCTCCCCCTTTTCCAATAAGGTTCTGATGATACCATTTAACAGATGAGAGCTGGGAGCACAACCATTTTTCTCCAATGATGTGAACATAATGTCAGCTTCTTCCACTGCTCCTTCTTTTAGAAGATTGTATATCATTATTCCATAAGTAGAAGCATTAGGTACCAACCCACTGGCAGATATTGCAAACAAATCGTTTGCTTCTTTTTTTCTTCGAACCTTGTACATTGCATTAATCATGGTATTGATTATTGCAGTATCGAACTTCACACTCATTGCACCTAATTTATGGAACAGAACGATTGCTTCTTCAGCACAATTATTTCTACAAAGTCCTCCAAGTATTATATTGTATGTGAAAATGCTCACTGCTACTCCACTTTCGACCATCTCATGGAACATCTTCTTTGCAGCAACAGTTCTCCTAGCACGAAATAACCCATCCAGTATGATGTCATATGTAGCAGTATCAGGTTCAATTCTCTTATGCGGCATTTCTTTGAATAGAGCCAAACCATCATCGACCCTTCCATTTGTACAATAGCCATTAAGAAGTGTATTATAAGTAACAATATTGGGCTCAACACCAACAGCTACCATGGCATCAAGTACTCGAGGGCTTTATCTATCTTGCCGACTAAGCCATACCCGTCAATCAGTGTATTAAATGTAATGACATCAGGCCTCTCACCAATGAGTATAACAAGGTCAAATATATCTTGTGCATCCATAACCCTTCCTTCTTTGCATAGACTGTTTATTATTGAATTGAAGAACACAATGTTAGGATGAGGAATACTATTGCTCATCATTTCAGAAACCAACTCCTTAGCTTTAACCAGATCACCATGTATACAACAGCCATGAATTAGGGACTGATAAACAGGTTGGTGCGGCTGTACTCCCATAGCAATCATCTCATCAAATTTTCCCACAGCATCGGCCAGCCTACCCATTCTACTAAGTGTGGCTATTACAGTTGAATAGGTCACTACATCCGGACTCACTCCTTGTCCCCGCATTTCGGCAAATATGAGCATAGCTTCATCCATCATTCCACATTTAGCGTATGCACAATTAGTATATTGAAAACAGCAGTTGGGTAAAATACCGTTGCCTTTCATTCAATTAAAAAGATTAATCATATCAACTAAGCATCCTTCACTGCATACCCATGAAGCAAAATAGAGTACGAGGCCATATTACGTTTTTGTCCGTTGGCAGTCATGGACTCAAAAATTTCTGCAGCTTCTTGCTTCTTCCATGCTTGCAAAGGGAAGTCATGAATGAGTTGAAAGTAATAATATCTGGTGTAAGACCTCGGCTTGTCATTTCTCTGACCATTTTAGTCGCCTCATTCCACCGCCCTGAAGTGGAATATCCATGGATCATGCAAGTATATGTCACAGTATCCGGTTGAACACCCTTATCAGCCATCTGCCGAAGGACTAGCTCTGCCTTGTCCATTGCTCTGGCCTTGCACAACGCATCAGTAACAGATTGTATGTCACCGCATCAGGCTCAACCCCTTGCTGCATCATTTCATGGAATAGATTGCATGCCTTGCCTATTTCACCCTCCTTAAATAAGCCATGGATGACCGTGTTATAGGTCACCACGTTGGGGGAGCAGGCATCCTTCTTTTGCCATTGTCTGGAGCAGCTCGTGTGCCTCCTTGCTTCTTCTATCTTCACATAACCTCTTCAGAACTGTGTTGTATGAGATGACATCAGGCACACAGCCGAGCCAGGACATCGTATGAAGCAGCACGTTGACAGCCTCGTCTGTCCGTTTCGCGCAGCAGAGGCACTTGAGGAGGGTGTTGGCGACGATCTGGTTTAAGCTCAGGCCTATCCTGAGAAATCGGCCGAATAAGGCAAGCCCTAGGTCCGGGCGACGTGCGCGGCAGCAACAGTCCATGAGGATGGTGTAGGTGTAGACTGTGGGCTGCACCACACGCGGTCCGGCTTCTTCGCGCCACACACGGTTGACGAGGGAGACGGCGAGAGCAGGGCCGCTTTTGCGGTCGTCGCAGGCTGGCGCACGGGCTAGCGCAGCAAGGAAGTTGTTCAAGGAGAGCTCCGGGACCGGGGTGGCCTGCCGCAGCAATTCGTCGAACAGGTTGTGTGCATCTTCCGGGCGGAGCGTCCCGGCGCGGGCGCGCTGCGTGGCCGCGGCAAATGCGGCACGGGGGCACCAGGGACGTGAGGGCGGCGAGGTGGAGGTGGAGGTGGAGGAGGAGCTGCGACGGAGGAGGCGGAGGCGCGACATCGGCGTGGTGGAGGAGCGGAGGCGGCGGATTCGGGACATTGGTGAGGTGGAGGAAGCGGAGCGGCGGAGGCGGAGGCCGGACAACGGCTAAGTGCGGGAGGAGGAACGGCGGCCGCGGCGGAGGCGGTGCACCGCCGTGCTGGAGCAGCGGCGAGCGCTGGGGCTGAGGCGGTGCATCAACGGACCGGGAGGAAGAACGCGACGGAGAGCGGTTTTGCTGGTCTTCTGTCAGTTAGCGTGAAGGTACTATCTAACTTTTGCCAATATTTTTGCTCCACTTCAGCATGCAGTGCGGGAGTATTTGTCCATTCCAATTTAACCTTTTCTAGGGATCCATTTGGGAGATGCATTGGAGCGCTAGAACGATTTCCGACAGCTAAACCACAAAAATCGCTGAAAGGAGGACGACGGCCGCCGCAGCCGCCACCAGCCGAACCGCCGTGATCCCACCCGCGGTCGGCGTGGTGCCGCGTCGCCTTGCGTCGAGCTCCTCCTCCGTCGGTCCCTTGCCGCCCCGGCAATCCCCTCAAAAACCACTGGCACTGGCGAGCTCCACACCCCCGACGCTAAGTTTCTGCCTCATTGTCGGCGCCTCCGCCATGGCCTGCGACGGCTCTCGCTCGGTCGTTCGCGAGGAAGGAGGAGAAGACTGTGCGCGTGAGGGCGAGGAAAGAAGTCAACGCGAGCACGTCCACGTCGTGCGAAGCCTCGCACGCTCGTCCATATGTGTTTCCGGGTCCATTTCAATTTAACTACGGGCTTGATTAGGTGTCTATTTGGCTTGCCAACCTAAATCCTACATAAGCTTAAATTGTAAAATAGTGACCTTTTTAGTGACTGTATAATTAAATTTATGCCAAAAATTGTGTTACTTACACAGTATGAAAAACAACCGGTATTTTATATCGTTACCGGGGGGGGGGGGGGGGGGGGGGGGGGGGGGGGGGGGGGCGGGGTTGATTACCTCTGTTTCTCAACTAAGGCGTATATGTTTTTCTAAAAGTCAAGCAGTGTTGACTTTCATCAAACTTGTGGAAAAAATATTAAATAATTTGTATAAATATGATACGATTTAATTTTGTTAGATGTTAATAGTTTTTCCCATAGCCTTGGTCACTGTTTACATTGTTTGATTTTAACCAAACTATTTTTGAAAAATGGAGGGCGTTATTTGAGAACCTCATGCATTATAAATTCGATGTTTATGAGATAGTAGATGTTTGGCTCAATACGTTCTCCAAGATAATTAAAACTGACCAGAGGTAGTAGATGTTTGGCTCTGAAGACGTCGGAGCCATAGCGGATAAGTTCAAACCATTAGCTGCAGCGCTGATGATTGGAGTCAGATCGAGAATTGGTTTGACGTTGGAACCGAACTGAACAAGCTTATGCCATTAGTTGCAGCACCGACTATAGGAGTCAGATCTCGAATTAGTTTTTATGAGGGGTGGTGTGTTTTATTTAGAGTGGGAGTTGCAACGGTGGAGCACGGTAGAGGAGGAAGACATCACATTCTTCTCTTGTGAGGTGGGGGTAAGAAAAGGAGTCATTCGTGTAATAAAATGACAATTGATATATTTTTGCATCCGTAGCGACATTCAACTAGTATTAATACATTAACACATCTTGAAGCGGACAAGGGTCATTGTGTGGTCGGACTCCTCTGTCCCGGTGAGCACTTTGAAGACCAAGGACCATGATCTCTCCAATTTTGGTGTTCTTCTTCGGAAACTAGAAGCTCATTTATTCTAAATTCGATGTTTATGAGGTTTTTATTTTGTCATGACTCTAATAAGCTTGCAACATCCTGGTAACGAGTATCCAGAGACACCTACAGACGATACAGGGGCAACGATTGCCCGGAAACAACTTTGAGAGTGTCGTCCGGGGCTAGTCGAGACGATGATTGCAAGTTTGCAACATCATGGGACATCGAGTTGTCGTTGCGCGGGACTACATGCATACTCACACTTACCTACAATATCTTGGTGGAGTTGTTGGACGATGACAGCAACGTCAAGGACGAGCGCCATGGGTTTGAAGCATACGTAGACGAGAGAAGGAGAGGGAGTGTTAAAGCGCAATCTTGTCATCAACTGTGATGGTATCATATAATCATAGGGGGCAGCAAATCAAAACGAATCTCAAGACGATAGCGCCCATTATCAAAGCGATTTCGCTCCAGGTGGGTGGGTGGGTTCTGGCCCGTACGCATAACGAATAGCGAACGTATGAAAACAGGCACTTCTTATTTTATTTCGGCGTCAGGTAGGTTCATGACTCATGAGTAGTTTACATATGGATCAACTGTGAAACTGTGTACTAGGAAGTCATCCCCACGCGTAGTCATCATCACTCATCAGGTTGCCATGTCAATCGAGGAGCAGGGCGTCGATCTTGTCGGCGACCCCGGCTCGTCGTCCTCGAGCCTCCCCGCGGCGGCGCCCCTGATTCCGTCCCAGCGCAGCAGCGTGGGCACGCCCTTGAGTTGGAAGCGCGGGTCGACCCTCCACGGGTGCGCGAGGTCCCGCCAGGTGGGCTTGTCGCCGACGAAGGCGCGCAGGAGCAGCACGTCCTTGCCCAGCGAGTCCAGCTTGGAGTAAATCACCGGCTCCGCCACGTTGCAGTCTGGATTCACTGGATCGGGTTAGTTACCGGCGGGAGGACGAGATGGGGGAGGGAGATGGGGGGGTGAGGGAGCGGCGGCGTACCGGGGCACCAGGTGAGGTCGGAGGAGGGGTCGCGGTCGGCGAGGAAGAGGAGCAGCTTCACGGCGGGCTTGTCGGAGGAGGAGAGGGTGGCGAAGTGGGCGTCGAAGTCGGCGAGCGTCGCGTCCAGCTTCTCCACCGTCATCTTCTCTGCCTTGGATTTGGGTTGAGACAGGGAAGAAGAAGACGGCTGACTCTTTTGCTTTATTTTCTCCGGATTGTCTCCTCGCACTCTGGCTGACGTGTAGGACCCGCTCCTAGACACGCGTGCCCTTTACGCGGACAAGAGTCTGATGTGTTTTTTAGGGCTGCGGACACGATTCTGACGGGAATACGGGCCTTCGTACCTCAGTTCGGCCCAGAAACAGCTGTTAAGAGCATCTCTAGCAGAATACTGGATAAGCCACTAGGACCGCAAAAATTCCATCCAAATGACCCAGGAGTAAAAATTCCATTTTTTATGAATTGTTTCTTACAAATAGGATTTATTTCGTACATTTATCTATGAGAAAATCCGGGGGTCAGAATTCCTTCCAATTCGAAAGTCCCAAATGATCCCATTTTCGAATCCCTCCACCATGTTTTATCTCCCGCCGCTGCTAGCCTCTGTCATCTCCGGCGAGCAATTAGGTGAGCTCCACTGCGGTTTCTACCCTCCTTGACTGCAGATCCATGGGCGGCTTTGCTCTGCGCGGGGGGAGGCCGTTGGGCCTCCGAGTGAGGATGAGAAGGCCCGCCGCCGCCGCTCGGAGGGCGTGCGCAAGCGCGGCTCGTACAAAAGCTGCCGGTGGGAGCACCTCGTCCCTCCGAGGGCGCATGACGCGGAGGCGGGCAGCTCGTCCCTCCGAGGGCGCACGACGCGGAGGCGGGCAGCTCGTCCGCGGCCAGAGGAGGAAGAAGCCGAAGGTGGAGGAGGAGGAGGACGACGAGTATGTTCTCCTCTGTTGCCGGCGGGCGAGGTCATCGTCAGTTGTGGCCACCGTGGCTCCGGTGGCACCAGCATGCACGTGTTGATGGAGGAGCTCTTGCCGGTCTTCAAGCGGACCGACGACGAGCTCGTGCTCGCCCACGATCGCGAGAGAGGCAGGAGCTCCTGACGCTGCCGAACGCCTCCAAGCGACGGTGGACGAGTACGAGCTCGTGCGGGCGGTGCGCCGGATATGGAGAAAGGAGGAGTTCGGCTTCTAGATCGTGTGGACGTGCTCGCCGGCCGAAGAAGAAGTAGATCACTAGTTTAATTTCCGTTTTTAGTTATAGTTCTTGCATCCTGCCATATAAAAATCTTGCGTGAATTCTAGTTTCCTTTCAGTTTGAATATGCAGTACGAGTTTTCTAAATCTGTCCTGTCCAGCTCTTCTCGTACCAGAAAATCATTTTCCTGCTTACCGGATATGATTTATCTGGTACGAGATTTTAGGATATCTAGTAGAGATGCTCTCAACGCTTTGAAGACGAGGGAATATGATCTTCATGAAGCTAAAAGACTTTATCTTCTGTTGTGGTGACTGTAATAAGGTTGCCCATGCCATTGCTCGGCCATCGGGCGAGCATGCCGATCTCTGCGTGAACTGAGACAGCAACATCGCTGCGCTCGTGGTTTAATGGAAACTCCTTTTACATTCAAAATAAATAAAAACTGACAACATGATTGGCGTCCCTAGCTACTTCAGCGAAAATAGCATAATCGTTGGTAGAACTGGTGGGTCGATCTGGTAACAGAAATAAAATGGGATGCGCTCGTCCACTGGCCAACGTGATTCGCTGACATTACGTACTGCCGTAATACGCTTGCCCAAATTGGATTTCTGAAGCTCAAAGTTAAAGATGAAAAACAAAGGAGTTTTGCAACTTATTGCATAGAAACAAATCCATGGAAAAAAAGGTCATACCAAGCTTTGGAACTCTATTTCTGGCCAGCGCATCCCATTTTACAGTATCCAATTATTGAAGCTGTGCCTGTGCAAAACACGCACATAGCCCTCTTACACCTGACCTTAAACCATATAGCTCCGTTACTGCTAATCTGCCAGAGGGAAATCGATCGGTTCCATTTTTCCTTGCACTCCACCACTTCACTCAAACTCCTACATGAGGTTGTTTGTGTACTGTATTCAAGGTTGCGCCGTTTCGGATTGGCCAATGAAGGCATATGTCTAGCCACCCACTGCAACATCTCTTCCACGTGTACATGCATCTCTAATCCATCCAGCTTTGGCGATTTATCTGTAGTTGTCAACTTCGGAACTCTCTATCTGGCCAGTGGACGAGCGCATCCCATCTCACAATATTCAATTATTCAAGCTGTGCAAAACATAGCTCTATTACATTTGAGCCCTGCACAGGAGTAGAGTTCTTGAGAGATAATGACCTGTTTGATTACGGCGCGAGGCGACGAATCAAGCGGACCAGCGGTGTTCCTCCCCGCATCTACATGAGATGCTTCAGTAATTGCGCGGGTCGATTCCTGAAAAAAATGGCCACCGGCCCTGAAGGTCATATCTCCCCGTACCATTGCGCGTTTGTGCTCCTTTTTTTAAGGGATTGTTATTATCGCTCTTTTGGCTTGGCTCGCTCTTAATTGTTCTCAACGGCCGACGCAAAAACCAGTGAAATTTCAGATTTTTCTGCAAGATTAAAAAATAGCACTATAAGCTAACTAGTCAATTAAAGGTTAATTAGCAAGAGGTTTCGAATTTCTGGCATGTACTATGCTAATTTTTAGAACATCTGGGTCACAGGTTTAATTAGAGGGAGTTGCATGTACAGAATAAATATTACAAATGAGTGACGATCCAAAATTACACTCTTACAAGTTCTAATTTTCACAGCAAATGGACGATGCAATCGGACAACTGAATACTACACTCGTACATATAAACACAGCTGAAAAGAAAACCTACTGACCGTAACGCCAAATAATAGCATAGAAACGCTTCTTGCATAACCAAGGGCAGCACTAAATGATTGATGAATTAACGATACGCTGAAGTAGACATCAACTTCTGCTACAAAACGACTAAATCCAGGAATGTGTCTGAACTCTGAATGCTTAGCTAGCTATGCGACTAAACAAAGTTTTCTATGAAATTAAAGTTTCAGTAACATACAGAATGCAGCCTTCTTCAGGGCCTTCTAATCCACCCCAATTCCTTGCAAAATCAGTTTGCATCTAAGTGACGGTGTTCATCCAAGATTGAGCAAGAAAATGAGAATGATCCTTCAACTATTTTCGAATTGTGCAAGGAAAACAGAGCTGAGATCGGAAGATGGAAAGGAGGAAGAAAGAAAGATTATGTGTGCACCTGAAGCGGAGAAGTAAGCCCAGTGCATCCATGCAAGCCTGCGGTTGCATCTCCTCTGAGAGAGCGGTTCTGATCTGCAATAGCACGTCAAGCAGCGGCAATGAAAAAAATGAATGCAGAAGGTACAGTTTGCAGCTTGGATCTTGGATCTTTGGAAGTTGGAAAACTTACAGTGGCAGAGCAATACGTAAATCTAAGGGCACTATATCTACAGAGTAATGTACACCGCAGCGTACGAGAGCCAGAAGTTTTCATCGAGCAAATGTTGTGATCCATTCTAAACTGCCAATCGATGTAGTGTTAGTGTCCCGCACACGGAAACAGAATTCTTGGCCATACCTTCACCTACATCATGACGAAAAATAGTTGAATCTTCAATGAACTAACGCAGAAAGAAATCATACTGGAAATACTTTCCTCACATGTATGCAACAAGCTTCACTAGTGCAACTGCCAGCATAGAGTACATGAGCCTCAAACATCTGTTCTTCCAGGCCCATTTGCCCTGACATACATAACAGAGGTGCAAAACTAGAAATGAATACACACTTGCATACATAGCAGATCACGGAGAATGACTTCGCTAAAAATGCATTTATATGAAGGAAAGTGACTGTTTTAGAGAGATTAAAAAAACTCAGGTGGCTGCTAGAAAATATCGTATTAGTATTCATTGTACTTACCTTCCCCAATCGCTGTCAGAATCCATGAACCCTAAAACTCCAACTAGTCGTGTTAGACTGCTTGGTCTATCTTTACTCGCCCATCGAAGATTAAAAGATTCATAGACACCACAAAATGAACTCGACGAAAAAGTGAAGGATCTAATTTTTACAAGTAGGCAGTTTGGCTTCTTATGTGGGCAGGAGGCCTTATAGCAATCTAAACTAAACTGTGCATCTGAGGACTTATCACATATGAAAATACATCAATTACTCAACCAAACCATCAAAAAATGATACTTTGCAGGGAGCAATTTCACGTCCTCCTGATATTTCCCTTTCCTTGAAAAGAGTGAGAACATCAATGAAGTAGTTGAAGCTTCAAGTGAGATGCTCTTATCATCAACTTTAGACAAATAATATCCAGCCTTGGCGATCTCACCTTTTTCCAACAATATTCTGATGATACAATTTAACAGATGAGAGCTGGGAGCGCAACGACTCTTCTCCATTGATGAAAACATCTTGTCAGCCGTTTCCACTGATCCTTCTTTTAGAAGATTTATTATCATCATGTTGTAAGTAGAAGCATTAGCTACCAACCCACTGGCTGATATTCCAGCAAACAAATCCATAGCTTCTTCTCTTCTACGAACCTTGAACATTGCATTAATCATGGTATTGACTATTGCAATATCGAAGTTCACATTCATAGCACCTAATTTCTGGAACAGGGCGATTGCTTCGACGGCGCAATTATTTCTACAAAGTCCTCCAAGAATTATATTGTATATGAAAATCATCACAGTTATTCCACTTACAATCATCTCATGGAAAATTTTCTTTGCATCAGCAGTTCTCCGAGCATGAAATAGCCCATCTAGTATGATGCCATATGTAACAGTGTCAGGTTTAACTCTCCTACATGACATTTTTCTGAATAGAGCAAAACCATCATTGACCCTTCCATTTTTACAATAGCCATCAAGAAGAGTATTATAAGTAACAACATCAGGCTCAATGCCAGCTGATTCCATGGCATCAAGTACTCCAAGTGCTTTATCCATCCTGCCGACTAAGCTATACCCGTCAATCAGTGAATTAAATATAATGACATCTGGCCTCTCGCCTATCTGTATAACCAGGTCAAAGATATCTTGTGCATCCATAACCCTTCCTTCTTTGCATAAATTGTTTATAACGAAGTGAAGAACACGATGTTAGGACGAGGAATACCTTTGTTCATCATTTCAGAAACCAACTCTTTCGCTTTAACCAAATCACCATGTATACAACAGCCCTGAATTAGGGACTGATAAACAGGTTGGTGCGGCTGTACTCCCATAGCAATCATCTCATCAAATTTTCCCACAGCATCGGCCAGCCTACCCATTCTACACAGTGTGGCTATTACAGTTAAATAGGTCACTACATTCGGACTCACTCCCTGTCCCCGCATTTCGGCAAATATGAGCATAGCTTCATCCATCATTCCACATTTAGCATATGCACCAATTAGTATACTGAAAACATGGCAGTTGGGTATAATACCGTTGTGTTTCATTGAATTAAAGAGATTAATCATATCAACTAAGCATCCTTCACTGGCATATCCATGAAGCAAAATAGAGTATGAGTAGATATCAGGTATGTGTCCCTTGGCGGTCATGGAATAAAAAATTCTGCAGCTTCTTTGCTTCTTCCATGCTTACAAAGGGAAGTCATGAACGAGTTGAAAGTAAACATATCTGGTATAAGACCTCGGCTTGTCATTTCTCTCAACATTTTAGCCGCCTCATTCCACCGCCCTGATGTGGAGTATCCATGGATCATGCAATTATATGTCACATTATTCGGTTTAACACCCTTATCAGCCATCTGCCGAAGGACTAGCTCTGCCTTGTCCATTGCTCTAGCCTTGCATAAGGCATCAGTAACTGTGTTGTATGTCACCACATCAGGCACGATCCCTGCTGCATCATTTCATGGAAGAGATTGCATGCCTTGCCTATTTCGCCCTCCTTAAATAAACCATGGATGACCGTGTTATAGGTCACCACATTGGGGAAGCAGCCAACTCCTTTTTCCATCGTATGGAGCAGGTCGAGTGCCCGCTGGCTCATTCCATTGTCACATAAGCTCTTAAGAACTGTGTTATATGATGAGGCATTGGGCACACAGCTGAGCTCAGACATCCTATGAAGCAGCACGTTTACAGCCTCATCTGTCCGCTTCGCGTAGCAGAGGCACTTGAGGAGGGTGCTAGCGGTGATCTGGTTTATCGTGAGACCGTCCTGAGGAAACTGCCGAAGAAGGCGAGCCCAAGGTCCGGGCGACGCGCGCGGCAGCAGCAGTCCATGATGATGTTGTAGGTGCAGACTGTGAGCGGCGCCACCCGTGGTCCAGCTTCTTCTCGTCGTACGCGGTTGAAGAGGGATATGGCGAGAGCCGGACCGCTTCTGCGTCGTCGTAGGCCAGAGCACGGGCGAGCGCAGCAAGGAAGTCATTCAGGGAGTGCTCCGGGACCGGGGTGGCCTGCCGCAGCAATTCGTCGAACAGGTTGTGTGCATCTTCCGGGCGGAGCGTCCCGGCGTGGGCGCGCTCTGTGGCCAAGGCAAAGGCGGCGTGGGAAGACCAGGAGCGTGAGGGAGGCGAGATGGAGATGGAGGTGGAGGAGGAGCTGCGGCGGGGGAGGAGGCGGAGGCTCAGGCGTGACATCGGCGTGGTGGAGGTGGAGTGACGGAGGCGGGAATTCGGCGAGATGGAGCCTGAGGAGAGGCGGAGGCGGAGGGGGAGGATACGGCCGGAAAATGTCTAGGTGGAGTAGGAGGAGCAGCGACGATGGCGGCGGCGGAGGTGGATGCCGGACATGGTCGAGGTGGAGCAGAGAGCGAGCGAGGCGTCCGGAACGGCTTGTTCCTGCGCGGTGCAGAGTTGGTGTTGGTCTTGAGTGGGTCCCATTTTCCTGTCACGTGAATCCTATTTTCTCTTCCCTGTCAAAATTATGTACTCGTATCAATTTCTATGTGGGTATTACCGTATTACAAGGAGACTATTTTTTTTAGAACTCGCAATTTTCATTAAAATTAAAACTAAACCAGAATTACAATCTCTCTTGATACAAGCATCAAGGAAGGGCGGCACATAATTAATCCAAAGACGTCGGACCTACTCCCTCCGATATATTTTTACAGACCGGAGGGAGTAATTGATTTGCGACACCCAGAGAAAAACATGGGAACATAAAATTAAAAACAAGCCTCTAACATGCGAACATTTGCACGAGCAGACCACCAAGAGTTGTCACGTCGCAATATGAAAACCTGACAGATATGCGTTGTTGCTTTAAAAATCGTAACAACTCTTGTGCTTCATGATTTTAGAATTTTCACGTTCTCTCAATATAATTTTACCAAAAAAAATACATGATTGTGTATTCCACCGGAATCATAGATAGTTGAATTTTTATCAAAATATATTTGATTAAACCCTACGAACAACTTGCCTTTTCGTAGAATTTTTTTCTAGAACTGGTGCTAAAATCCTTGGGGGGGGGGGGGGGTGCCAGGGGGTTCCCATGTGATACAATCCTACAAATCTAATTTTAAGAATCCTAATTCTAAATCACCACCATCTCAAAAGAAAGACATATCATATGTGATTTCATGACCATTAGGGCCACTCTCTCTTGCAGCGGCTTCTTGGGGCAGATCGGCGACGTTGCTGGCGGATCGCCCCTCCCTCTAGGCGGTGCTAGTCGCGCTAGGCTTGACGGTGACGCTTGGGGCACATGGTAGTCGTGTCTGGGCATTGACGAGGTGTTGGGTGCGGCCGGTTGCTGAACGGCCCCTTTTTGTGCCACAAGGGCCATGGAAATGGTGTTGGTGCTGGCGTGAGGAGGTGAGTCTATGAGAGCATCCACAATGGGGCGCTTATACACATGTGAGAGGATTAAATCTCGGTCGCTTTTCCTAGTTCCCGGTGGTAAATAAGAGCGAGTCCGATGCTTGAAGAAATAACACAAAATACAGCTACCAAGCTGCGGAATGCTTAATGTGTGGAGTAACTGACTCAGTATTAGCGTCAAGGCGTTGTGGATGCTCTGATGCGACGCAGTGGGCTGGACATGCGCGGTGCGGTGTCCGGCCATGATGGTTGTTGTAGGAGGTAGTGCGGCTTGTTGCAACATTGGTGAGACCTGGCAGTAGGTTTCTTGGCGCGTTGCTGGTGGGATGAGGGGGTTGGACAACGTTCCCAAGACAATGTCGACGACACAACAGCGTCCACCGTGACGTGGGGTGCCACTAGGTTCCGGCATGCGATGGCAGGCAATGAGGAGCTCAATGGCCGGGGCAGCAGAGTCACACTTCTCAGCTGCTGCTCCTTTTGCTTCACGGTTGGATCGAGTTTCGGGTGAAATCCCTGCAAGAATTTCGGTCGGCACCGACGACGGCGACGCTTTCAGGCGTTACTCTCCTTGTTTACGTCGCTGTGGAGTTTAAATCCCGATCAACACGAATGGTCCTAAAATTTCCGGGTGAAAATCTAACCTCCGTGGGAGCGGATGGCGATGACGGCGACGGACGCATCACAACGATTGGTTTGGGCCCGAGCCGGGTGGTCTACGTGGGCCACCATTGTTTTTTTTTTGTCTCCACCTATTGGAGCCCATTGACAGGCCCGGAACCCATCATGGGTGCCTTTTCTCCACCTCGGTAAACCCATTTCTTAGGTGGATATTTTTCTTTTAGAAAGAAGGTGGATCGATTTGAAGATCTTTCTATTAGCGTCCTCTTCTTGCGGTATGAGTCCCAGACTCATGGTCGGTCATGCACCTAATTATGCACTGTTTGGCACAAAGAGGCTGCTTTGGCGCGCAGTGCAGTCCATATCACTAATTCGTTTTGCAGACTGACTCGGAAACCACAGGCAGTTTGTTTGTTTGTTTATGCAAGGCCTTTACATGGCGGCATGGTGCTCCCAGCCAAGTGGTTCTCTTTGTCTACCGCTAGAGCCTGGTGGCAAAGAGCAGAGGTCGGCAAACAAGCAGAGCAATCAATCAGTGGTTCCACTAACGCCTAATCTGTTCCTTTTGTTCGCCTATACCATAATATTAGCAGCGCACTAGCACGCACTTGCGCGTGCTTGCACACTCGGAAACCATGGAGACAAAGTGCTCCTCGTTATCCACCTTTCGATGTCCGTTATTGTGAGGAGAAAGAATTTTGGACGCACTCATCATTTCGTCGGCTATCTATATAAATCATATATACGTACTGTTCAGTTCGAGGTATATGTGTTAGAGAATCACCTGGGTTCAGAAGAGTGAGAGAAAGAAGAAGGAGATGAGCTTCAAGAAATTTGATGGAGTCTCAGTTGTTACTATACTACTTCTGCTGGTCATCTTTTCGGTTTGTGCTGCAGGTTGGTTTCCCCTGTTCCGGTTGTTTAGGTTTTCTAGAACAATACTCTGTTTTCTGTGGGTTTACATTAAAAGGAAGATTGATGTTCAGAAACAAAACTGTTTCCTTTGGAGCTTTAATCTTATGTTGTTGTCCTTGTAGGAGGGAGGGAGCTGGCGGAAGGAAATACTCAAAAGGTATGATAATCTACTCCAGTAGCCATTTGGGCCCTGCACAAGAGCAGAGTTCTTGAGAGCTAATGATCTGTTCTTGAGAAAAATGCTTCTTGTGCATATAGCAGGCACATACACTACATGGAACTGTCTTTACATGATAGATTCTTATACTGTTCTCATCCTGCGCGCATAATTCTCAGGACCATTACAACGCTGCATCCAAAGAGGGAACAAGAGTTCTAGGCAGCCATCCGAGGAACCTCATGGTGAAGACAAACGACTATGGTCGCTACGACCCGACTCCAGCGTTTTCCAGGCCTCACTTCAAGCCTATACCCCACTGATGGACATGACTGCTTCTTTGCTCCTGCCCACAACTCCAGGATTAAGCTAATATATACACATATATAGTTAGAGTAGAATCGATGAGTAATGCTGTGTATGTTACTGTAGAGTGTGTGAATCATAGATATTATAGGTTCAACACTGGAGGGTAAGTTAACATATAGATATCGCATGGTAATGTTACAATTGTACACAATAAAAGGCCCGGATCAGGATGATTTTCTGGATGTCAGGTATTTTGAGATGTAATTAAGATGACTTCGCAGATCTATTCCAACTCTTTCCCCATGGTAACATCCCACTGTGCATCCTATTTGTTTGTGTGATTACTCTCCTCCCTAGGCGCAAGGAAGCAATGCAAAATATAGGCGTATTTGTCTAGTTTTCAACTACACTACAGCTTGCAATGCCTGAGGTATTTCTTCATTTCATTTTAACCTAAGGTTTATTTTTCTCTTTTTGAGGGAACCTAGGGCTTATTTAGAGCATACCCAGCAGTCCCCATATTTTGAGTCCGTACAGCCTTTTAGGGAGAGGAGAGAGAAAAATCTTGAGCTGAAAAAAAAACTTCACTCTAGCAAAGTATCTTAAAATGATCCCTATTTGGCGTGCCCACCTAAATCCTACATTGTTAAATAGCAAAAGAGTTGCCTTTTCTTAGTGGTTTTGTAATTAAATCTTTATCAATGTTTGTTTAATTACACCATATGAAAAACAACGAAATTTTTTATATCAAGGGGACTGTGATGAAGAAGGAGCCAATGTTGCCATGATTGAGAACATGAGCGAGGAAGAAGAGGGGGAAATGGGGAATTTGATGCTAGGGTTAGGTTTTAGACCGAATTGGTTTTGCCACCAATATTTAACATTGGACTAGATCGTGAGTGGAAGTCACAATTTAACCAGGGTTTTTTTCTACAAGACATTTGCTCAACATGTTTGCGAAAAACATCACTCAAACCACTCAGCACATTTGTGGATTCAGACTCGGTTATTGTGAATCGACTAGGGCATATGATCTCTCTCATCTCGGTGTTCATCTTGTGTAAGCTAGAACTTCTTGCATTCCAAACTTCAACGATGTTTATGAGTTTATTTTTTGTCACCATGATTGTAATAAGGTTTCTCATGCCATTTCTCAGTTTGGCCATTCGCACGAGCATTCCAGTCTCTGTGTGGATTGAGCATGCTCTGGATTTTGTATCCCATTTGGTAGCCAACAAGATCACTGCACTCGTGGCTTAACGGAAACTCTTCTTTCAGTTAAAAAAAAACAGATCAGATAGCATGATTGGCTTTCCTCGTTACTAAGCGAAAATATCATTTCATTGGTTCATATTTCATATACCTGTGGGTCGATTTGAAACAGAAAAAAAGGACTTGCTGGCCAATTTTACTATCTTAGCTGACATTACATGCTGATGCTGTTCTTGCCATTCTATTTACTTCAGCTATACATAAATGAACAACAGCAGCAGCAGTACAGAAGCATGCTCAACCATCCCGAAAAACAGACATCTTTCTATAATCCCCTCCGGTTCAGGACAAATCAACCTGACATAAGCCATCTCAGATACCCAGTTCCGTTATCGTAATCAGGCGTGTCATCAGGAGCACCTACCCTCTTTCGCATAAAAATTTCGACAGAAATGTGCTTCTCTTGCTCGTCTGCCTCCACGAAATTGACCTGCAAAGATTTGATGGAAAGGAAAGCTGTGAATATCCTAGTGTAAAAAGTAAGTTCCTAGTACCTTTACTGGGTTGGTGGTGGTCTGTTCATCATAAAAGATTACTTCTCATGCTGTGAATACATTTAAATTACCGCAATTATCATACAATATGTAGTAGTTGCATGTATCATGATATTTTGATTAGTTGAGCTGATAGAATTATATTAGGGGCACCTATCATGATCTTTTGATTATTTGATTTGATTGATTTTTATTTTGAGATACTAATTTATTTCAAGATTTTCTATTCGATGACACGAGCGTTTAAACAACTCGTGCAATACCAAAATTTATAGCAAGGCACTAGCTTTAACATTCAAATATTTGGTCATGCATTTAGCTAGTAGTTAAAAAGGCATGGGTTAGTAGTACAGGAGGTAAAACATGTGATGCATATGGGAGCGGTTGTTTTGTGGATTACCTCAATGTGTGCATGAGCACTAGATTTCTCATGATTGTTCCTTACATGCTTGTACGAGAACTTCATGCCACATCCAGAGAATCCACAGATGAAGGGTCTACTCTGCTCATGAACTGCCTTAATATGCTAGTCCAAATTGGATATCTGAAATTCAAAGTTATCGAGAATGAAAAACAGAGCACCTTTGCAATTTATTGCACCAGAACACATCAGTGAAAAAAGCCAACATGTAAGATTGCAAAACACACGTTACTTTGATGTCCAACATGAGTCTTTGCAGTTCTAAAAGTGCCATTTAATCCTCTCAGTGACACGTACATGAACTTTCATGCATTCGCTGATGACGCTTGATGTTCTTCTTTAGCTGTTTAGTGCCACAGACATGACAGTGAACATATCAATGACACGATTGGTTTACATCTAGGTGACGGTGTTCATCCAAGATTGAGCAAGAAAATGAGAATGAGTCGCTTTCAACTATTTTCAGATTGTGCAAGGCAAACAGGAGCTGAGAGGAAGAGGAAAAGGAGGAAGAAAGAGGTATCTGTGTACCTGAAGCGGAGAAGTAAGCCTGGTGCATCGATGCAAGCCTGCGGTGACATCTCCGCTCTGTGAGAGTGCGGTTCTGATCTGCAATAGCACGTCATCAGGCAGAACAGGATGAGAAAAAATGAACGGAGAAGGTAGAGGTTGCAGTTTTGATCTTTGGAAGTTGGAAACCTTACAGTAGCAGCGCAATACGTAGATCTGAGGGCACCATAACTTCAGAGGAATGTGCACCGCAGCGTATGAGAGCCAGACGTTTTCATCGAGCAAATGTTTTCATTCATTCTCTTCTGCCAATCGAAGTAGTGTTAGTGTCCTTCAAACTGAAGCGGAATCCTTGGCCATACCTTCACCTACATCATGAGGAAAATAGCTGAATCTTCAATGAACTAATGCAGAAAGAAATCATACTGGAAATACTTTTCTCACATGTGTGCAACAAGATCCACTAGTGCAACTGACAGCATAGACTACAGGAGCCTCTTGCATGAACTCGTAGATCCGTTAAGTGAATATAGCAGCAGCAGCCTCAACCTGTCTTCCAGACCCATTTGCCTTAACATACATAACAGAGTTGTCAAACTAAAAGTGAATACACACTTGCATATATAGCAGATCACTGAGAATGACTTTGCTAAAAATAAATGAAGGAAAGTAACTGTTCTAGAGAGATTCATTAATCCCAGGTGGCTGCTAGAAAAGATTGTATTACAGCATTTACCTTCCCCAATCGCCATCAGAATCCATGACCCCTAAAACTCCAATAGTCGTGTTAAGACTGCTTGGTCTACCTTTACTCGCCCATCAAAGATTAAAAGATTCATAGAAGTTCACATTGTGGTGGTCTTGACAAACGACAAAATGAACTCAACGAAATAGTGAAGGGTCTAATTTCTACAAGCAGGCAGTTTGGCTTTCTTATGTCGACAGGAGGCCTTATAGCAAGTAAAGCCTCAACTATGCCATGTGAGAACTTAATCACATATGCAAATTTATCAATTACTCAACCAAATTCATCAAAAAAATGATACTTTGCAGGGAGCAATTTCAGGTCCTCCTGATATTTCCCTTTCCTTGAAAAGAGAGAGAACATCAATGAAGTAGTTGAAGCTTCAAGTGAGATGCTCTTCCCATCAACTTTAGACAAATAATATCCAGCCTTGGCGATCTGACCTTTTTCTAACAACATTCTGATGATATCATTTAACAGATGGGAGCTGGGAGCAAAACCACTCTTCTCCATTAATGAAAACATCTTGTCGGCCTTTTCCACTGATCCTTCTTTTAGAAGATTTATTATCATCATGTTGTAAGTAGAAGCATTAGCTACCAACCCATTGGCTGATATTGCAGCAAACAAATCCATAGCGTCTTCTCTTCTACGAACCTTGAACATTGCATTAATCATGGTATTGAGTATTGCAATATTGAACTTCACATTCATAGCACCTAATTTCTGGAACAGGGCGATTGCTTCGACGGCGCAATTATTTTTACAAAGTCCTCCAAGAATTATATTGTATATGGAAATGTCGACTGTTATTCCACTTTCGATCATCTCATGGAAAATTTTCTTTGCATCATCAGTTCTCCCAGCATGAAATAGCCCATCCAGTATGATGCCATATGTAACAGTGTCAGGTTTAACTCTCATACATGACATTTGTCTGAATAGAGCAAAACCATCATTGACCCTTCCATTTTTACAATAGCCATCAAGAAGAGTATTATAAGTAACAACATCAGGCTCAATGCCAACTGATTCCATCGCATCAAGTACTCCTAGTGCTTTATCCATCTTGCCGACTAAGCCATACCCGTCAATCAGTGAATTAAATGTAATGACATCTGGCCTCTCACCTATCTGTATAACCAGGTCAAAGATATCTTGTGCATCCAAAACCTTTCCTTCTTTGCATAAGTGTTTATTACTGAAGTGAAGAACACAATGCTAGGACGAGAAATACCTTTGTTCATCATTTCAGAAACCAACTCCTTAGCTTTAACCAAATCACCATGTATACAACAACCTTGAATCAGGGAACGATAAATAGGCAAGTCCGGTTGTATTCCCAAAGCAATCATCTCATCAAATTTGTCCACAGCATCGGCCAGCCTACCCATTCTACAAAGTGTGGCTATTACAGTTAAATAGGTGACTACATCCGGACTCACTCCTTGTCCCCGCATTTCAGCAAATATGAGCATAGCTTCATCCATAATTCCACATTTAGCATATGCACCAATTAATATGTTGAAAACATGGCAGTTGGGTACAATACCGTTGAGTTTCATTGAATTAAATAGATTAATCATATCAACTAAGCATCCTTCACTGCCGTAGCCATGAAGCAAAATAGAGTATGAGTAGATATCAGGTATGTGTCCCTTGGCGGTCATGGAATCAAAAACGTGTGCAGCTTCCTTGCTTCTTCCATGCTTGCGAAGGGAAGTCATGAACGAGTTCCAAGTAACAATACCTGGTATAAGACCCTGGCTTGTCATTTCTCTGAACATTTTAGTTGCCTCCTTCCACCTGCCCAAAGTGGAATATCCATGGATCATGCTAGTATATGTCACCTCATTGGGTTGAAAACCGTTATCAACCATGTGCCGAAGGAACAACTTTGCCTTGTCCATGGCCCTGGCCTTGCACAACGCATCAATAACAGAGTTGTATGTCACCACATCAGGCTCAATCCCTTGGTGCATCATTTCATGGAAAAGACTGCATGCTTTGCCTATTTCGCCCTCCTTAAATAAGCCATGGATGACCGTGTTATAGGTCACCACATCGGGGAAGCAGCCAAATCCTCCTTTCGCCATTGTTTGAAGCAGGTTGAGTGCATCCTGGCTTCTTCTATCTTCACATAAACTCTTCAGAACTATGTTGTACGAGATGACATCAGGCACACAGCCAAGCCCGGACATCCTATGAAGCAGAACGTTGACAGCCTCGTCAGCCCGTTTCATGTAGCAGAGGCACTTGAGGAGGTTGTTGGCGACGATCTGGTTCATCTTCAGGCCCGTCCTGAGGAAGCGGCCGAACAAGGCAAGCCCTAGGTCTGGGCGACGCACGCGGCAGCCACAGTCCATGAGGATGCCGTAGGTGCAGACCGTGGGCTGCGCCACCCGCGGTCCGGCTTCTTCTCGCCACACCCTGTTGAAGAGAGCGATGGCGAGGGCGGGGCCGCTTCTGCGGATGTCGCCGGCCGGAGCACGGGCGAGCGCAGCAAGGAAGCCGTTGAGGGAATGCTCCGGGACCGGGGTGACCCGCCGTAGCAATTCGTCGAACAGGTGGTGTGCGTCTTCTGGGCTGAGCGTCCCGGCTCGGACGCGTTCCGTGGCCGCGGCAAAGGCGGCGCGGGGAGACCAGGAACGTGAAGGAGGTGAGGTGGAGGTGGAGGTGGAGCTGCGACGGAGGAGGCAGAGGCGGAACATCGGCATGGTGGGGGACTGGACGAGGCGGATTCTAGACATTGGAGAGGTGGCGCCGTGGCGGAGTAGGAGCGACGGAGGCGGAGGCCGTACATTGGCTAGGAGGAGGAGGAACGGCGGCGCCGGAGGCGGTGCATCGCCGTGCTGGAGTAGAGGCGAGTCGTCGGGAATGGCGCCGTCTGCTCGTACGCGGTGGTCTCCCTTGCTGGATTTTCTGTCAGTTGGCGTAAAAATCTTGAGTACCGGTGCCCGGTGGAGTAACACGATTTCTGTTTTCCCTTCTCAATCATCAGTAATCGGATGGTTACGGACGACTTAGGCGCTGACGAGGATCCGCTCGGACGGAAGAAAAAAAATCAGCGCGTTTTAGACGGAAGGAAAAAAAAATGCTATATGGACCAACTAATCCACGCCCGTGCCGCTAATTGCGCAACGAAACTACACACCAGATTTTGCCCTTGTTCAGATCATCGACAGCGGCCGAGCTGCCTCAACCGCGCCGTCGTGAACGGACGGCCGCCGGCGCGCAGGTCGTGAACGTGCCCATTATCTGCGTGAAGAGACTTCGTCGTTGTGCCGCCGGCCGAGCTGCTCGCCGTCGACGGACGCCGACGCAAGTACGTCACTAGATCCTCACGTGATCAACCCAAACAAACTTTTCTTGTTTTGTGCTACAGCCTAAGATTAAAAACTAGGCAGTGATCTTACCCGAGGCTTAATGCTTAATGCTTATTTTCTAGCAGCAATTAAATACTAGGCAGTGATCTTACCCAGACTAACTTTTAATAAAACGATCAACTCATGGAAATCAGAAGTGGTGATATACTGATATCAGTGTAAAATAGTTGGATGCTTAATGCTTATTTTCTAGCAGCAATTACCAAACTTCATATGGTTCTTAATCCTTCATTTGTAATATTTTTATGTGATCTCTTTGAACAATAGTTGTTGTCGGTGGGCAATACAGAAAGCCATTGTGCGTGACGGCGTTCTCCGAATCGACATGGAGGCGGGCCGAGATCATGAAAGGAAGCGTCGAGAAAGCCGAGAGGAAGGGCCACATTTTCCACCATTAACAACTTTGATTGAACAAATTTGTACTCTGAAAGTTCAACCATCTGGTAACTCAAGTTCTGAAATAATAACGAGCAGCTTGGTACAGAGGAAGGTGCACCATCTAATTTCGAGCAAAAGAAAAGAAGAAGAAAGCCAAACAAAGGGAAAATATACAAGCATGTTTTTTCAAGTTCAGCAAAGCTCTGGTGTTCTGTCCAACTCTCCACAATTATATTTTGATGGAATTGGAGGGCACAATGATACCATGGATCAGAGTTATAAATGATTTGTGTAATTTAAAGATGTCCGACATAGTGCATCTATATGCACTTGACAACTTCAATGTAATAGCAATATTAGCCTGAAAGTTACAGGCTGTAGAAATCAGGTCTGGGAAGCCAATTCTACTTCAGAATAGGTGTACTGGCCTTTACATTTGATTTTTGCAATATCTTTTTAACTTCGTTGATCATTTCCTCCATTTATACATTCCCTTATATTCTATTTGCTGTGGCAACTTCCATCAACCAAGGAAATGCAGGGAAGACACTGACAGTATCAGATTTCTCAAGTATAGCTACAGAATAATCCTGAAAAATGAGCTTTAGTATAGGAGATCAAACTGGGCCTTTTATTTTATTTTTGAAGGGAGTTCGTGATCCTCAGAGATACAACACACACGCACACACGAACAGAGACAGGAAAGAACTCAACTCGCAGCGAAGCCAGGCACCACCACACCGCGAACCTCTTCCGAGCACCAGCAGCACGCCGCCGGGGAGGAAGAAGGCAAGCACGCCGCGCACCGAAGCCAGCAGCCCGAACAACCCTGTTGAGATGCCGCAAAATCCATCCGACGCAGGCGCCAGAATCTGAGCGATAAACGAACCTCGGCTCCGAGCCGCCGCCAGCTCGCCCTCGCCGTCTCCCGCCGGAGACGAGAACGAAGGCGCCACCCTTCTTCCACAGAACCGACCGAGCCCGCCGGCGGAGAAGAGCCTCCCGTCTGCAAACTCCCACGAAGTTGTCTTCATCCTCGCCGGCCTGCAAAGAGGACGAAGAACCACAAAAAGGCGAGGAATCCTAAGATCCGCGGCCACCAAAAGTCGCCCGCGCCGCGACGGAGCTCCGAGGAACGCCGCCGCAGAAGGGGAAGCGCGCCGACCCCCACCTAGCCACCGACACCATCGCCACCTCCACGACGCCGCCGGCGGGTCCCTATCACGACCTACACTATGTACAGGCCAGGATCCGGGGATCCCCCACCCTCCCGCCGCCGGAGCGGCCGACGGAGGGGAGGAATCCCGCGAATCGCCGGCGAGCGAGGTGGTCGGACGGAGCTTGCTCAAAAATCGCCTCTCCCGATCTACTGTAGAAGGGGAAAGAGAGAGCGACCGACAGCTCTCCTTTAGTTCAAACTGGGCCTTTTAGTCCATTAGTAGTATTGAGAATCATCAGAAAAGCCTCCAAACTCTAATATATGTACATCATCTCACACATTTACCGATCAAGATAAGAGAATGCAAATTTTTCAATAAAACAAGTTCTTATTCGTGATCACAACATACATCTTGCTTTTATTTAGCAGAACAAAGCTACATAATGCAGTATTTGCCAATCAATTTCTCATACATTTTACAGTAAAAGTACACACAAATGGAACCAGAATCTGATGCTTCCGATGAGGGGTCTTCAGAGCTGCTACAGCTTCCAAATGTCAAACAATCAGACCACCATTTGCCGTAGAGGTGGAGGTCGCATGGCTGCTTCTGAAGAGGCCAAACTTGGCAGGCCGCCGCTGACGACCAACAACGCTGATGAGTCAGACCTAGCGACGGACGCTGAGGCTTTCCACTGCCGTCACCGTCCACGATCGATCTCGCTGCGCCGCCCGTAGCGACCAATAGCGCTTGGTTAGATCGAGCTCGTCGCGCAGCGGACGACGACCAAGAGGTTGTAAAAAGGAATAGATTGGATTGTGCCGTACCTCTCTAGGGTAGGCTACGTATCACATATATATAACAGAATACATGTAGGGTTTTACAAGTCGGTTAGGAATACAACTTCTACCGCAAGTCAAGGTTAGTCTAATCGTAGCAGGATCGTATCCGCTCCTTGTGTCAACCGACTCCGTTTAACAGCCCCCCTCGATCCGAACGAGGGCTAACCAAATTCAGTTCATACTTCAGTCAATCAAACGTCTCCTTTCCAAGAGCCTTGGTAAATATGTCAGCAATCTGATCATGTGTAGAGATGAACCGAACTCGCAATGCTCCTGCTGACACTTTCTCTCGTACAAAGTGAAAATCTATTTCGATGTGCTTTGTGCGAGCGTGAAATACCGGATTAGCTGTGAGAAACGTTGCTCCTAGGTTGTCACACCATAAAATCGGAGCTTGAGATTGAAACACACCTAGCTCTCGCAGAACTGATTGCAGCCATGTCACCTCTGCTGTACCATTCGCTATGGCCTTATACTCCGCTTCAGTACTCGATCGACTAACAGTTGGTTGTTTTCGAGAACTCCATGATATCAGGTTGGGCCCGTAGAAAACCGCATAGCCACCAGTTGACCTCCGATCGTCAGGGCAACCAGCCCAGTCTGCATCAGTATACACACTTAATTCAGTGGATGTAGAACGTCGTATGCTGAGCCCAACATGCATTGTTCCCTTCACATACCGTAACACTCGCTTGACTGCTGACCAGTGTACGTCCGTTGGAGCAGAAAGAAATTGACATGCTTTGTTTACAGCGAAGGAGATGTCCGGACGAGTTAAGCACAAGTACTGCAAACCCCCCACTGTGCTTCTGTAATCAAACGCCTCAACTTCAGATAGTAAGGTACCAACAGTTCTGCTAAGTTTATCAGAGACTGACATCGGTGTAGCACTCCCCTTGCAATTGTGCATATTCACTTTCCGAAGCAAATCAGCAGCATATTTGGACTGAGTCAGTGCTATTCCATCAGCTACTCTCGTCACTTCTACTCCAAGAAAGTAGGAGAGATCGCCAAGATCCTTGACAGCGAAGGAGTCACGAAGCTGCTTCAGAAGCTTATCAACAGCTTGACGGCAAGAGCCAGCTATGATGATATCATCCACGTAGATCAGCATATATATAATGACTCGAGAATTACGGAGAATGAACAAGGAAGTGTCGGCTTTTGAAGGAGTAAATCCAAGAGACTGGAGCTGACCACTCAATTTCGAGTACCACGCTCGGGGTGCCTGTTTGAGTCCATAAAGGGATTTCTGGAGCCGACACACATGATGAGGATGATCAGGATCAACGTAGCCCGGCGGTTGAGACATATACACCTCCTCCTGGATATCGCCGTGGAGAAAAGCGTTCTGAACATCAACTTGTCGAAGCACCCAGTTGCGGGAGACGGCGATAGACAATATCAACCGAACTGTGGTTGGTTTAACCACCGGGGAGAACGTATCCGTGTAGTCAATGCCGGCACGTTGGGTGAACCCTTTGGCCACGAGGCGGGCCTTGTGACGATCAATTGTGCCATCTGGCTTCTGTTTGAGCTTAAAAACCCATTTACACCCAACGATGTGATGACCAGGAGGTGGGTCCACAAGGCGCCAAGTTTTGTTGAGACGAAGAGCTGCAAATTCAGCATCCATAGCATCTTTCCAAGCCGGAACAGCAAGAGCCTCGTGATGAGAGACTGGTTCCGCAGCAAACGCCCGTTTGGCAGGATCATACCGAACGATGCCTTCAAACAGTCGTACTGGCTTGACCATGTTATCTTTTAGTCGAGTACGCATCGGATGAACAGCAGGAACAGGTGTCGTGCTCGGAGAAGAACCAGGAGATGAAGGATCAGCAACATGGGTCGGCCCACGTGACGGGGTGGGCGGAGTGGGCGGTGAAGAGGTGTCCACATCCGAGTCCTCTTCATGGGCTGCATCAGGGGCCGCATCGTGCTGGGGATCCACGTCTTCCTGAGCAACGTGAGGGTGCGCATGCACACCATGCAAGGCATGATCGACGTGAGTGTATGGTGCACCTGAAACAGAAGAGCTAGGCACAAAATTAGTAGCACAGTCCATATCAGTACACGTTGATGGATCTTTTATTGGTTCGGGAAGAAGAAGTAAATCCTCGGTTGGTTGCGAATCACGAGAACGGGATCACTGGAAAAGGGATAAACTGTTTCATCAAAAACTACATCGCGAGAGATATAGATGCGACCAGTAGAGCGATCCAGGCACTTGAAACCGAGATGATCGGGACTATAACCAAGAAACACGCACCGAGTTGAACGAAAAGAGAGTTTTCGGCTATGATAGGGTCGAAGATTTGGCCAACAGGCGCACCCGAAAACTCGTAAAGCATCATATCGGATGGGGATTTTGAACAATTTTGTAACAGGTGTTGCATTGTGTATGACACGGCTAGGCATCCGATTAATTAAATAGCAGGCAGTAAGAATTGCATCATCCCAGAAACGAAGAGGGACACAAGCTTGGGCAAGGAGAGCAAGGGCAGTCTCAACGAGATGGCGGTGCTTTCTTTCGATTGCACCGTTCTGTTGGTGGGTATGGGGGCAGGAGATGCGATGAGTGATGCCTGTATCCTGAAAATAACGATGCAATTTTTGATATTCGCCTCCCCAATCAGATTGGACAGAGAGAATTTTGACACCAAGAGATCGCTCAACTCGTTTTTGAAACTGATAAAAAACATGTTCAACATCGGACTTATGCTTCAACAAGTAGACCCACGTGAATTTACTAAAATCATCCAAAAAACTTACATAATAGCTAAAACCACCTGAAGATCTAATAGCTGGTCCCCACACATCCGTGTGAACCAACTCAAGAGGAAGGGTAGAAACTCTATTTGACAATTCATAAGGAAGTTGATGAACTTTTGCTTGTTGACATGCGTCACAAACATGCTCATCTAAACTTTTATTTGTGGACGAAGCTAACTTATTGGCGGTGATGATGGCTTGAACAATGGAGGATGCGGGGTGGCCAAGACGCCTGTGCCAGATGTCCTTGGATGGAGTGGTAAGGTGGGCTTGACGAAGACGAGTATGCGGCACAGGATATAAGCCATCTCGCGCTCTACCGTGCAGCAGAGTTTCCCTCGTGGTGCGATCCTTGACAAAAAAGGAATCAGGATGAAGTTCAATGAAACAGTTATTATCACGAGTAAGTTTATTGGCTGAAACAAGGTTTTTACTAATGTGAGGAGTATGTAGCACGTTTTTGAGACGCAAGGAGGATTGATTAGAACCAGATAGAAAAGATTCACCAACGTGTAAGATAGGAATATGCGTACCATTTGCTACCTGGATCTGATCATGACCCTTGTAGTTTTCCTGAACGTGAAGACGCTCCATGTCATTGGTCATATGATCTGTCGCTCCGGAGTCCATGATCCAGGTTGGTTCAGCGACATCATTGGAGTTGGAGTAGTTGGCTGCACGGTTTGAGGTTTCTGGTTGTATGGCATGGTCGAACCGGGAGTAGCAGCGAAGGGCATCATGTCCATAGATGCCACAGATTTGGCACGTGGATTTGCCGCGTCCACGTCCTCTTCCTCCTTGGGCGTTGCCACGCCCGAAGTTGTCGCGATCGCCTCCATTGCGACCGCCTCCATAGCCTCCACCATAGCCTCCGCCATAGTTGCCACCGTAGTAGTTGCGGCCTCCTGAATAGCCACGGCCGCCTCCGTCACGTCCACGGCCGCCGCCATAGCCACGCCCGCTACCGCGGCCTCCTCCTCGCATTGCGTTGTTGGCGGAGTGCTGAAACTGGGGAGACCCATTGGACACGCGATCACTGTTTCGTGCCTCGTATGAGACCATGTGTCCGTATAGGTCATTGAGGGTGAAATCATCATCACCCTTTGACGCAATCACCGAGATCGACGTGGTGAAGTTGTCGTAGTCATCGCCAAGCCCGGCGAGTATGTAGGAGATAATCTCCGAATCACCAAGGGGGTTGCCGATTGTCGCCATGGTATCGGCAATCTTCTTCACATGATGAAAGTAATCAGACATGGACATGTCTCGTTTCTTCGGTTTCACCAACGACGAGCGAAGTTGAATGACCTTCGCCTTGGACCGAGATGCAAACGTGCGCTCAAGTGCCGCCCATACTTGTGCTGCTGTGTTGAGAAGCAGCACATGCCCCATCACCGTTGGGGTCAGAGATGCTCGCAGACCGCTGAGGATCTGCTGATCCGTCCGGAACCAGACGGCATACTCAGGGTTGTCCACCATGGCAGATCCGCCCGTGGTGGCTGGAATTTTCTTCGGCGGCGGCTCCGTCTTCCCATCTACGAAGCTGTAGAGGTCATAGCTGTAGAGAGCGGGCAGAGCCAGCGCCCTCCACAAGAGATAGTTGTCCTGATCGAGTTTGATCGTGATCGCCGCACCCAGGGCTTGCGTGATGTTGAGAGGGGCGGCGGAAGTCGACGGAGTGCTTGGAGCCATGGTTTGATCAAGGAGCGGGTAGCTCTGATACCATGTAAAAAGGAATAGATTGGATTGTGCCGTACCTCTCTAGGGTAGGCTACGTATCACATATATATAACAGAATACATGTAGGGTTTTACAAGTCGGTTAGGAATACAACTTCTACCGCAAGTCAAGGTTAGTCTAATCGTAGCAGGATCGTATCCGCTCCTTGTGTCAACCGACTCCGTTTAACAGAGGTCGCCGCTCTGTTTCCGACGCTGGCCCCGCTACCGACTAAGACCAAGAGCTCGCCGCTCTGTTTCCTACGAGGGGGAGCTAGCCCCGTTGGAGAGGGTAGGTCGTCGCGCCGCCGCCGACGAGTGCTAGGTCGCCAGGCCGCTGCCCAAGAGACTCGCGCCGGGAGCGATGAAGATATTTTCCTTCGCTGATTTTTCTTTTGGGCGAAAAAACTGTCCACGCTGGCTCCACGTCGTTTGCCCTCGTCAGCGCGTAAGACTTCCGTGAGCTGATCCGTCCGTAGGTGTAGCATTACTGCTCAATCATGGTTGGGAGATTTGCAAGTACTTAGGATGACTCCAACAGGGCGACGCAAACGGACGCTGTTTGCTACGTGTTTTATCCGTTTGCGTTGGGAACGAAGGCGTGTCCGGTCCATGTCCGCCCCTTTCCGGCCACTGCACCCAACGGGCCGACGCATTGAGTCCGCCCGGTCAGGGTTTTTGATCATTTTGATCATTTTTACCATGGTGATCACATTGCAACAAAACAAGTATATAGCAAGCAAAATAAACCGTACAATATAAATAATACAATACAAATAATACAATCCAGATAATACAATCCAAATAATTCATCAAATGGTTATTACAATCTAAATAGTTCAGCAAATAATACAAATTGTTTCACAAATTGTCTCACAAATGCAAAGTCTTACAAACCAAATAAATATAAGACCAGTAGTTCATCAAATGGAATTACTGGTTACCGTAGTGCTGCCAGACATGCTCCACCAAATCATTTTGGAGCCGAAGATGAGACAACTTCTCACGAACGTCACGGTGGAAGTCGAGGAACTGAGCAAATGTGGACGGTCTCTGGGGCTCAACCAACTGACCCTGAAACTGCCATGCCTGATCATGCATGCCCTCGTCGCGTTTATCCTCCACGATCATGTTATGCATGATCACACAAGCTCCCATAGGGTGTCCTTGTCCGATGTCCTAGCAGGGTGGCGAACAATAGCCCATCGTGACTGGAGGGCACCGAATGCACGCTCCACATCCTTTCTAGCATTCTCTTGTTCCTTGGCGAACCTCTTCTCTTCTCATCATTGGGATTGGAGATGGTCTTGACAAATGTAGTCCATGTTAGGTAAATCCCATCAGCAAGATAGTAAGGCTTGTCATACTCGTGACCATTGATCTCATAGGTCACCTAGGGTGCCAGGCCATTGGAGAGCCTGTTGAACACCGGAGACCGCTGCAACACATTGATGTCATTGTGCGAGCCGGCAATGCCAAAGAACGAGTGTCAAATCCACAAATCTTGTGATGCCACGGCCTCAAGCACGACCGTGCACGCCCCAACATGGCTCTTGTACTGCCCCTGCCAAGCAAATGGGCACTTCCTCCACTCCCAGTGCATACAATCTATGCTGTCAATCATCCCAGGGAACCCTCTGGCCTCGTTGATGGACAAGAGTCGGGTCATGTCCGCAGCATTGGGCTCCCTCAAGTACTCCGGGCCAAACACCTGCACCACGGCTCTGTAGAACTTGTACATTGCTTCTAGGCACGTGGACTCACTCATCCGCACATACTCGTCAACAAGATCACCGGCAATTCCGTATGCAAGCATGCGAACGGTGGCGATGCACTTCTGGTATGACGAGAAGCCGAGGGTACCACATGCATCGGGCTTGCATATGAAATAGTCATCAAAATGCATCACCCCCAACCGGGTACGGTTGAACAAATATCTTCTCATCCGGAAACGGCGCCGGAAAATCTTGGGAGGATACGTGGGTTTATGGGGACGAAAGTAGTCCCCATACAGCTGGATTTGGCCAGCTCTCCGGTTCTGGTCCAGAGCAGGAGAACGGCCCGGCAACGACCCTCGGAACACCGACCGCATCCTCTCTATGTACTCGTTGACGATGAGGGTGGCAACCAGGCCGTCACTGTCATCGTCGGAGGAATCTTCCGATGATGACTGGTACATGATGTAGTTCTTGTAGTACCACTCATCCGAGCTATCCATAGCCGAGATCGTACCTGAGTTGTTGTCGGGGCGAACGGCCGAACACCTTATGGGCGGCGTGTGTGTCGCGGGTGCTGCGAGAGAGATGGCCGCAAGATTCACCGGTTGTCGCGGGGAGGAAGCTGCTCCAGTGACGGCGGGGAAGAGGAGCAGCAGACGGCGTCCCCGGAATGGCCTGCAGTGCCAAATCGGCGGGGTGGCGGCGAGAGGGGCGAGAGAGGAGGAGGAGATTGGGGTAGGAAATGGTCTGATGGGCGGGCCAGGGGCGGACTAGGGCAGGACACAATAGCGCTCCGCTCGCGTCCGCGGCCGACGCATCGGTGGCCCAAATTTGGGCTAAGAATGGGTCGCGGCGGACCGAAAAACGGACCGCGGTCCGTTTGCGTTGCCCCGTTGGGCCGTGTTTTTGGCCCCCACGGACAGCAACGAAGGCGCGCGGACTCGATGCGTCGCCCCGTTGGAGTCATCCTTACATTTCAGCTTGCAATGGGAAATTTCTCCATTTCATTTTAACCTAGGCCTTCTTTCTCTTTTTGAGAAAACCTAGGGCTCATTTGGAGCATCTCAAGTAGCATTCCCATATTTCGAGTCCTAAAAGTCTTTCACGAGAGGTGGGAGAAAAATCTTTTGAGCCGGAAAAAAGCTCCACTCTAGCAGAGACCCTAAGAGCATCTCCACTAACGGGCGCCAATAAGGCCGCCAATAGTCCGATTGGTTCGCCGGACATAATTCAACTCCCACTCGTGGCGCCAATAGCCAACTTATGTCCGGCGTGGCCCAATATTATGCCCGACGCGTCCAGGCCGCACCCTTCTTGTTAGAGTCGATTGGGCGCACCGACGAAACCGCGCGCGACGCCACTCGTCCATCCGACGGGTGGGCCAGCCATGTCATTGGCACAGCGAAAGCCCCCAAAAACCCACTTCCCCCTCCCCTTCTCGCCCCAATTTTATTTCTCCCGCCACGCCAGTCTCTCCATCATGCCCCGTAGCCATGGTGCCGCCGCGTGCCCCCAAAGCTCCCAAAGCGAAGGCGACCAAGCCGAAGGTACCGAGAACTACACTCGTTGTTCGTCGGCCCCGCAAGGCTCGCCCAGAACAGGAGCGGTCGGAGGGAATGTCAGACCACGATTGGCACTACGACGTTCATCGGATAAGCACATAGGGCCGACAAGGGCAGCACAAGAAGGAGTTGGCGAGGAACCAAGTGCAGAGGTCGGCGAAGAACCTTGCCGCCTTGAACCATTCGTTCGACATGCAGATGACCCCAATAGCCCGTCGCGGGTCCGGACGGCGCCAATAGCGCCCGTCTGGCACTGTTGCCGGACACGATTTGAGCGCCGCGAGTGGAGATGCTCTAAACGAGCTTGCCCACCTAAATCCTACAACATTCAGTTGCAAAAGAGTGACTTTTCTTAGTGGTTGTGTAAATAAATCTATACCAATGTTTGTTAAATTATACCTGACAAGGATATACATCTCGGGTACCCTACTGTGAGGGTACCTGGTGCACGTGATGACTAAAAGCCCAACTAGCGAAGATACGACTCGAAGCCCATGACGAGAGGCCCAACAAGATGAAGTAACTTCCAAGTTTAGATATAGACATAGTCGGTTTATACTTTCCTTATGTGTAAACTAGGTCGGTTACAAACTCCCGAGACCCAGCCTATTTAAAGGCGGGAGGGGTGCCGATCTAGGACCAAGCCATACTCGAACCACCAAACTCTTGCGAGATCGTCATCTCGCCGGAGCCACCTTGTAACCACATAATCTCCAGCGATCAATAACAGACAAGCAGGAAGTAGGGTCTTTACCTCCACCCGAGGGGCCTGAACCTGGGTAAATCTTTGCCTCTGCTTGTCAGCCGACGAAACTACCAGTACTACCACGTTCTCTCCCCATAATCTCAACCCTAGGTCCTTAACCATGGGATTTGATGAGGGTACACCTCGTCAATTGGCGCCGTCTGTGGGAAAGAATAGTGCTGGACTCGCGGTTTCTTCGGTTCCATCGGAAAACGGCGACTCGCCGATCGGATCTACAAACGGCAACTCGCCGGCTGCATCGACAAACCAGAACTCGCCGACTCAGGCGGCACACGGCAACTCGCCGGCTCACTCGACAAACGCAACACGTCAGCTTCACCTGCAAAAAGCGCATCGGATCCTCTGATGGATTTCGAGCCACACTCGCCAGGATTCCAGGAGGCCTTCTCTGATCTCGAGTCAGGTTTGGGTTTAACCGTTGGTTCGTTCAATTTTTTCGTCAACAAGCTTGGTGTGCAGGACTTGACGGATCCACGCCAACTCGCGACTTCCGCACCCGAGGCTCCATCGGTTGCGGCTCCTTCGACTGCGGATCCCTCAACTGTGTCCATACCATCGTCGACCCTCCAAGCTTGTTCGTCTGCAACAACCATGTCCACACGAGAGATGCGCGAGCTCATTGAAGAGCTCCAGGGCGAGGAGGCCGAATCAGCATACCGCACAAACGATCTCGAGCTGGATCTCCCACTCGAGGATAGTTTCGACTGCGGGATCTCCTTAGCGACTTCGACGACCTCGAAACTCATATCGACAACCACGTCGACTCCGAGATCTGCGCCAACAACAACCTCGACTTCGAGATTCATAACAACCTCGCCGACGCCGAGATGAGCATAGGCGATGAAGGCGTCGACTGCGAGATCCGTCCAGACGGACCACTCGATGAACATACGGACTCAGACATGAGCCTCGATGAAGATGTCGAGTCCATGACAGGACTCGAAAGCATACACACATACCCTCGGGTCATACCCCAGCAGGTCTACGTTGCCATCGCAGCAGAAACATCAGACACTGCGGCCAGCCGCAGGCCTACAGAATTCCCGTGCACAGTCACTATGCCGGACGGAGCCACAACCCTCACAATCACTGCTGAGATGGCAGCAAAAGCAGATAAAGTTATCAAGGAGTGCACAATGATGCCAGCAGACGCAACACAAGAAGAGATGTTGACCTTCCAGTACTTCAACTGGCAGGAGTCACTTCGACTGAAGCAGATAAGAGCCACACTCGAAGAACGCAAAAAGCAGCTAGCTTGTCGAGTGCGCGCAGAAGACAGCTCTCCTGAGCTCCACCGGGCGAGCAGACACAAGACCCAGATCAAGGTTGGCACTCACCCGCAACTTAGGCAACTCCTTCATGACATACGACGAGGAAGGACTGCCGGTGCCCAAAACAGCAGCAGGTGCTCTCTACACCGCTGCAGCATACCTGGAGGCAATCAAGCCCCAGCGGATGACCCCAATGCAAAACTACACCGCCAACAGATCAAATCACTCGCCTTAGCTGCAAAGGCCATACGCCAAGTTCCAAGAACTCCAGGTGGGAGTCGAGACCGTGCCCTAGTCGACGCGCCTCGGGAAGAGCATAATCACAGTGGTCGTCGCCACCACTCGAAGGAAAGAAGCGGCTCGCGAAGGCGCAGGTCCAGGAGCAGTCACGCAGATCATACAGTAGCGACTCATACTCCGATCGAGAGCCTGAGCCACATGGAGCTCTGTGCTTCACTCGACGCGTCCGCGAGACACGGATGCCCAAAGGGTTCAAACTCACATCTGAACAGCCCAAGTACACGGGTCGACAGGAACCTTCCGGGTGGCTGGAAGATTACAGGCTGGCTGTCGCATGCCAGCGAGGCACGAACACCACAGCCATGCAGTACATACGACTGATGCTCGAAGGCACAGCCCGCGACTGGCTCAAGGCCCTACCTTCATCAAAGTACGACTCGTGGGATCACTTCCGCGATGACTTCATCAAAAACTTCGAGCCTCTGTGTGAGCGCCCAAAAACGTTCGAGGAACTGCGGGCCTGCGTGCAACGATCAGACGAAAGGCTGAGGTCATACATTAGACGATGGACTGAGATACGCAACTCAGTCGGAGTAATATCAGAAGACATGGCCATGGATGCCTTCATAATGGGACTCGCCAGGCATGACCTCAAAGAAGCACTCGGTCGCAAAAAGCCAACCTCTGTGGCTAACCTCTTGATGACCGCGACTGAGTGGGCAGATGGAGAAGATATGGCGCGCACAACACGCGGGTCCTCACCCCGTGACAATCATGAAAGCGGCAGTCGAAGCCGCAGAGACTCATACAGGGATGATCGAAGGCGCAAGCGTTCAAAACGTCATTACGACGACGATAGACCCGAATTCATGGCGGCTGGATTCTCTACACCACGCAATGACCAGGACAGAAGCGACCAGCGATCAGAAGATCGACGGGACAGTCGCGAAGATCGACGGGACAGTCGAGACGACCGTCGAGACAGCCGAGATCGCGGCCAACGCAGTGATAGCTACAAGAGGAAGGACTGGCGCAAGTCACGGGCACAATCTGAGCGATCATTCGAAGAAAAGATGGACGCTGATTGCAGATTCCACCTGTACAAGGGGGACGACGGAAAACTGCGATCCAACCACTCGATGAGAAACTGCAGGGAGTTCGACCAAATGGCGACTGATTACGTAAATCGCAGAAAGGCAGCAGCCGCACAAGCACCTGCACCCGTGCCTCAGCCAAACAACGTGCCTGTTCTGATGGCACCACCTCCACCACCACAGCCTGCCCAGGCGGAAACCTCGCGGGTGCCATACAGCACATACCTCGGGTGGACGAGCCACAGTACCCTCCACCCCAAGGGCAGATGTACATGATACAGAAAGGTCGACCTTCCAACAGGGAGCAAAAACTTCGCACTCGACAAGTAAACATGGCGGTCATGTCCCCCTGCGGTAACAGAATATTTGAAGGAGCCGAAACTACAATAAGCTTCAGCAAAGAGGACCACCCTCCATCGGTTGTTCGCCCAGGGCACTCCGCTCTGGTACTCGACGCGCAAATTGGAGGCTACGCTATGTCCAAGGTCTTCATGGATGGGGGAGCGGCATAAACATCATCTTCGCAGATACGCTCCGCAAAATGAACAGGTCAGTCGAAAACCTGCCAAGATCCTCAAATACCTTCCACGGTATCGTTCCAGGGAAAGCAATAAGCCCAGAGGGCACCATACAACTCGACGTAACGTTTGGGGACAAGCACCACTTCAGGACAGAGTCGATTGAGTTCGAAGTGGTCGACTGGAAGTCACAATACCATGCTATACTTGGACGCCCGACGTTCGCTCGATTCATGGCGGTGCCACATTACGCATACCTCCAGCTGAAGATGCCTGGACCAAAAGGAGTAATCACAGTCAAGGGGAACTTCCAAAAGTCTGACTCTTGTGATCGAGAATTCAGCAAAATCTCTGAGATGTTTGGCATGGAAGCAACACTCGCTGATCTAGCGGTCTCCAACGATCGAACACTTATGCCAGAGCACAAAAAGGTGGCAGTCGACAGAGCATTCAATGCCACCAATGACACAAAATCGCATCAGGTGCACCCGACTGACCCGACCAAGACAGTCAATGTCTCGTCGAGTCTGCCTATCGCATAGGAAACTTCCTCCGTGAGAACTGGGATATATTTGCATGGTGTCCAGCAGACATGCCAGGTATTCCCAGGGAATTCGCCGAGCACTCTCTCCAGCTACTTCCAGATGCTAAACCAGTCAAGCAAACAATGCGCCGCATATCCGGCCCAAAAAGAACTGCAGTCGAAGCCGAAGTCGACAGGCTACTCGCAGCAGGATTCATCAGAGAGATCAAGAAATCACAATGGGTGGCCAACCCCGTACTCGTAGAGAAGAAGCACACAGATATCCTTCGGATGTGTGTAGATTTTACAGCACTCAACAAGTGTTGTCCAAAGGATCACTTTCCACTACCTCGAATCGACCAGATCGTCGACTCCACCGCCGGGTGCGCTCGCTTGTCCTTCCTGGATGCCTACTCGGGTTACCACCAGATAAGGATGAAGGAAGAAGACGAAGAGAAAACGGCGTTCATAACCCCACTCGGGGTCTACTGCTACACCACAATGCCTTTCGGGCTCAAGAACGCAGGCGCAACATACCAGCGCATGATGCAAGATTGCCTCAAGAAGCAAATTGGGCGAAACGTCCAGGTCTATGTAGATGATATCGTCATCACCACAAGAGAGGAAAACACACTACTCGATGACTTGCGAGAGACATTCGCAAACCTCAAACGCTTCCACATCAAGCTCAACCCGAAGAAGTGCACGTTCGGCGTGCCAGCCGGGCAACTCCTCGGGTATCTAGTCTCAGCTCGAGGAATCGAGGCGGATCCGGAGAAAATACAGGCCATCTTGACGATGCAAAGGCCTTCAAAACTCCATGACGTGCAAAAATTGGCGGGTCGAGTAGCAGCGCTCAGTCGATTCATCAGCAAGCTAGGCGAAAAAGCACTCCCGTTCTATCGACTGATGAAGAAAGCAGATAATTCGAGTGGACGCCAGAAGCCGAAGCAGCCTTCACGGACCTCAAGCGAGTCCTCACAAGCCCTCCAATCCTCGTAGCACCAAAGGAACGCGAGCCACTATACCTATATGTCTCTGCAACTAACAGGGTGGTAAGCACTGTTCTAGTGGTCGAACGCAGGGAGGAGGGACACGCCCAAAGCATACAACGTCCAGTCTATTACTTGAGTGAAGTGCTCTCCACATCAAAGCAGCGGTACCCGCACTATCAGAAGCTGGCATACGCCGTGTTCATGTCCTCAAGGAAGCTGACACATTACTTCTCCGAGCACCCGATCACCGTAATCAGCACTTCAGGGATCGGGGACATCCTCACAAACCCCAATGCGACTGGGCGAGTAGCAAAATGGCTCATCGAGCTAGCACCAAGAGACATCAGTATGATTACCCGAAGGCCATCAAAGCACAAGTTTTACCCGACTTCCACACCGAGTGGATTGAAGCTCAGCTCCCAGGAGCACCAGATGTGTCCAATTCCTGGACTATGTACTTTGATGGCTCGAAGAAAAACGAAGGCGCAGGCGCAGGTGTCATCCTCATATCACCAAAAGGCGACAAGCTCCGCTATATACTGCAAATGGGATTCGAGTTCCCATCCAATAACGAAGCAGAATATGAGGCTCTGATCCATGGCATGAGGATGGCCAAAGCCCTCGGGTGCACTCGACTGATGATCTACGGCGACTCGAATCTGGTGGTGCAGCAAACAATGAAGGCTTGTGACGCAATCGCAGATAACATGATCGCCTACCGTGACTTGTACAACATCATGGAGGGCAGCTTCGAAGGCTGCGAGTTGCGGCACATAGGGCGTGAAAGCAATGAAGAATCAGATAAGTTAGCCAACATTGGTGCGACCAAAGCACCAGTGCCACCTGGTGTCTTCTTCGAGCGCATAGAACACAGATCAATCAAAAAGAAGCGGGCAACTCCTGCACCAGCCGCACCAGCCAAGAGCAAAACACCTAGCACAAAGGACCCACCAGTAGAGGTACTCCTCATCGAGCCAACTTGGACTAACCCTTCTCGCGTACATACTCCGCGGTGAGGTACCCGAAGACTTCACAGAGTCAAGACGCGTCACTCGACGATCTAAAGCATACACTGTCATCAACGGTGAACTTTACAAACGCAGCATATCAGGTATGTTCCAGCGTTGCATAGCATTTGAAGATGGCCAAGCCATCCTTCGTGATATTCATGCAGGTACTTGTGGGCATCTGATGCATGTAAAATGCATACATGAACTTTGCACTTTAATTGCTTATATTCCAATCATATTTGCATCATATAAGGGTTATATCAATGTTTTATCATGATTTTGGGAATACTTCATAGTTTTCCCATTTATTTGGAATTAACCCTGCACAGGCAGAAAACCCTAGTTTTGTATTTTAATGTTTCAGGGACCCAAACGTCAACGAAATCACCTGGAAATTTACGGGCGTCAATATTTGGAAGGAAGAAGGACTACGGAAAAAGGAAGCAAGCAAACGGAGACCCGAGGGCCAAACGGGCCTGGCCCACGCGGCCAGGTACTGTGGCCGCGTGGGACCCACCTGTTTGGGCCTCGTGGCTCCGTTGCCATCGATCTTCGTTCCACCGCCTTCGTCTTGACCTAAAAACGCCTATAAAAAAGGTCCCCCGTCGTTCTCTGGAAGGAGCGCCGCACAAACACAGAAACACCGAAACGGAGATCAGGAGCTGCAGATTGGAGGGGGAAAACTCCGGCGGGGCGCTGCCGGCGTGGTCTCCACCTTCTCCATCGACTTCTCCACCGTCTCCATGCTGAAGAGGGAGTAGTCCACCTCTGGACTATGGGTTTGTGGAAGTAACTTATGTATCTCCTCTCTTGAGCTTCACTAATTAGCACCGTATGAGCTGCTGAACATGATTACGGCCGCCGTTGTAATACCTTTGTGGTGGATCTTTATGAGTTAATATATGTTTGAGATTGCAATGTTTGTTTCAGTTATGAGTATAGATGCATATTATGTACCCCGTTCTTGTCTACTTGTTTTGATCAAGCATGTTTATGAGAGCGTGTGAGGGGGAACGTGTGCATTAGTTGGAGTAACGGGGGTGGCTAGTGCAGTGAACGTGAGAGAAAGTTCTGCGATCCACTTTGGTATCTTTACCTTACTTTGTTACCTCACTAGGGATAAACTAAAATACCATGCTACCGGGGATGTGGGCGTGACCATTGCCACTACTCCATGACTAGATCTAGCATGTTCTTATTTTCACTTCATGTCATGATACTTATTGCTATACTCTGAGTTATCTTAATTACTAAGGTGTTATGATTTAGTTCGCATCTTGGTGGAGTATAAGAGAGGTTAATAACCAAAAGATCTCTATGTTAGGACGTGATGCCCATATATCTAAGTAACTTGTTATCAAACCCTGTGTTGCAATCTCATATGTTAACTTTGTGTGTTCCATTGTCTACCACTTTATAAAGAGAGAGTGCATTTGTGAAACCATGAACCCCAGTCCATTTTTAATCATAAGAAACACCTTTCCAACACCATATACCACTTTTATATTTTCAGCCATCATTAAATCCGAAAATACAAAAATACTTTTCATCTTGCATACATCATTTAAAAACCCAAAAATATCATTTACCATTGCATCCACCATCATTGCATATTTATTTCCTATTTGCATTGCATAACTATCCTGATATCATTCTTACACCTTGTGCTTGACAACCACAGGTGAGGTTGAGGACCAAAACATCTAACCTTGTTTTGTAGGTAACCAAAAGAAGGATAAGAAGATAAATCTACCACTTCAGATTCCCCGAGAGTTCGATATTAAACCCTCGAGTCACCCCTCGTGGGGAAAACTGTCTTCCACTATACTATACACTCTGCACTTGGAGTCTCAACCTAAATCCCGTTATTTGTGCAGGCATCAAGACTTGCTCTTCGGGATCATCAAGACGTTTTCTGGCGCCGTTGCCGGGGAATCGTAGCTGAGAGATTTATCCAAGGGTGTGCATCATCGCATTCATCTCACAACAAAGTCAACATCACCAACTTGTGCTAACACCTAAGCTTGGGGAGGTTGCACCTACGTGAGCACCATCTTATCCATCTTTACTTACAAAGCAATTTATTTGTTTTGTTAGTGTCATTACATATCATATCATATTTATTTCAGTTTTGCATAAAAAATTAAAAACCCATAAAAGTATGGAGAAACTTTCTGGAATCTCTATGCCTAATGGTTATGTTAAAACTATGGGAGCCTACTTTGAATATGAATCAACCGAAGAGGGAAAAAGAATGGGTAAATTGCTTGAAGCTCTTCACAGAATAGCTATTCAGTTTTGTGAGTTACATGGTATAACTTGTTGCAATAGAAGAGTTGTTAAACATTCCCACTATCAATGCAAGTATAATAATGATCCTATAATTGCTTGTTATCGTGAAGATAAATTTTCATGCCCTGATATAGAACAAGTTGAGAAATATATTGCTTATGTTGGAGCCCATGAGATAGACTCTCTTATTAATAAATTTCTTGCAACTAGTCATGAAGCTCGTGTAATGAAAGGACAAATTTCTATTTTTCTCCAACTTTGCAAAAAGGAATTTAGTGATAATGTTTATGTTAAAGAAAGGATTCTTGCTGCCATGGAAGATACTAATATTTTGCAGGAAGAGGATGATGAAAACCTAAGCATGGAAGAGGAAGTATGTGAAGAGGAGATTGAAATGGATATGTTGCAACCTAAGCTTGGGGAAGAGTTGGATCTCCCAACTTCACCATCAACACATGATAGTAGCACTCAAACTCAAAAATCTTTTGTTATTTATGAGAACCCATGCTATTATGATGAAACTAATAATGCTCCTTTACTTTTTAATGATGCTACTAGTGAACTTATTGATGATAATGAGGAGTGTTGCTTAAATATGCTATATGATAATGCTTTAGATGATGGTCCTATGCATATTGATAATCCTCCAGGTTTAGAAGTTGTTACTTCTCTATGTGAGGATAAAAATGATAAACTTGCTGTTTGTGACAATACTCTCACCCATGAGAGTCCCACTTTGTTCTTGAATTCTCCTAATAACACCATGGAGGAGAAATTTGCTTATGTTGAGAAATACTTATGTGGTTTGCAATTATCTTTAGTTCCAAATCTTTGTTGCAACCATGATATTAAACTTGATATTGATCTTAACAACTATTTTGAAAGAGGGAAGCATGCTAATAAATTCCAAAATAAATTTAATGACTTTCTTATGTTCCCAAATTATCTAAGTTGGAAGATTCTATTGGTTACGTGATTAAATACACTTCTACTACTTGCAACTATTATGAGAGAGGAGGTTATGAGAACCCTCTTTATGCTACTAATAATTATGGGCTGCAAGTAACTTTTGTTAATATGCATTGGAAAGCTTCATTCATATACAAAATGCCAATGCATAGAAAGAAAGTTAGACTTCGTTGTTATTACTTTTGTGTTCTATTTTTCTCTCAACCAGGTTTCAACTTGACTATTATTTTGATCGGTTTGAGAGCAACATGGGACCCTGGTATAATGCATGGAACACTTCCCAAGGAAGAGGGGAACAACATTCAAGCTCCCTCATGAGCTTCATCTTCGTAAAACAACAAGTAAGAAGCCTAGCTATATGGCTATAAAGAAAGCGCTTTGCGGGAGGCAACCCGGTTATTTTTATGTGTGATTTTTCTTTGTGTCCTCTTGCTGTAACAAGAGACTTTGTGTCTAGTTTAGGTTCTGGAGTTTTTAATAAAGTGCCAAGTTTTACCCTTTTTGGTTTGAAAAGTTGCTTATTGAGTTCGGAGATTTTATTCCTGCACGAATCAGTGCACGGTATGATTTTTAATTCTTATTCTGTAACTCCGAATGCGCTCATATTTGAACTGTAGTTGCAACTTTTCATCCTCTGTATGCATGAATTGTTTCGGAATTTTTCGAGAAAGTTTGGTAGGGTAGAAAAATACGTTTTGCTGCTGCTGTTTTTTCTGGACAGATTCTGTCCCATTTTGTTTGATGCATGCTTTGAGCTTTTAAGTTGAATCTTTTTGATCCAATTGAGTTTATGAGTAGGCATACAACATTATATACTTTCTGTACATTCATATGAATTTTTGTTCAAGGATTATATGCAGCAAGGAACCTATTTGTTTATCACTATTAATGCACCCCACAGAAAAGAGATGGGAGAAACGGTGTTTTGAAGTTTTTTCACAGGGATTGGAGGAGATGCACCAAGAGCTATCCAAGGATGGTAAAGACTATAAGCTTGGGGATGTGAAGACAACCCCACTGGACCTACACACTCTCGGTTTGCGCACGTCCAACTTCTGTTTTTCGATCGAAACACTTTATCGCATAAACTTGGAGCGTCATTTTTTGTTTTTGTTTGAGTCTTGAGAGACCACCACACTATCAATTATATATGAGAGAGCTACTGGAAATATGGGTTGAAATATGTTGGATGCTTTTATAAGATTGGGAAAAGGGATGTTTGACTTGATTTTTTATGATACATATAGTTGCATGATTCATGAGCTTGTTTATGAGTAATAGTTTGCAAATTCTTTTGTAGAGCTATCACTTATTCATGTTTTGGTGCTGATTGTTATTTCACTTGGTTTAACATGGATTAGTTAGTTCTATGGACACTCATGCATGCATCTAGATGGTCAACTTTCTCCCTTTTGCTAGCCCAAAAAGTCCAACAAGAAAAAACTTGTTTCCAACACCTTCAACCAAAGTTACTCCAGTTAGTCCACCATATCTACCTATTGGCTTTATGCTATTCCGAGTATGTTCATCATCATATTTGTGTTATCTATACCTCTGAATGAAAATGTTTATGTTATTGATTGCCATGGGAAAAATTGGTTATATAGCTCTCACGAACTTGATGCACATTTTACTATCATTGCAATAAATAAAACATGACCCATTGTGATTAAGATTATGATGCTAGTGGCTTGACAAATGTTCGAGGTTGGGAGTTAGCCCATATGTGCCGTCACATGCAAAGCTTTCAACATGCTCCTTCATCTCATTTAGTTGATATCATGTACCTTTGTTTATGGATGCCTATCATGGTGAAATGAGGTGGAAATGAAGTAGTTCAAATGAGTTTGTATAAATGGTTAGAGAGACGCCTGGGCCGCTAATCTAAGCCATGCATCATTCATGGTGGAAATTTACTTACATACTATGGTGAACCTTCTGTGATACACCTTGCAATAAAAAACTATTCCAAATGGTAAATAAAAAGGGTGTTGAGATTGTTCATTTTGTTTGTTTGTCTTGTCATTTTGATATGGGCTTGTTCCATATCATGGGACAAAAGGTACCCCAGTTGACGCTCTTGATGATACTATTATTACTTACATTGATAGATAACTTGAACTTGCTTTGTTTCCTAAGTTGAGTAATCATGGTGTAGGTACTTGTATTCAAGGGGCATGAGACATCCAACCTTTACTTTGTCAAGCACACTACTCATATTTGCTTTCACTTTAACCTTAATCATTCAAGATGCTATGATAGGGGCAATGAGAGCTTGACACCAATGAATACCTTATTGCAATCATTAACTTAAGTAGAAGAGTTTGGAAGTTGGATGAAACTTATGCATGCTTTACCTCTACTCACATATACATCTTTCCAAAGTGTACACCTATCATATTCAGATTTTCATCTACACTCTATGACCATTGTAGGATGTTCTACTTATCATTATGCATACATGTGTTCCATATTACTTGCTACTATGTTACACTTTGTGAACTATCAATGAACATCCTTGTCTTGAATATTTGATATCACTTCATAAACTATTTGCATATTGCTACTCCCTGAAGAATGAATCATTTGACTATATGTAGCAATAGTAATCATCTTTGATATCCATTGTTAAGTATTAAATTGCAAAGTCCATGTTAGTTTTATCATCTTCATACTCGAGGACGGCGTGGTCTCCACCTTCTCCATCGACTTCTCCACCGTCTCCATGCTGAAGAGGGAGTAGTCCACCTCTGGACTATGGGTTTGTGGAAGTAACTTATGTATCTCTCCTCTCTTGAGCTTCACTAATTAGCACCGTATGAGCTGCTGAACATGATTACGGCCGCCGTTGTAATACCTTTGTGGTGGATCTTTATGAGTTAATATATGTTTGAGATTGCAATGTTTGTTTCAGTTATGAGTATAGATGCATATTATGTACCCGTTCTTGTCTACTTGTTTCGATCAAGCATGTTTATGAGAGCGTGTGAGGGGGAACGTGTGCATTAGTTGGAGTAACGGGGGTGGCTAGTGCAGTGAACGTGAGAGAAAGTTCTGCGATCCACTTTGGTATCTTTACCTTACTTTGTTACCTCACTAGGGATAAACTAAAATATCATGCTACCGGGGATGTGGGCGTGACCATTGCCACTACTCCATGACTAGATCTAGCATGTTCTTATTTTCACTTCATGTCATGATACTTATTGCTATACTCTGAGTTATCTTAATTACTAAGGTGTTATGATTTAGTTCGCATCTTGGTGGAGTATAAGAGAGGTAAATAACCAAAAGATCTCTATGTTAGGATGTGATGCCCATATATCTAAGTAACTTGTTATCAAACCCTGTGTTGCAATCTCATATGTTAACTTTGTGTGTTCCATTGTCTACCACTTTATAAAGAGAGAGTGCATTTGTGAAACCATGAACCCCAGTCCATTTTTAATCATAAGAAACACCTTTCCAGCACCATATACCACTTTTATATTTTCAGCCATCATTAAATCCGAAAATACAAAAATACTTTTCATCTTGCATACATCATTTAAAAACCCAAAAATATCATTTACCATTGCATCCACCATCATTGCATATTATTTCCTGTTTGCATTGCATAACTATCCTGATATCATTCTTACACCTTGTGCTTGACAACCACAGGTGAGGTTGAGGACCAAAACATCTAACCTTGTTTTGTAGGTAGACAAAAGAAGGATAAGAAGATAAATCTACCACTTCAGATTCCCCGAGAGTTCGATATTAAACCCTCGAGTCACCCCTCGTGGGGAAAACTGTCTTCCACTATACTATACACTCTGCACTTGGAGTCTCAACCTAAATCCGTTATTTGTGCAGGCATCAAGACTTGCTCTTCGGGATCATCAGCATCACGCCAGCAGTCGATCACTCGTAGCCAAGGCCTTTCGCGCAGGCTTCTACTGGCCCACAACACTCAAAGACGCGGAGGACATAGTCAAAAGGTGCATCGGCTGCCAAAAATTCGCCACAAAGCCGCACGCACCCGCATCGGCGTTGAAGACAATACCATTGGCCTGGCCTTTCGCCCAGTGGGGGCTTGATATGGTTGGGCCACTCAAAAAATCCTCCCATGGAGGGCATACTCACCTTCTGGTGGCGGTCGACAAGTTCACCAAGTGGATTGAAGCAGTACCCATCACAAGTTCGACTGCCGCTACAGCAGTCAACTTCATAAAATCTATCATATACCGCTTTGGTGTGCCAAATAGCATTATCACTGACAACGGTACAAACTTCACGGCTGAGGAATTCAAATCCTTCTGCAAAGAGCAAGATATCACGCTCAATTATGCATCTGTTGCGCACCCGCAATCAAACGGCCAAGTCGAAAAGGCCAATGGGCTCGTAACAAGTGGAATCAAGAAGCGCCTCCTGGTGCCACTCAAAAGGGCTGCGGGTGCTTGGGTAGAAGAGCTTCCGTCTGTGCTATGGAGCCTACGCACAACACCCAACGCCTCAACGCAATTCACTCCATTCTTCATGGTCTACGGCGCAGAGGCAATTCTGCCATCAGACGTAAGGTTCAACGCACCAAGAGTCGAAGCATACAATGAAGAAGATGCAGACGAAGCACTCGAAGACGCAGTCGACTTGCTAGAAGAAGCACGTAACACGGCGCTCGCACGCACAGCTATTTATCAGCAGGACCTCCGCAACTATCACAGCCGTCGACTGCGTACCAGGTCCTTCGAGGTTGGCGACCTGGTACTTCGACTGAAGCAAAAGAAGGTGCATAAACTCGCTTCTCCATGGGAAGGACCCTTTATCATCACCGAGGTCGTTGGTGGTGGAGCATATAGACTGAAGCACTCGAAGACAGGAGAACTCTCGCATAATCCTTGGAACGTTGCGCAGCTGCGCCGTTTCTATGCTTAGATTGATCAGTCGAACAATGTAATAGGCACATATGTCGGATAGCTGCAGGTTTCAGACGCGCTCTTTTCCTTACCAGGGTACCTAAGGGGACTGGAAGGTTTTTAATGAGGCGGCCTGCAGCTTAACATTCAAAAAAGGAATATAATTCATGATTCCTCATATTTCTCCCTGCTTACTACTCGCATAAATTGATTTCACAAAATTAGCCTCACCCGAGCACTCGGGGGCTGCGCTATCTCAAAAAGCATGTGTTTCCGCTTGTTCACAACATAATACCCCAGCCGCACTCGAATACTCGGGGGCTGGGTCATAAAAATCATACATAAACACAAAAGTTGCTCAACCACTCAATTATTCGAGGGTTGAGCCTAGAAGCATCAAGTGAAGCTTCAAGTATTGCAAAAATTCATAACCGCACATAAATAGTCATGGACTGTGCAGCTTATGTTTGATACTCTAAAATATTTCTATCAAGTTCACTCAAAATACACGGGGGCTGGATAGTCCTAATTTTACAGCATGTTGCTTCATACACCCCGCTCAACAGGCTCGGGGGCTGCATACGTGTAAACAAATAATGTACAATAATCACAAGTGTTGCGTTTTACACTTTGGAGTTACTTCCCATACACATAACCTACTCAACAGGTTCTTCCTTGGGTTCGGTCCATTTTTCCTCCTCCTTCAGCACACGATGGATTAGGACCAGTGCGTCCACTCGTGTCTCTTGGTAGTGCTCCTCCATCGGCACAGGACCACCACCTGGTAAGGGTGCGGGTCCCATCGCAATCCTTTTCAAATCAAGGTGCGGAAGGTGCGATCGCACAAAGGCAAGAGCAACGTTAGCCCCGCTAATCAGTTGCTCACGCACAAACTTCTTGATCGCCTTGCCTTTTCGAAATTTCTTCAGCAAAGCCACAAGGCCCTGTGGTTGCTCATTCAAAGGAAACAAAGCTTCGTGGACTCGAAATAAAGCCAGCCTGCAAGTCTCCAGTCGAATGGCTGTGCGCCAAGCACGGTCCAGAAGCCTTACCAAAATGGCACTCTTCTCCCTGTCTGACCAGAAGGGGTGGGCGGAGTATTCAGTGCTACTCGCATGACCATCGAGTCGATCCTGAATTCGTGCCTCCTCCTTTATTGGGTCAGAACAAACACCTGCGCAAAAGCAAAGGGCTCATCATCGCCCAGTCGAGTCACCTTGCTAAGAAGAGATCTCGATGATTCAAAAATGTCTTACATTCGAGTTGCAGATTTACTCTCTCCAACTCCTCAAGCAAAAAGGCTTCTCGCTCTGTAGTTGGGGATGACCTCGACTGCAACTCAGCATACGCATCTTGCGTTTCCTTCAGCTCGCGAGTAACTTCGGAAAGCTTTTGATGAAGAAAGTCCATAATTTTCTGGTCATTAACGCTTCGTGACTTCGAAGAACCACCCACAACAGGGCCAGTCGATGGTTTAGAAGCTCGGTTCTACAGTCAGAATAATTCAATGCATAAGGAAGCATAAAAGAATTCAAACAAAAGGCTCGGGGGCTGCGCCTCCCGATCACTGAAGTTCATGTTTCATAACAAGACAGATACGATGTCTGATAATTTACATATAGCAAAAGCAAAGTGACGCAATTCCTAGACCTAGTCAAACAAAGGGGTCACTGGCTAAGTCGTCGACTTCTTGGAGGAAGTTTTCTTCGCCTGGACCTTGGCTGCCCTTTCTTCAACAGTTGTTACCAGCTGTTGGGCATATGTTTTGGCGGCTTCCATCCAAGTGCCGAGCCCGACGGTTTTGCCATCAGGACCCCGTGGAAACTTCTTTGTGGCTGCGTCAAAATCTGCCTCGACTCCGTGCGCGAGCAACATGAGAAAAGTAGTCTGAGCACCACTTACCATTTGCTCGCGACTGAAGTCAGCAACGGCAGTCCCTTCAGGCTTGAATAGATCAACCAGCTCTGCAAAGGAAGATGGTAGCTCCTCGCCGGGGAAGAAGCTGCCATGGAGGGCACCCAGGGCACTCGCCGCCTGCGTTAGCATCTCCCCTGCTCTGCTACTGGTGGCCTCCGAGACAGCCACACTTTCATCAAGTGAGGTGCCAAGGCTCTGCTTGCCAGTAGCAGTCGGGCCATCCATCACGCCTAGCATAAGGGTAAAATAATCAGCACCATGTATCAGAAACCTCAAACATCTAAGGAGCAGAGCAAAAATTCTTACCAGTTAAGCTGGTGCTGGCGGCAGAGAGTCGACCAATCGCCGACTCCTCCCTAACTTCGGCTGTTTTCAGCCTCTTCTCCAGATCAGCCACTCGACGGGTGGCGTTGTTCAAATTTTCTGCCGCTTCAGTGGCGGCCTCTACAAAAACAGATGCACATGATTAGTAGGCTGCAAGAGAAATCACCCTCAACAAGTGGTGATAGCATAAAAAGATACGCACTCTTTGCAACTTCGAGTTGCTGCTGCAGGGTGGCGGCTTCAGTCTCCTTGTGCACATACTGGGCACCAGCCTTCAGCAACTCTCGCACAAACGCCTAAGTACACGACATGGGCAAATTCACAACTCAATAACTGAGTATAGGCAAAAATTTCGCATTTGATTCAAACTTTGGCAAGCACAAACTTACGTGTTCCAAGAAGGAAGAAGTCGACGCAGGGACACCTGCAGCCGCAGCTCCACTCTCAGTTGCTGCAACCTCCGGCTGGGGTGGCGTAGCTGTGGCTGTAGCGGCAGGAGTCGCCGGGGTAGGCGGCTGCTCTGGTGGCAGCGTCCGTGCAGTGGACGCTGCGCTGCTCTTTTCCGCCGTAGGTGGCGGAGGCATATCCTCATCGGAGGAAACACTGTTTCACACATTATAAGTATACAAGGTGGTATTATTCATAACATTACAAAGCATATGCACATGATACTTACTCTTCAGTAAGGTCGCACAATCGACCAGGTGCAAGCACACCCATGCTCGGGCGCGATTTCTTCGGTGGTCGAGGGGGAAGCGAGCGAATCGGGGAACCTCGAGTGGCGCCGTCATCGACTCCGTCCTCTTCCTCCTTCTCCTCCGAGTCAGCGGTGTCTTCCTCGTCGCGCGACCGCTTCTGCTTGCCCTGCACCTCAGCATCGCCCTCATCGGCTTCTGGCGTGTGCGCGTGGCGAGTGAAGCCATCTCATCATCAGAATCTACCTCGAGTGGCTCATTGTCTGGCACTGGGCCGCTCTCTGGCAAGGGAGGCATTGACTCAAACATTTTGTGTCCCTGCATACATAAACAGCAAAGGATTCAACATCACACATGCATAACATATCAACTGAGATGTAGTATCAACTGTTACCTCTGGCAGAGGGTTGCTGGTCTCATAAGGAGGCACAGGCGAGTTCATCTCGCAGGGATCTTCATCGGTAAGCTTGGTAAGGCTCCTTACCAACTTCTCCGCTTCCGCATCAGATAGCTCCACTGCGCGTGAGCGGGTTGGATCAGAAGCCCCACCATATGCCCACAAAGCATGCACTCGGGCTCGGAGAGGCTGCACTCGCCTCTTGGCCATAATGGCTAGCAGATGGATCCCTGTGACCTCTCGACCAGCAGTGGTCTGAAGCTTCAGCACCTTCTCCATCAGAATGTCAGCCTCTTCGGCTTCGACTCCGGTCGGCTGGGCAATCCATGATGGCCTCTTCTTCACCAGGGCGTCTGCGTCAAAGGAAGGCAACCCGAAGGTTTGGTCGCCAATGGTCACATCCTTGATGTAGAACCACTTCTGGCGCCATCCTTGCACAGACTCCAGGAAGTTGATCTTGAAGTACTCGACATCAGGTCGAGCTTGTACTCCAAAACCACCAGGTCCCTTGGTGCTGTGCTGGCGCTTGACGTTGAAGATGCGGCGGAACAGACCAAAGTGGGGTGCGACGCCCAAGAAGCACTCGCAAAGGACGAAGTAACACGCAATGTGCAAAAGCCCATTGGGCGTGAAATCGTGCAATTGCACTCCATACACGTGCATCAGTGCACGAAGAAAGTTGTGAACAGGGAAGGAGAATCCCCTGTTCACAAAATCAACAAAGCAGACCCGCTCATTGGGGCCTGGGCGCGGGATTACCTCGGCACCGGGAGGCGAACTTGAGAGGTGTCCTCAGGGATCAGCCCGTCGTTCCGCAGGCCAGTGAGCATCCTCTTGCTGCAGGTGGATTTGGTCCACGCGCCCTTCTCCCTCTTCAAGCCACTGGCAGCGGCTCCCGCGGCGCTGTCCGCCGATGCAGCACTCCTGCCCCTTCGGGTGGTAGGCTTCGTCATCGCGGTGGCGGTTGCACAAGCTTTGCTCTGAGGCAATGGCGATGCGAGAGGAGGAAGAGGAAGTAGCGGCGGCGGAGAGCAAATGGCAAGTAAAAACACTATTTACGCCGCCGTCCCCTTTTTAACCTCAAAAGCAAAAGAATCCGCACCGTCGATGCGAGATCGTGGGCACATAAGCAAATCTAACCGTACACGTGGCAGCCACGGAGGGCAACCGTCGCCGGCCACTCCGCCCACTACGCACGGGAATCTAGGAACTACCATCATGGCTCCGGAGAAATCGTGCCTGAACGGTCAAATCCAGTCCAAACGGCTGTACAATGGGCCCACAAGACGTGTCACGTCCCATCTCTCGCAGAACAGCGCACGCCACCGCGTGTCAGGTGGCGCAGTCGCCATAAAACGTCATCCCTGACGTCATTGCAGCAAATTTGTTCCGAAAAGATGTCGGGTTCGCCCAAAGCATACTAATCACTCGATTCGTTGTCGGGTGTATGGTCACTCGACTGTCTCTACGATCAAATACATATTACTCCCATCGGGAGCGTATCAAAAATTTCTTCGACTAAAGATGATCATGACTGGGTGATTCTGAGATTATCCTCCATTACAAGTAATAAAGCACAATCTCGGGGGCTACTCCCATCGGGAGCGCTGACGCGCACCCGATAGAATTATGGCAAAAGGTTTTCTTCGACTAACAAATGTAGAGAAAGATGGTTTTGAGATTATCCTTCATTGCAATCAATAAAGCACAATCTCGGGGGCTACTCCCATCGGGAGCGCTGTCGCGCACCCGATAAAATAGTGTCAAAGTGTCAGTCGATGAATATATCGACTGTGTTCATATGCAAAATCATACTCGAAACATTCCCGAGTTGCGTCCGTCGCAAATACCTCGGATGCTGCACGCATAGTGCAAAGGTAAGACCCGCCGAACTTTCGAGCTGGGCTAAGGACCGTTCCAGCAACGTCAATCCTTATATTTTCCGTGTCAGCAGACATGATGAAAAATCCCGACGGACGCGTTGGGTAAAATTCAAAGTTATACTGCAGATCGACTCAGTAAGACCTCAGCGGCCTAGTCGAATCTGACCAGTTTGTTCCAGATTCGAGTCCGGGGACTCGAGTTTGATTGAAAGCTAGTAAGGTGTTACCCAAATGTGTAGTTAACCAGTCCCGATCCGTCGAGTGAACTGGGCCTGCTAAGCTATTATCCCTTGATCATCATAAGCAAAAGCCACAATCGATGAAATACTCGACATAGCCAACATGTGCTATTCATACAGGAATTCCAATTATAGTACTAAGAATATGACGTGCACTTGCGAACGAGTCCATGCCTGATTCTTCGAGTCAGACAAGTACTCGGGGGCTACTGACAAGGATATACATCTCGGGTACCCTACTGTGAGGGTACCTGGTGCACGTGATGACTAAAAGCCCAACTAGCGAAGATACGACTCGAAGCCCATGACGAGAGGCCCAACAAGATGAAGTAACTTCCAAGTTTAGACATAGACATAGTCGGTTTATACTTTCCTTATGTGTAAACTAGGTCGGTTACAAACTCCCGAGACCCAGCCTATTTAAAGGCTGGGAGGGGTGCCGATCTAGGACCAAGCCATACTCGAACCACCAAAGCTCTTGCGAGATCGTCATCTCGCCGGAGCCACCTTGTAACCACATAATCTTCAGCGATCAATAACAGACAAGCAGGAAGTAGGGTCTTTACCTCAACCTGGGTAAATCTTTGCCTCTGTTTGTCAGCCGACGAAACTATCAGTGCTACCACGTTCTCTCCCCATAATCTCAACCCTAGGTCCTTAACCATGGGATTTGATGAGGGTACACCTCGTCAATACCATATGAAAACGTTGATTTTTTTTATATCAGGAGGGGGTTGGGGCTGGGGAGGGATGACTATGATGGAGGAGTCGATGTTGCCATGATTGAGGACACGAGTGAGGGAGAACGTGGGGAGATGGGGGGAATTGATGCTAGGGTTAGTTTTTCGGCCGTATTGGTTTCAACACGGGAAGTTAACGGTGGTCTAGATTGTGAGTGGAAGTCGCAATTTAACTAGGGCTATTTCTGCAAGACAATTGCTCAAAACATTTGCGAAAATACCATTCAAACCATCTCACGTTTGTGGAGTGGGGCTCATTTAATCTGAGCGCTTTGTCAAGTAGGGAACATGATCCCTCTCATTTCGGTATTGGTCTTGGTAAAGCTAGAAGCTCTTGCATTCCAAACTTCGATGTTTACGACTTTATCTACTGTCGCCATGATTGTAGTAAGGTTGCCCATGCCATTTTTCAGTTTGGCCATTGGCGAGAGCATACCAATCTCTGTGTGTATTCAGAATGCTCTGGATTCTGTATCCCATTTGGTTAGCCAACAAGCTGCATTCGCGGTGTAACGGAAACTCTTCTTTCAGTTGAAAAAGAAAAACAGTTCTGACAACATCATTACTTTCCTGGTTACTAAAGCGAAAATACTAGCATATTAATTGGTTCATATCTCATAGAACCGGTGGGTCGATTTGACTAACAGAAAAAAGGACTTGCTGGCCAATGTTGGCCATCTTACATGACATATACTACCTACTGTTCTTGCCTATCTATTTACTTCAGCTATACATACATGAACAATAACACTAGTACAGAAGCATGCATCCCGAAAAACACGGAATCTTTCTAATCCCCTCCAGTTCAGTTAAAATCAACCTGACAGAAGCCATCTCAGATACCCAGTTCCGTCATCGTAAGAAGGCGCGTCATCAGGAGCAGCTACCCTCTTTCGCATCAAAGTTTCGACAGAAATGAGCTTCCTCTTGCGCCCGCCTGGATGCGATCGTAGTTGCTCATTAACTTCCACAAAATCGCCCTGCAAAGATTTGATGGAAAGGAAAGCTGTGAACATCCTAGTGCAAAAAGAAGTTCCTAGTTCTTTCACAGAGTTGGTAGTGGTCCATTGATCCTCAAATATTACCTCTTAAGTTGTCAATATGTTAGTTTCCACAATTATCATACACACTATGTAGGCAGGCACATGCATCGTGATCTTTTGATTGGTTGAGTTGATTGAATCATATTTTGAGATACTACTTTATTTGGACAGAGCTAGGCATGTATCATGATCTTTTGATTATTTGATTCGACTGATTCTATTGATTTATATTTTCAGATATTATTGTATTTCAAGATTTATTTGCTCGCACAAGCGTTTAATAAACCAGTGCAATAAAGAAAATTCTATAACAATGCACCAGGTTTTAACTTTCATAGCAATCCTCGTGCATTTTGCTACTAGCTAGAAAGGTATGGCTAAGTACAGGAGGTAAAATATGTGACATGGTTCATATGTGAGTAGTTATTTTATGCTTACCTCAAAGAGCACATGAGCACTAGATTTCTCATGATTGTCCCTTACATGCTTGTATGAAAACTTCTTGCCACACCCAGAGAATCCACATATGAAGGGTCTACTCTGCTCATGAACTGCCTTAATATGCTTGTCCAAGTTGGATTTCTGAATTTCAAAGTAATTGAGAATGAAAAACAGAGCAGTTTTGCAATTTATTGCAGAGGAGCACATCAGTGAGAAAATGTCAACATGTAAGAATGCAAATCACACCTTTGAAAATGAACACTTGCAGTCCTCGAAGTGGCATTTAATCCTCTCAGTGACACATGAACCTTCATGCATTCGCTGATGACGCTTGAAGTTCTTGTTTAGCTGTTTGGTGCCACAGACATCACACTGAACATATCGATGACACGATTGGTTATGGGCCTTGAGGCATTCCACATTAGTAAAAGTCTTCATGCAGCCAGGTTCACAGCAGATAACTTCAGTGTAATCCAACTCAACTGCACCATAAGAATAGAAACATTAACTTACAAGATTGTGACAGCTAAGCAATTCCTAGTACTTTAAGAAAATAACGGAAATTTTATAGGTAGTCAGTTTCTCACCATGTGATTCCTCGTGTTTCTGTAACTTGGAAGCATATTTGAAACTCTTCCCACAGTCTACCTCTGGGCAGATGAACTCTTTCTTGCTTACACATTGAGGGCCATCCTCGTGAATTTCCTGAACATGTCTCTGCATATTACCCTTGGTACTGAAGTTACGATTGCATCCCTCCATAGGGCACAGAAATAGTTTTCCTTGATGAGTAAGTAGATGGCGGTTCAAATGGTCCTTCCTACTATAGCTGAAAGGGCAACCATCTACATGGCAGGAAAAGGGTCTCTGCAATAGTTTTGGAAAGGACACGCATCAGAATAACAGTATTCTCATATTCAACCCAGAGTTCACTTGACGTAGTACAATTTTGTGCTTGCATTTATAATTTTATATACATGCTCAACAGCATTGGCATAATTATTGTGCACATGGACACATGTCAAAACTATTTAGTTAACTATTTCAATGTAACACCAAGTAGTGATAGACTGATAGTGAATAATACTACAGCATCAACTATCCAACACGCCTAACAAAATACATGTAACTCTTTGACACAGGATCTGCATGCTAAGACTTCACATTTTTAGGAGCTTGAGAATGCTTAGTAGTACGTATATACACATCACATCTAAATACTTGAGCTTTGGAACAAGGGGAACAAGAGCTAGAGAAAAGCAGTTCCAAATGAACGAGGAAACCTGAAGAAGCGTGTGACCGAGGCATTCTTGATGGAGCTTCTCGGGAGGGTCTCCCCTTCCCGATACTAGTCCATTCAAGGCCTTCTGGCATTTTGGAGTTCTTTGGGATCCAATGCTTCACACATTCATATCTCAACATGTAGCCTGCGAAAATCAGCACAACTCAGAGAATCAAACCACTGCACATCCACACAACAATACAACAAATGATCCAAATAGCAATTGCATACCGACATAATTCTCTTCAAATAGGAATTATTGTTTGTCTTGCTAGGAATATTACTGGGCAACAAAATAGATAACTATCACTTGTGCCAAAGAAAACAATTTTGTCAATACAGTGTTAATATTTTTTTAGACATCAGAGAATGCATAACTAACATCCACGTAAATATATGCTCACCCAAGCAAGTATTATTATCTTATCAATGCGCACATGCTACAACTACCTGGTTAACTACTTGATCATAGATGGTAGATCATTAATTGGCTCATGTATTGAAAAACTAAATATATTGATTCTAATGACGCAGTGGCAACTATGGCATATAAGTAGATTTAATTTACTAAGGGCACCACATGTAACGATCAAGAACTAACAACGACTAATTGACAACAGAAGAAAATAACCTGTAAGAAGGGCGTGAAAGAGGCATTCCTGATGGAGCTTCCCAGGAGGGTCTCCCCATCCTGGTACTAGTCCATTCAAGGCCCTCTTGCATTTTGGAGTTCTTTGGGATCCAATGCTTCACACATTCAATTGGCCTGCAAGAGTCAGCACACTTCATCAAATCGGATTACCATACAACAATCACACTAAAAACAACCACACGGCAAATCTTATTATCCGTCCAAGGAATTCACTGTAAAAAAACTGGGTTGCAACCACCACTTCTAACGAGAAGCTGGTGCATATCTTGCTCTTGCACGAAGCATTGACTAAACACCCAAGCAGAATGCATGACTTGCACCAAAAATATGAAAATTCACCGAGAACACGAAAATAAAATTCAGAACAACGTAGGCACCTCGGGCGAATGGCTCTGCATATGCTGCTTCAGATGCGCTGGCTTCTTAAACCTCGCGCCGCACTCCTTGCAAGCATGGATGATCTCTTTGCGTGGTGCGTCGCCAGCACCTTCACCGTACCCGTCCAAATCATCCGCTTCATCCTGCAGCACACAGTGGTAAAACACTTCAGGTCGCCCACAATTCTGCCAGAGAATCAGTAGCACAAGTGTTTATAAGAACAGGTGACACGAATCCTAGACCGAGAGAAGGGACGAGCGGCCACCCACCTTATGGTGTTCGAGGACGTGGTCTCGGATCAGCCGCTTCTTCGAACGAACGACGCCGCAGAACTCGCACTTGTACCGCCGTATATCCCTCACAGGCCCCGCCGCCGGCGAAGACGACGCCGCCGCCTCGGCGTTGCTCGCCCCGGCGCCGCCACCGTCGGAATCTCCATCGCCCATCTGACCAATCCCAGAAAGTAGCGTCACGAATTCCACGACGCAAGCCCGACTACGAAAAAATCCGCAACAAATCGACCGAGATCTCGATAACTGGCGGTTCTAGCGGCGGGAAATCCCCGGAAAATTACCTCGGATCGTGGAGGAACTCGCCGGTTTTCGCAGGAGCGCGAGGGGTCTGGAGGCTCGCGACGGCGCAAGGGAGGAACCCTCGAGCACACTGCTAACCCGAATGAAGATGCAGAACCAGTGACACGTGTCCACGAACTAGTACTCCCAGTAGCTAGAGTCTTAGCGGGCCGATAATGGGCTCTGGTTCCGTTGCGGGTTCGCGTTGGGTTTCGAGCCGTGGGTTTGAGTTATTGGGCTTTACGTGGGCCATTGGCCCGTCGAGCAGCAACTCACACGTGTGCTTCCATTTCCACTGCTCGCTCTCCCACCCGCTGTGGCTGAGGCGCAAGACAGCACGCTACACCGCTCCGCCCTCGCCTCTCCCCGACCTCGTCGCCGGCGATGGCCGCCATGGTCGCCGCCGCCGTCACCGCGCGGCTTCCTCCGCGGATCTCCGCCCCATGGCTACGGCACGGGCACGTGTCTTCGCTTCGTCCGTCGCTGGGGCGGCCCCTCGCGGTCCTCAGGGTGGTCGCCGCGTCGCGGCGGAGCCCCCGGGACGGCGGGAAGAAGGGGGAGAAGAAACGACGGAGGAGAGCCACTGAGGCGGACCAGGAGGACGGCCTCTCCGTCAGCTCTGGTAAGCTGTCCCCCACTCCGCTAGCTCCAAGCGTCCTCCGCTCCGCGCTTAGCTTTGGTTGGAATCCTGAGCCTAAAATTGCTCGAGAACAGTCATAGAGCCTAATGATGTTGTTAGTTTGGAAAATTTATGGTGATTCTTGAACATGAATCCCAGGTCAAAATTGTTTTTACAGTGACCGGCAGTATCCGCCGAAGTCTGAAGAACTGATCATATTTGTTGTGAGCTTATGAGCTTCCTTGTGGGTACATGTTGCAGAGATGGAGACGAAGAATTCTACTCCGCGTACAAAAGTTGAAAATGGCAGCCTGAAGCCTGCGCTGGACGCCGGCATGACCCGAAAGACAAAGCCATTAGAAGAGTTGCACTGGTGGTGAGTTGCTACCTACATATGGATGTGGCCAAATTAATATGGGTGATACAGTAGTAGTTCGTTCTTTGTGCTAAGTGGCGTGTTCGAACATTGTCTTGTTGCAGGTCATCGCTGCAGTGCTATTCGGCGTTAGCATCGCCCTGAAGGACGGGGTTGAGAAGGCATCGGAATATTTTGCAGGGTGTGTGTTATGCATCTCGACTAATCTTTAACATTGAGGCTGTTTTACAGAACCGTTGGAGGTGTGGTTTCTTTCTGCACTAGAATGTTCAGGACCATATAGGAGCCCATTATGCATCATTACGTATTTTCTTTAATGGATGCTTGAATGTAGGAATGCCCCCTCTTATGTAAAATAAACCTTGTACATATGAAACTTATTGATGATAATAAAAATTGCAGTGGGAGCCTTTCCCACTGTTTAGCTTCAAAAAAAAAATGTAGGAATGCCTTTGTTTTTCTTTTTGCATAGTTCCACAGGCAAATGTTCTTGTAACTAATAGGAAAAAGGTTAGTGAAAATAACCAAGATTAGATGCATAAGATCATTCTTTGGTTTGTGTAAGTTAGTTTGATTCGTTATGACTTTGAACATCTTTACATGATTTCTTAGAAAAACTTTGCTTCTTAATTTAGTGATAAATATCCACTTCTACTCATTTCTCCTACATTAAAGGTATAATGGTGTAATCAGGCTCTGTTATGTAACAGCTATTTGTTGGAACAGAGTTTGTCGGTGGACAATCTCTTTGTTTTTATTCTGGTCTTCAAGTATTTTAAAGTGCCACAGGAGAATCAGGTACATTTAATAGCTAATGTGATAGGTAAAATCCAAATATACTTTGTGATTTCCTGCTCATGTTTTTCTGTGCCATTGGAAACAAGAATCGGGTGCTTTCTTATGGTATTGCTGGGGCGGTGATCTTCCGTGCAGTGTTGATCATCCTAGGAGTAGCTACAATTCAGGTAAGCTGTTCTCCAATGTTACCATTAGCTGTTCTGTTTTATCCAATCATACTAAATTCCTATAAATCCTCATGTTCTGTAGAGTTTTGAAGCAGTGAACTTATTTTTTGCTTTGATCCTGCTATTCTCTTCTTACAAGGTAAAAATGTTCCTCTTTGTGGTAAAAGGGGGATCATGCTTTTCATATTTCATTTTCCTTTCACGTACATAGTTGCTTTTGATGTTATACATTGGGAACTTGCTTTAGCAGAATAACAGGTTCTCGCTAGCACTTTAAAAAAGTCTACTTCCTTTGTCCCACTAAAAGTTTCCTTTGAGCAAAAGCAAGTCTCAACTCTCATCTATATCTTTTGACAATTTATTCAACCAATTTAGTTTCATGTACTATACTACCACTCTATATTCAGCATAACTTTTCCATCATTTAGCAGCTAATGGCATAATGGCTTCTTTTTCCACTCTTATATGTGGTCTTTTTGTTCCAGTATATGAATATATTATAACAATTAGACATAGTTCTTTCATGAGTTAGTAAGTTGTTGCAGATCCAATTTATTTTAAGGTGTTTAATTGGAGTGGTATTTCAATATTGGGCAGTATGATATTTGTTAGTTACTTTAGCTATATTAGTATATGCAATACATGTGGATGTAATAGTCATATTCTTATGACAGCTATTTGGTGGAAGCGATGAAGAATCCGATCTGTCTGATAACTTCATTGTGAAACAATGCCAAAAATTCATTCCTGTCACTGGTAAACAACTCCATTAAATGATTTTCAGTTTCCCTTATCTTTTTGTTATTTAGGATATAGGCATGGTCCACTTTCCATTCCAGATCATAGCCACAAGCCCACAATGACCAGATCCTTGCTGAAATTTTGAAACATTTCTTCTGAAACCAAACTGCTTATTTCTGGGCATTAGTAGTCACTCGTTGGCATGCGTGTTGAACTCGTTCTTCTGTTTCTCTTATCAGATTATTATGATGGTGACCGTTTTTTGACAAATCAAGATGGTGTATGGAAAGTAAGTGGTGTCCAAATTAAGCAGGACCATTTATCACAACAGCTATTGCACGATTACTTACTAGTTATTGCAACTTGATATGTGTATGTGCTGGTACCTGGAAATTTTATCCATTCCACATAAATGATTGACTAGTTTACTAGTGCTGCATGCACAGAAAGCTTATAACCACAACAGTAATGTTGTGGGTTTGAGTGGACCATCTCAAGATATGTTCCTGAATATATCATTTTCTATTTGGTGTCTGCAGGCCACACCATTACTCTTGACTCTGGCAGTGATCGAGCTAAGTGATATCGCTTTTGCTGTAAGTTTGCTCTCTATATTTCCTGTGTGATGTTGCCCTTTCCATTTTGACCTCGAGCATGGGGATTAACATCTTCAACTGTAGGTCGACTCAATACCGGCAGTCTTTGGTGTAACAAGAGATCCATTTATAATATTGTCATCAAATATTTTTGCTATTTCTGGTAAACCTTCTTTCTGTCCCTATGAACACACCGTACACTGCTTTTATCGTATAAAATGGAGTACTGTTACGAGAAAAATCTTTCATGCCTACTGATGGATTACGCTCTCAACTTCTGATTTGTGTGTTCCAAAACTTATCCTCCTCGTGAGGTTTTTTTGGCTTACATGTTTATTTTACTCCAACCTGTACTTTTTTCTTTCATTCTTGCTCAGAGCTCTGTATTGACAATGTTCAAGTTGCCTGTTACATCGATATTTCTTTGCCTAATATGAAGTTAATAGCTCAAAGTATAGATTAACTCTGAATTCTATTTCTGTTAGTTCAGCAACATATTTCCTATTAGTAACACCAATCCTAGCTTGTAGTTACAAGTAACTAACAAGTATGGCTGAGTAATTTCATCATCTCTTATCATGCAACTGGGCATTAGGTAATCACATGTAAATTTTTTTTTTTTGAAACGGGAATCACATGTAATATACAATAAAGAGAAGTGATGCATGAAACAGCACCTTGGATATCCTTAGTTTTTTATGTAGAATGTTTGTCTAGAACACAAATTTGTGTATTCCCAATACACTATGAAGTGTTAACGTTATAATGTGACAGAACAATTACCCTGTAGGTTTGAGGTCACTCTACGTACTCATTTCTGAGAGCATGTCTGAGTTGGAGTATTTGCAGGTAAATGTCCGTTGAATTATTTTCTTATTATTGAATGCTTAAAGAGTATGCAGCTAGCTATGCATTGTTAGTATTTATAGTCATATTTATAAAACATTCAAAATTTCAGAATTGCCACTGAGATTTGGTCCATAGTAGTGATAACTGCTGGTGATTGCCTTGTTACTGTCAATTTCTTTAACCCCTTGCCCATGTACATGGTACCATGGTTCATGAATGGTCAATAGGTGAACAAATCATATCTATTTATCACTTATTGCTGTTAGCAATGTGTTTGCCAGCCTGCTGTTGGTATCGTTTTGGGCTTCATAGGGACAAAGATGATATTTGACTTCTGTGGTGAGCAATCAGAAAGCACATTAGCTAGTTGTTGTATCCATTGCATTCCACACTATGATCTAGTGTCTCCGTTGGCAGACCATGATGATTATGCTGATCTATGGCAGGTTATCATATACCAACCGAAGCTTCCCTTGCTATTGTTACCACATGTCTTAGCGGGGGAGTAATCTTGAGTCTTAGAAAAGCATCAGCTGAGGAACGTGACAAGTAGCCAGCATGCTGGGGAGAAGGTAAAATTAATGAATTAATCTTGCTGTATTCTTTCATAGATAGTCAAACTACAACACACGGATGCTATTGGTAACCTAAAAATGTTGTCCTTCTCTCACAAAAGATGTTTGTGTTACTACGTCTAAGCTATCCCTTTCCATCTCTCTCGATGCAGTATGCCTAACTCAAAGTTAGCGATGACTGGAGGTTACAAAGAAGCAACAGCCGCCATTTGTTCGCAGTTTGCATAACACGACAGCGCGAGTAAGAGCCTCCATTCGTTCATGGAGTTGAGGGCAATTCAGCTGACTGTGACCAATATTGATGCTCAAGGCATGGCATAGATGCCTGATACAAAACCTACAAGTTTCTTCTGGAGCAGAAGGTTTTGGGGGTTGGCAATGCTAAGTTTGGCGACTGACCGATGAAAGACAGCAAAGCACAAACAAACTAATACACTACTTGTGGTTACTTTTTGTGTAGAACCCCCTTTTTGCCGTGGTTATTGGTTGTTAAAACAGAACACTTAGACACGATGGCATGTGCATCATGTGTGTAAACTTAGCAATACTATGTCTGGAGTGTCCCTGTAAGTACCATTTCATTCTTTGATTCACCTGCCAACAGAACCTCACTTGTAAAAAACATGGTGCCAAATGTAATTACTTGCATTCCCTCGATGTTCAACCATTTCAGTGCGTACAATGTAATGTAGTCATGTTGCTTCCAAATTGCAGTACACAGATTCAGAATCAGTTACGACATTGCATAATTACAACCATAGAACAGCAGAACATAAATAATGGAGCAACCAAATATTCATAGATAAAATGATTCAGAACATAAATAATGACAGAAGTAGCAAACCAATCTGAAAATCTGAAACTGAAACGAACAAATAACCTTATGTACGACTATGCGAATGAACTGACATGTATCTACAATTTTTGGAGAGCTAAACCGACTTTGTCGAAGACATAATGTAACCAAGAAATATCTAACCGATGCTAATTATGAGACCTTTGACTGGCTCAGACCTTTGAGCTATCAGTATCAGCATCAGCAGCATAGACCTGGCCATATTCACCCTTGTCATCATCCTCATCCAGATAGTCAGCCCTTGCGTTGAGGGCCAGCATCTGGCAGACAAGCCAGAACAGAGCAGCGTCAAGGGCCAGGAAAGCGGCACCTCCAAATAGGCCAGTCTTTGCAGTAGGGCACTGGGTATCCATGTCGTGGTGAATGTTGCTGGTGCGATGGTGACTCTCCGTGATCGTTGCCCAGAGCAGCATTGCGAAAGCCAGAGCTGACACCAGCCTGATTTCACAAGAACAGTTAGTAGAATGAATAGTGCGTAAACCGCGAGTAATATGTTAAGTGCACGAGCCAGCAGTGTGCATACTGTAATCATTCAAGAAGCCGATACAATATAGTGATAAAAGGGGAAATGTAACAGTTTGCATATCAAATACCCCCGACCATCAATTGAAAAATTAAACACTTGAAGCACATCAAGCCCCACCATTTAACTGAACTAGAGTGTTGACACACCCCCGACAGCAACCATCTATAACTGATATCGACAACCAATAGTTCAGCTTTCATCTATGGAATTGTGCAACACCAAAAGAATTCAGGGTCCATCAAAAGACCGAAAATGCATAGCCAAATTTCATCAGATGGCAGGGGACAATATTGGTTCGTATCAACATGAAATTCTTAGCCACACAGCTGAAGGGAACTTACTCGGCAATGACGAAGAACACAGACAAGCTAGTGCTCTGGAATAATGCTCCACGAGGAACCGACTTGCCCTTGTACGGGAAAAAGATGGAAACATGGCCAATGACGGCAGCTATCACGAGTGCCACAATAGACACGCTTCCCATTGCGATAGTTGGGTCACTCGGGAACTTGCAAATGACGACATCCTTTCCCTTGATAGGAGTCCCATAAGGAGGCTGCATGAACAACAAAACAAAATCCACGTTAAGTTCAACTATTCAGAGAGATCCATAACAAGTTACAGTACTACAAGCAAACATGAAAGAGGAAGTTTGAGTTTTCTATAACTAATTTGATTACGAACCCCAATGGACAATTGGATTAAAGTAAAGCTGTGAACCCAACATGGTCGGAAAAAGGGAGGACAGTGTTAGTATATTGCAAGGAAGGTTCCTAGATGATGTGCTCTCTTTAGTGGAAAAAAAATCACATTCCGCAACATCTACAAGATTGAGCACCCTTGAGGGCTTGGCAACAAGCTGCATGACTGGCAAGTGCTCATATAACAGATAAAGAACACGACCTTTTTGTTCTCCGCGATGACGCCGAGCAGAAACGCCAGCAGGCCAAACAAGGAGACTGTGAGAGCGATCCGCTGAGCCGAAGTCAAAGCCATCGCTTCTGCTGCATAACAAGCACACGTACCATTGAGAGGAGACAAAATCAGTAACTGATTTCTAAAAAAATATTAACATAAACAAAGATCACGACAGTCTGGAAACAACGGAACGCAAGTAACCTCGTCTTTATGAAATTGCCACAAATGAACTAGCAGCTACCCTACCCTCTTAACTTGCCACGAAGAGCTCGGCCGACCGCTCTCCTCTTTCTACAGTAGATCGAGGCGATTTTTGGACGCTCCCGTCAGACCACCTCGCTCGCCGGCGTTCCCCGGGTTCCCTCCTCCTCCGGCGGCTGCTTCGGCGGCGGGAGGGAGGGGGAACCCCGGATCCGTGCTTGTACATAGTGTAGGTCGTGGTGGGGTTTCGGCCGGCGGCGTCGTGGAGGCGGCGATGGTGTCGGTGGTTGGTTTGGTGCCAGCGCGTCGCCCCTTCTGCGGCGAGGATCTCCGGAGCTTCGTCGAGGCGCGCAGGACTTGCGGTGGTCGGGGATCTACGGTCCCTGCTTCCACCGGCTCCAGGTCGTCGTCTTCCGAGCCGGCCGGCGAGGTAGGCGCTGCCCTCGTGGTGCTGCTGCTCCAGCTTTTCTCCTCTCCGTCGTGCGAGCTCGCCATGGCTGAGAAGGGCAACTTCCCGTTCGCGAAGAAATCGTCTGCGGCGTCAAGGTCTGCGCCGGCACCGGGAGGGTGCCGGACCGGCGATGCGGCGGCGCGTTCCCCTTCCGCGTCGGTGGAGGATGAGGGTTGGGTTCCCAGGGACCCAGTTGTAATTTCTGGTTTCTTCGGGGTGTGTTGTATGCACTGTGTTGGCTAATAGATCTGGGGTGTAATCCGCAAAAAAAAAAAAGATACCCTACCCTCTTTATGAAATTGCCCTTATAAAAGAGAAAAAGAAAACTTAATCGTCATTTTTAGTTTCACATATGGACGGAGGCGTATCAGTTGAACTAGACGCAAGTGGATCGAATCTGCACTCTGGAACAAGATCGGGGGACAAAAAAAAAGTGGAACTAATCTAGTCGAAACCCGTCGCATTCGCAACAGCCAATCAATTCCAATCTCACCCCCTTCTCAAGGCTCCCCACTGGCAGCCATCAACAAGGGAGGATGATGATCACAATTGAAATCCCCGCCCGTGCGGAGGAGCATTGATCAACCAATCCACGAAACCCCCTCAATCAAACAGGAAAAGAACGTACTAAGACGAGATCGGAGTGAAGGGGTCAGAGACGGCTAGTTACCGCGGATACGGAGAACAGCGGAGGAGGGGGGGGGGGGGGGGCCGGCCAACGGGCGCGGATCGACGGATGAATCTCTCTTCTTCCCCCCGCGTCACACTCCTGCGCTGAGATGGGATAGGGAAGGAAGGAAGTTGGTGGTCAACTCTCTCCCACAGCCGTAGGGCACACATATATACTGGCAGTGGGGCATGTGGGCCCAGAGGCCGTGATATTTGGGACGGACCGGTTAGGCTTTTTCCGGGCTGCATGAAAAAACGGAAAACAGAATCGAGAATCCTTCTTCAGAAAAGAACGAAAAAAAGGGAATATTTTTTTGTTCTGTGAACGGAATCTTGTTAGGGCATGTACAATGGGATGACGTCAGCCTTCTCTTAGCGTTGACACGTAGGATATTTGTCTAGTTGGCGGAGAGAGAATGAAAAAAGAGGAGGTTGCCTTCCCTTAGCTAAGAGATGATCTCTTACGAAATAAGGGAAGGCTAATTTCACCATTGTACCATTTGTCTTTCCTTAGAAATACAATTTCCTACTAAAATATAATTAATTCTCATTAAATGTTAGGATGGAAATAAGAGATAATGCATTGTACAACTTATAATTTTGTCTTCTCTAAATGACGTGGATGGCTAAGAGAAGGCGCCTTCTCTACCATTGTACATGCCCTTATGTCTCACGATTTTCTAGACAATGGTAGTCAAGATCCCAGGCTTGAGGTTTCGCAAAACAAAACAAAATCACAGGCTTGAGTTTAGAATATGAAAATTGAAAACACATAAATAAATGAAACACTAAATGTAGTGTAGTGTAATCTCTCCTACTTAAAAGGAACATAGTGTTCCATGTTATACTCCTCCTTTGTCGCACTCCTACTTTTTCTTCGTGGTCCAAACCGTTCGCCGCCCACTCATTTGTTCCAAAAAGGTCTGCACATTCAATGTCCACACACGATCGCCTGGCGAGAAGTCCACATGAGCTCAGGGCATCTCCAGCCGTTCGGCCCCCCCAGGTTTTGAAGGGGCGCTTTTTACGGTTAGCGCCGCCCCGCACCAAAACCTGGGGGGGCGATTTCACTAGCCGTTCGGCGGCCCAGGGAAAACACATAGCACAGAAATTCGAAAGTTCTTCTTCCCACCCCCAAAAAATAGCCCGAGTTCGGCGATCACAACAGCCATAGTTGGGCAATCATTACAAAAACGCCACAGTTAGGCGATCAAATAGTCTTGATCAAGCCACAGTCGGGCTATCACGGCCACATTCGGCATTCTGCTGATGCACAGATCAGATAGAGGTCGGCGACGCCGCGGCGTCAGAGTCGACGTCGACGATGGGCGTGGTGGTCGGAGCTGGCGCCGAGCTCGGAGTGGCCTCGAGGTCGACGACGGGCGTGGCAGCTGATTACCCCCAAGACCAGGGGATCACTATAGCACCTCTCAATATGGAAGTAAGGTATCGATCCGCAGGAGCAAGAAGGAAAAGTTATCTATTCCCTACAACTAAAGTGTCACAAGTTTTAGTTGATTATGCACTAAACAAGTTTAAGGAGTAAGGTGGTTGATTTGATGGATGGAAGTTTAATGTAACCAAGCAAGAATGTAAAAGTGTCCCAATTCTCTTCAATGTAAGAGGACAAGACAAAGGTTTTCTCTTATAGAAACAATGGACATGGGTTCATGGGTTCACTTAATCCCTCTCTCTCATCTATGGTGATTATCATGTTATAGATAAAGTACACATAATTGTCATGTTTTAATGGTAGCTTTTATAACGGCTACATGTCCTAAAATACATAGTTGAAAGAAATACTCATTTGTGTTGCTAGTGTCACCCTCGTAAGGCTAGCGTGGTTGCTGTCACACCCACATCATACTTCTCCCTTTTTACCCCCAGATAAAGGATGTTGGACGGTACTGTGTCACTCAATACCTATGCCTTCTGTCACATTGGCCACCCAGTACCCACATACATCATACTTCATAATGGATAATATTCTAAACACTAGTGCAATGATTTATATTTCGTGTGTGTGACCACATCTCTCTCATCTATCTACACTTGGTGGTGTCAATCACCTCATGATAAAGATAAACAAGGCATTATGCATAAATCAAACCATCACATGCATCATAGAATATCTCCAAAGTATGACAAGTCATAAAAGATCCAACACAACAGTAAATGCATAACAAATATTATCTCACACCACAATATCCACCATGGGAATTACATAGATGACCGTAATCATGTTCAGCAGCTCATACGGTACTAATTAGTGAAGCTCAAAGAGAGGAGAGATACATAAGTTACCACCACAAACCCAAATCCAGGGGGTGGACTACTCCTCCTTCATCATGGAGACGGTGGAGAAGTCGTTGGAGAAGGTGGAGACCACCCCGGCAGCGCCCCGCCGGAGTTTTCCCCCTCCAATCTGCAGCTCCTGATCTCCGTTTCGGTGTTTCTGTGTTTGTGCGGCGCTCCTTCCAGAGAACGTCGGGGGACCTTTTTTATAGGCGTTTTTAGGTCAAGACGATGTCGGTGGAGAAAAGATCGAAGGCAACGGAGCCACGAGGCCCAAATGGGTGGGTCCCACGCGGCTACAGTACCAGGCCGCGTGGGCCCCCCTCGTTTGGCCCTCGAGCCTCCGTTTGCTCGCTTCCTTCGCCCACAGGTCTTCTTCCTTCCAAATATTGACGCCCGTAAATTTCCAGGTGATTTCGTTGACGTTTGGGTCCCTGAAACATTAAAATAAGAAAACGGGGTTTTCTGCCTGTGCAGGGTTAATTCCATAAAAATAGGAAATAAATGAATATTCCCAAAAATCATTATAAAACATTGATATAACCCTTATATGATGCAAATATGATTGGAATATAAGCAATTAAAGTGCAAAGTTCATGTATGCATTTTACATGCATCAACATCCCCAAGCTTAATCCATGCTCGTCCTCGAGTATGAAGATGATAAAACTAACATGGACTTTGCAATTTAATACTTAACAATGAATACAAAGATGATTACAATTGCTACATATAGTCAAATGATTCATTCTTCAAAGGAGTAGCAATATGCAAATAGTTTATGAAGTGATATCAAGTATTCAAGACAAGGATGTTCATTGATAGTTCACAAAGTGTAACATGTAGCAAGTAATATGGAACACATGTATGCATAATGATAAGTAGAACATCCTACAATGGTCATAGAGTGTAGATGAAAATCTGAATATGATAGGTGTACACTTTGGAAAGATGTATATGTGAGTAGAGGTAAAGCATGCATAAGTTTCATCCAACTTCCAAACTCTTCTACTTAAGTTAATGATTGCAATAAGGTATTCATTGGTGTCAAGCTCTCATTGCCCCTATCATAGCATCTTGAATGATTAAGGTTAAAGTGAAAGCAAATATGAGTAGTGTGCTTGATAAAGAATGGTTGAATGTCTCATGCCCCTTGAATACAAGTACTTACACCATGTGTTACTCAACTTGGGAAACAAAGCAAGTTCAATTAAATATCATTGTAAGCATAATAGTATCATCAAGAGCGTCAACTGGGGTACCTCTTGTCCCAAGATATGGAACAAGCCCATATCAAAATGACAAGACAAACAAACAAAATGAACAATCTCAACACCCTTTTTATTTACCATTTGGAATAGTTTTTTATTGCAAGGTGTATCACAGAAGGTTCACCATAGTATGTAAGTAAATTTCCACCATGAATGATGCATGGCTTAGATTAGCGGCCCAGGCGTCTCTCTAACCATTTACACAAACTCATTTAAACTCACTCTATTTCCACATTTATTTCAACATGATAAGCATCCATAGACAAAAGCACATGATATCAACTAAATGAGATGAAGAGCGTGTTGAAAGCTTGCCATGTGACAGCACATATGGGCTAACTTCCAACCCAAAACATTCATCAAGTCACAAACATCATAATCTTAATCACAATGGGTCAAGTTTTATTATGCAAATAAAAGAAATTGTGCATCAAGTTCGTGAGAGCTATATAACCAATTTTTTTCCATTGCAATCAATAACATAAACATTTTCATTCAGAGGTAAGATAACACAAACAACATGTTAAACATACTCGGAATAGCATAAAGCCAATAGGTAGATATGGTGGACTCACTGGAATAACTTTGGTTGAAGGTGTTGGAAACAAGTTTTTGCTTGTTGGAGTTTTTGGGCTAGCAAAAGGGAGAAAGTTGACCATCTAGATGCATGCATGAGTGTCCATAGAACTAACTAATCCATGTTAAACCAAGTAAAATAACAATCAGCACCAAAACATGAATAAGTGATAGCTCTACAAAAAGAATTTGCAAACTATTACTCATAAACAAGCTCATGAATCATGCAACTATATGTATCATTAAAAATCAAGTCAAACATCCCTTTTCCCAATCTTATAAAAGCATCCAACATATTTCAACCCATATTTCCAGTAGCTCTCCATATATAAATGATAGTGTGGTGGTCTCTCAAACAACTCAAACCAAAACAAACAAAAGACGCTCCAAGTTTATGCGATAAAGTGTTTCGATCGAAAAACAGAAGTTGGACGTGCGCAAACCGAGAGTGTGTAGGTCCAGCGGGGTTGTCTTCACATCCCCAAGCTTATGGTCTTCACCATCCTTGGATAGCTCTTGGTGCATCTCCTCCAATCCCTGTGAAAAAACTTCAAAACACCGTTTCTCCCATTTTTTTCTGTGGGGTGCATTAATAGTGATAAACAAATAGGTTTCTTGCTGCATATAATCCTTGAACAAAAATTCATATGAGATGTCCAGAAAGTGTATAATGTTGTATGCCTACTCATAAACTCAATTGGATCAAAAAGATTCAACTTAAAAGCTCAAAGCATGCATCAAACAAAATGGGACAGAATCTGTCCAGAAAAACAGCAGCAGCAAAACGTATTTTTCTACCCTACCAAACTTTCTCGAAAAATTCCAAAAAATTCATGCATACAGAGGATGAAAAGTTGCAACTACAGTTCAAATATGAGCTCATTCGGAGTTACAGAATAAGAATTAAAAATCATACCGTGCACTGATTCGTGCAGGAATAAAATCTCCGAACGCTATAAGCAACTTTTCAAACCAAAAAGGGTAAAACTTGGCACTTTATTGAAAATTCCAGAACCTAAACTAGACACAAAGTCTCTTGTTACAGCAAGAGGACACAAAGAAAATCACACATAAAAATAACCGGGTTGCCTCCCGCAAAGCGCTTTCTTTATAGCCATAGCTAGGCTTGATAGTTTTAATGATGCTCGCGTAGGAAAGAGAGCATCAAGAGAAAAATATGAAACACATTTAAGTCTAACCCACTTCCTATGCATTGGGATCTCGTAAGAAAATAAATCAAGAAAGCACAAAGTGACTAGCATAGGAAGGCAAAGCAAGTGCAACTTCAAAATTTTCAACAAAAAGAGAGGAGACTTAATATTATTGAGATATATGAAACCGTGTCTCCCTCTCTCATAAGGACCAGTAGGTTTTAAAGTACCCAACAAATAAAAGCAAATCAAGAGAAAGGCCAAAACCTTCATCATAAAGGGATAAATTTAGTAACGTGAAGATTTCTATAACCATACTTTCCTTTCTCAAAATAATTTTCAGCGGCATCATGAATAAAATCAACAATATAGCTATCACATAAAGCATTATTATCATGATCCATAAGCATAACAGTACTATTACTCTCCACACAAGCATAATCAATTTCATTAGTAATAGTGGGAGTAAAACTAGCACATCCATCATTGTAATCATCATAAATTGGAGGCATAGAATAATCATAGTGAATTTTATCCTCAATAGTAGATGGACTGAAAACATCATAATCATCATTGTAAACATCATATATAGGAGGCATATTATAATCAACATAAATTTTATCCTCAATAGTAGGTGGACTGAAAATATCACAATGATTATAATCATCATATATTGGAGGCATAGTATCATCAAAATAATTTTTCCCCTCTATAGTGTAATCAGGAGAATTCAGGAACCAAGTAGGACTCTCATTAGTAAGAACATTTTCACAAACAGCAAGTATATCATTTTTATCCTCACATAAAGTAGTAACAAGTTCCAAACATGTAGGATTATCAATAAGCATAGGACCATCATCTAAAGCATTATCATATAGCATATCTAAACCATACTCCTCATCATTTTTAAAATTGTTATCAATAATATTTTCATCAGGCATAGGTTGATAGTCCTCTTCATTATTAGAATCATAAAAGCAAAGTGTATCATCAACAACATCTTGAGTGTTACCCTCATCCATAGGCGGTGAAGGTGGAAGCTTCCCCTCTTCATTCTCTAGTTGTTCATCCTTTTCATCATCTTCTTGGGGTAGCACGGGCATCCCCAAGCTTAAGCTTTTGTCATCTTCTTCCTGCAAAATATTAGTTCTTTCCATGGCAGCAAGAGTTAACTTTTTACGTTTAATAGCATCTGCTCGAGAAAAGAAATCATCAGCTTCTTGTAATATTTCAAGTTCCTCAAGTGTAAATGTTGCAAGTTCCTCAGGTGTATAATCAAACAGAAAACCCATAGCAAAAGTAATGAAGAACTTACACCCAGACAAGTTTAAAGGAACCTCTCCAAGCTTAGATGATTGCAAGATATAAAACAAGTTTAAAGAGACTTCCCCAAGCTTAGTCTAGTGCACACAAGAATAGAAACTTAAGCGCTACGCTCCCCGGCAACGGCGCCAGAAAAGTACTTGATTACCCCCAAGAGCAGGGGATCACTATAGCACCTCTCAATGTGGAAGTAAGGTATCGATCCGCAGGAGCAAGAAGGAAAAGTTATCTATTCCCTACAACTAAAGTGTCACAAGTTTTAGTTGATTATGCACTAAACAAGTTTAAGGAGCAAGGTGGTTGATTTGATGGATGGAAGTTTAATGTAACCAAGCAAGAATGTAAAAGTGTCCCAATCCTATTCAATGCAAGAGGACAAGACAAAGGTTTTCTCTTATAGGAACAATGGACATGGGTTCATGGGTTCACTTAATCCTCTCTCTCTCATCTATGGTGATTATCATGTTATAGATAAAGTACACATAATTGTCATGTTTTAATGGTAGCTTTTATAACGGCTACATGTCCTAAAACACATAGTTGAAAGAAATACTCATTTGTGTTGCTAGTGTCACCCTCGTAAGGCTAGCGTGGTTGCTGTCACACCCACATCATACTTCTCCCTTTTTACCCCCAGATAAAGGATGTTGGACGGTACTGTGTCACTCAATACCTATGCCTTCTGTCACATTATCCACCCAGTACCCACATACATCATACTTCATAATGGATAATATTCTAAACACTAGTGCAATGATTTATATTTCGTGTGTGTGACCACATCACTCTCATCTATCTACACCTGGTGGTGCCAATCACCTCATGATAAAGATAAACAAGGCATTATGCATAAATCAAACCATCACATGCATCATAGAATATCTCCAAAGTATGACAAGTCATAAAAGATCCAACACAATAGTAAATGCATAACAAATATTATCTCACACCACAATATCCATCATGGGAATTACATAGATGACCGTAATCATGTTCAGCAGCTCATACGGTACTAATTAGTGAAGCTCAAAGAGAGGAGAGATACATAAGTTACCACCACAAACCCAAATCCAGGGGGTGGACTACTCCCCCTTCATCATGGAGACGGTGGAGAAGTCGTTGGAGAAGGTGGAGACCACCCCGGTAGCGCCCCGCCGGAGTTCTCCCCCTCCAATCTGCAACTCCTGATCTCCGTTTCGGTGTTTCTGTGTTTGTGCGGCGCTCCTTCCAGAGAACGTCGGGGACCTTTTTTATAGACATTTTTAGGTCAAGACGATGTCGGTGGAGAAAAGATCGAAGGCAACGGAGCCACGAGGCCCAAATGGGTGGGTCCCACGCGGCTACAGTACCAGGCCGCGTGGGCCCCCCTCGTTTGGCCCTCGAGCCTCCGTTTGCTCGCTTCCTTCGCCCACAGGTCTTCTTCCTTCCAAATATTGACGCCCGTAAATTTCCAGGTGATTTCGTTGACGTTTGGGTCCCTGAAACATTAAAATAAGAAAACGGGGTTTTCTGCCTGTGCAGGGTTAATTCCATAAAAATAGGAAATAAATGAATATTCGCAAAAATCATTATAAAACATTGATATAACCCTTATATGATGCAAATATGATTGGAATATAAGTAATTAAAGTGCAAAGTTCATGTATGCATTTTACATGCATCAGCAGCCTCCAGGTCGATGGCCGTGGCAGCTGTCTCGGCGTTCTCCAGGTCGATCGGCGCGGTCGGCGCAGCGGATGTAGGCTGGGCGGGCGGTGTCTCGGCTGGACTGGCCGAGCTCGCCGGACTGTCGCAGGTCGTGTCCGCCGGGGTGTCGTAGCTCGTGTCCGTCGGGGTCGGGGCCGGAGCCGGGACGATGTCGCTGAGGATCAGACGGCGCTGCGCCATGAACCATGTCCTAACCTCGGGGTCCATCGCGGCCAGATCGCCCCCCGTGAGGAACGCGAGGTCGTGGTTCCTCTTCTTCGCCACGGTGCCGGTCTTGAGGAGGTCGATCTTGACCTGGGAGTTAGCCATGAGCGCCGCCCACCTCTTGTTGGCGGTGTCCTCCCTCTTGGCGGCATGGGTCTGGGCGTCTGCGATGCAGGTCTGGATGGACGCCTCGAGCTTTGCCTCTGCCGGCGCGCCGTCCCTCGCCGCCTTGGCTTTCTTGTGGCCCATCGGTGGACGGCCATCATACGCACCAGCAGCCGCCGCGTCCGGGACGTACTCCTTGCCCTTGCCGATCCCACGGCGTGTTTCCGCCCACTTCTCGCACCCCTCGATGACGACGAAAACGTGGAGATACTTGAAGTCGGTCTTCTCGTCCTCCTTGAACGCCTCGAGCATCCGGACGAGCTACAGGGCGACGGGCAGCAATGAGCTACATGGCGAAGCAAAGAAAGCAATGACGGCGGAATTCTCACCTCCATCTCGCGGTTCGCGCCGCTCTGCGGCCTGTGCGTGACCTCCTGTTGTATGCCGTGCCACTTGTTGCATTGGGCCTGGATGTTCGCCCAATGGTTGGCCATGGCCTTCTGGCCGCGCTCTGTGACGCACGACGCGAAGTCGGGGTCGATCATCCGGCGCTCGTCGTACGCCGTCTTCACCCGCTTCCAGTAGTTGTCCAGGGCCTGGTTGGCGCCGACGATCGGGTCGAGGCTGACCGTCTTTCATGCCTCGGCGAGGAGGATATCCTCCCTGCTCGTCCACTTGATGCGAGGCTCGACGGGCGGCTTCGGCGTCACCTTGGTCCCCTTCCTGGGGCGGCGGCCGCCCGTGTCGCCATCCTCACCTCGGGCTCCCTCCGCTGCAGGCGCCGTCTCGTCTCCTTCTTCCGCATCCGCATCCGCATCCGCCTCCTCCGTGCCGACACCGGCGCCAGACGCACCTTGGCCGTAATCCCCGCTGCCCCGCGAGGAAAACTCCCCGCCTTGCGAGAGGAAGCCCGGGCACGCCGCTGTCGCCATCGAGCCGGTGGTGATGATCTCGTCCATGAGGTCCTGGGGCATCCCGCCCAACAAGGACTGGCCGGCGAAGGGGAGGGCACGGCGGAGCGTCGGCGAGGAGGCGTATCCCGGTGAACCGACGTACATCATCGGCGGATGGTGGGGGAAGGTGAGGTTGGGGTTGAAACCACCATGGGGGTCGGCGTCGGCGTACCCAGGGGAGTAGTGCGGGGACGCGTTCCAGCGCGGCGACGGCGATGGCGAGGCGACTGCGGTTTGGCTCCATCCGGCGAACGGATGAGGATGAGGAGACAAGCCGCCCCTCCGCTTGACCGGCGGCGCCACAGACGCAGCCGGAGTTGGCGGCTCATCCAGCTCCTCTTCCTCTTCTTCTTCCTCGCCGACGGCCTGGGCCTCGGCCTCCGCCAGGTGCGCGGCCAGCTTCCTCTGCCGCTGCGCCTTCTCCCTCGTCCGTCGCTGGAGGTTCTCCGTCTCCAGGCGCGCTTTCTCGGCGACCCACTTGGCGTTGCTCATACCCGGCGGCTTCTCCTTCGGCGCTCTCGGCTTCCGCGGCTTCTTGCAGATCATGGAGGTGGCGGAGGACGCGGGGACGGCGACGGCGCGGGGTCCTGTAAATCGGGCGGGAGCCATGGCGGCCAGATGGAGAAATGGCGGGAACAGGGCGGGGTGAGGGGTATATGTGGGGAAGAAATGGAGGGAAAGATTAAAAATATGGAGGGAAGAGGGCAAATTATGGAGGGAAATCACCTTCCCTCACCAACAAGGCTGGCCCGCGGACGCCTTTTGCCCCCCCAAGCGGAATCCAGCGCGCTGGGTTTGGGCTGGGTTCGCCGGCGCGAAACGACGCTTAAAACGGCGGAAACCGGCGCTAAATCGACTTCTGGGGGGGCGACTGGTGGATTTTGGTTCGCGCCGGCGCTAAAAAGGCCTCCTGGGGGGATGGCTGGAGATGCCCTCACCCTAGATGCTTGTCCGGAGGGTGTGTGCCATGCCCATGTGCTCCATCGTCGTCGTCTGGCCACAGATCCATTTAACCTTGCCTTGCGTGAAGGGGACTCGGACACACTGCTCCTGGTTTTTTGAAAATTTTGAAAATCGTACTTTTTTGCTTCAAAAAAATCTGCATTTTTTTACACAACAACATATACATATGATGTACATACGCAACAATTTTCGTAAAAAAATAAGTTATATTTTGTGCTACAGAAAAAAGAGAAAATTCTGACAGAAAATCCATACTATTATCAGTTTTTGCTGCATCCGAAATTTCTTATTTTCATGTAGCTCGTAATACGATTTGTTTTGCACCCATAATCGGCATATACGTAGAGGACATGCATATGTATCACCTGGTATTTTTTGGATTTTTTTGAAACTCGTTTGATTTTTTATTTTTTTTTTAAAAAAGCAGGTGCAGTGGCACCCGAGAGCCAAAAGGGATTTCCGTGCCTTGTGAAGGGGACTTTTGGCTCTCGGGCACACTGCTCCATGATGAGTGTTGTCCATGATGAGATTCTGTGCCTTGTGAAGGGATTTCCGCTATAGTTCGTTACGATCCTTGAGTCTTGTCCATGATGAGATTCTTACTGTTAGTTGACCCAAAGGTCATCCAACGACTGGTGAATCACATCAATCGCGGTGTGGGCGGCATCCACCCCTGCCTCCGATAGGGAGTCACACATAGAACTGGGGTACGCCGACCGAGCACATAGACTATTAAGCAACCTGATCAATGCTCAACTCTCGTGCCATCTCAATCTATGTAGAGCCGGAAATGCAATGAGTCTCCAAGAGTCACTTTGACATATTCAATGGATAACACTACGTAAGATCTGCGTAGTATATTTATCTTCCTCTCCACCTAGAAATCAAGTTTATGCAAACAAGCAATGTAAGATGGATTCTTTTTTTCAAGAACATGCTTGAAACTTCAGTGTCTTCGGTATTAAGGTATAAATAGTTTGTTAGACATACATGTTGGTTCGATCTTACTTTTTTTCCTACCGAGTCAAACTAAAGAGGGGGGAGGGCGGCTTGCGATCTATACTCCCCCATTCTGAATTGTGAGATGTCCTATCTTTTTCTGAATCACATGTATATAGACGTTTTTCAATGTGTCTGTTCACTCATTTCAATCGTATGTAGTCCACATTGAAATACGCAAAAGATTTTATAATTTAGAACAGAGCGAGTTTAAGTTAGCAATTCCTCGCTACTAAATCTTCAAGCACTACACGAATCGTAGTCGGAGCATAAGCAGCGGGAAGGCTGGAACTTGGCGCGGCCTGTAGATCCTCTACCTCCCTACTTCGATTATGGCTCAAACCTGCCTCATGCAGGAGACAATGAACACTACTGCACCACATAATGGCCATCTCTCCCTCCGTTGATATGCGTTAGGTGTTCTAGATAGTTGTGTTGCATGATCCTACAATGTTAATGATATATTCATAACAAGAAGAACATGAGAGCCAATCACAAACGATCACGCTATCAACGTAATGTCTCCGTGAAAGATTTATTGCAACAAAAAAAGAACATGATTCTCTTTCTAGGTTTTTAGAAAGCAAATCGCAGCTATATAGACGTCATCTTTGTTATTTCGAGGAATGGAAACATGTAACCATAATCCAACGTCAAGCAAGGAGCCCCATCGATAATTGTGAGGGATCGGTAGTCATCACGGGTCATTTTTAAGTGGACAGTGGCATTTTTATGATGTTGAAGTTCAAATAATGTCTTCGTGAAAGTTTTTTTAGAAATTATGATTGTGATTCTCTTTTATAGGTTTTCAGGAATCAAATCATAGCTACGGAGGCAACAACTTTTTTATTTCGAGAAATGCAAACATATATCACCATAATCCTACGTCAACCCCCCATAGATAATTGTGAGGGATCAGTTGTCCTCGCGGGTCATTTTTTCAAAGTCGACCAGTGAACATTTTATGATGTTGAAGTTCAAAATCAGGGGAAAAAAACTTCTTGTCAATAACGAAGTGATCAACAAAAACAAAGGTTTTTTTTTTTGACTGTATCCAAAAACAAAGCTGTCCTCGCGGGTCATTTTTCAAAGTCGACCAGTGAACATTTTATGATGTTGAAGTTCAAAATCAGGGGAAAAAAACTTCTTGTCAATAACGAAGTGATCAACAAAAACAAAGGTTTTTTTTTTTTTGACTGTATCCAAAAACAAAGATGACTATATGCACACGAAAAAATTCCGTCGCCGGGACTTGAACCCGGGTCTCTCGGGTGAGAGCCGAGTATCCTAACCACCTAGACTACGACGGATCGTGTCAAGATAATGGTTTCTGACATTCTATTTGATTAAGTCTTAATCACTTGATCCTTCCACCCTCGCATCGAGAATGCTCTCATGGGCTGGGCCACATTCGCGTGGGCCAAATCCGAAACGATGCCAGTTCCAGCCCACATAGTCCACAAAACGGGCCCAACCCGCCACATCAGCACGCGGCAGCGGCCTCGCCTTCTTGCTTCCACTCGTCGTGCGGACTGCGGAGCGCGGCGAGCAGCTCTCCTCTTATCGCCTACTAAACCCCACGAGCCCCCCCTCCCCGGCCGGCGCGCCGATGATGAGGCCGTCGCCTATGGCGGCGCGGGCGGCGAGCGGGTGCTCCACGGCAGCGCTGGCCTTCTTTCGCCTCCGCCCCCTCGGCCGCGCCGCCCGCTCGGCCCCCGCGGGGCGCTTCGCCTTCGGGGGCACTCCCACCTGCCGGGGCCGCCTCGTCGATTCCGTCCTCGAGGAGCTCCGGTCCCGGAGGCGGGTTCGTGTCACCGCTAGGTAATGCGCCCCCTTAGCTTTCTACTAGGTTCTAATTTGCCGCGTCTTCTAATTTGTTATGACAGTTGATTGTTTAGTTCAATGTACTACTGGGATTCAGATAGTCTTGCCCAGCCCTTTAAGAGAGACATATGTTATGGATACTTATTGCGTCGGCTCCCTCCTGCTGTGTTGGAGTTGATCAAACATGATTGCAATGAGTCATGTCCATGATTATTATATGCTGTGTCTAAATGTTTCAGCAATGAAGCTTACAGTTTGGATTACGTCTTCCTGTTCTTCTTCAGGATAGGATTGCAGGGCACAAAGGAACTGTCGGACAGTAAGATAGATAAGAAAACGTTACAAAAAGGGTTGCTGCTAGAATTTCACAAAGATTCTGAGAGATCCTTGCTCGCAGTTGTTGAAAGGCCTGATGGGAAGAAAAACTGGGTAGTGACTGATCAGGTATTGAAATGGAAGGGTAACTAGCTAACTATGGTCTGTCTAATATAATACTCAGTGTCTAGTGATTTATTTCCGTGGATATGTTTACACATTTTGTCATGGATAGAGAGGGATTTTGATTATCTTGTGAACTGGTTGGTACTTTTGTACAGAATGGTATCTTATCTTCTATAAAGCCCCAGCAGGTTACATATGTCGTGCCTGGTAGCACAAATTTTGATTGTTCAGGAATAGCTGAGTTTCTTGAGAAAGCGCAAGACCTTTTGGTGAGAATTGTTGCATGAGCTTGAGTGTACTGCGTCCAATATGCATCATGACTTATCATATGGTTTGCTACAGGACCCTTCTATTTTGGAATGTGCCTGGATGGAGCTTTCTGAGAAGGACAAATCAGTAACAGTTGAGGAGTTTGCAGATGTAAGGGGTTCATAAGATGGCTGTCCTGTGTCTTTCTGTATGCGAATCTGATTTCTTGTGATTTTTCTCAGATAATTTATGGTAGCAAGGAGTCTTTGGAAAGCTACTGTGCACACTTCTTGTTATCACGGGATATTGTCTATTTTGTGAAGGTGGAGAGCAGAGGTTCTTCCATATACCAGCCTCGACCATCTGCTCAGGTATATTTTCTAAATATATGTGTGATTTATATTTTGTGTTACACATTCTGAATTAGTTGGCGACATCATTAATGTTGCAAAGATGCCTTTTGAGAAGAATCTAAGATCACGTATGTTCTATAGATAGCAAGCCTGGACTGAATAATGCTTCAAATCCTATGAAAATTCAGTTCCTTCTTTCGTCTTCTCAGCATACCAGTTCTTTTTGCACCATTGAGCCTGCTGTGTTCATCTGTTTTTTCCTGGGAATTGGTGTTACTCTGTTGGAGAGCATACTCTTGCATGGCACGAGTCGATACAAATTGACTTGTCATTTCTACCTCTACATGCTGATTTTGCTCATCCTTTTTCTCTGATTTTGCACGACTAGATGTTATATTATGTGCCACTTTGCTGATCTGGCATGGTTTGGCAGCTAAATTTTTGATTTGAGTGTATTTTATCAAGGCATGTTTAAATAAATTGCTTTTTGCTGCTTTTTTGGCAATTTTGTTTCGGCATTGTTATATTGATCTGTGTATACTTATGTTTATCATATGGTAGTAGGTGGATGAACTTTTACGAAGGAAACTTGCTAAAGAGGCCGCCGACAAGGAATTGGAAGAATTTGTCCACCTACTCAAGTCTGCCAAAGCATTGCCTCTAGACTCTAAGCCGTCTGAAGATTCATGGTTGAATGAAGAGAAGGTGAAACAAAAAATCGAGTCTCTTCAGGCATATGCAGTTGATGCGTGTAACGACGCACAAAGAAGAATGGCGGGAAATGTAACCTATCCTGTTCACATGCCATTATTTTGTCAAATATTACAAAATATTTTTGAATCTAGTATTATGTTTAATTGAGGCAAATATTTGACTTTCCTTTCGTGCTGACGCTTGTGTACATGGTTGTTAATTTGATGGCAGATTCTCAAGGTTATGGGGTTCTCACGAACGTCAGCAGCTGCCTTAAAGCTCCTCATAAATGTTGGATACTTCCCTGTGCATGTAAATCTTGATCTTTTCAGATATGATGTTCAGACCACATATAGTGAGGAAGTCTTGTCTGTTGCTGAGGAGCTTCTGGCGGATTGCCCTGATTCAGATAAGGTATATTTAGTTACCGTCGAATTCTAAATCACTGATGCTCTTCATATTTTATATGCACTTAATACATTTGGCATTTATCTTTCAGCATATCAGGAAGGATCTTTCAAATTTGAGAGTGTATGCCATTGATGTGGATGAGGCTGATGAAGTATGTTTCTATTATTTCTACCCCACATCTTCTACATGAGACTGAATTATACAAATTCGCTGCTCATGGACAAATCCGTTAAACACTGCGTTTTCTTTTGTAACTCAGCTTGATGATGCACTAAGTGCAACTAGACTATCTGATGGTAGGATAAAGGTCTGGATACATGTAGCTGACCCAACATGCTTACTTCAACCCCGGAGCATCATTGACAGGTTATTGTCGCATATCCTGCTCACCAGTTCTTGCTTTTCTATCAATAGCATTGCTATTGTTATTTGTAAAAAATAATATTTTGTCCACAGGGAAGCCATGCACAGAGGAACCTCGATATTTTTACCAACTGCCACCTTTCCAATGTTCCCAGAAAAGCTTGCCATGAATGCTATGAGCTTGCAACAGGGCATATATTGTAGATCTGTAAGTGTATCGGTGACTTTGCATCCAGATGGAAGGTAACTGTCTGCTATTATTCCATTAGTATTTTCTCAGCCAGTTGTCTTTTTGTTTCTCTTTTTCTTTGGGAGGTAAGTTTAATGAAGTTGTTTACATTCATTTGTGTGTGCATAGTATTGCAGAATATACGATAGAGAACTCAGTAATCAAACCTACCTACATGTTAACATATGAGAGTGCAACTGAATTACTGTACATGAATCTGGAAGAAGAGGAAGACCTGAGGATTCTTCAAGAAGCTGCTTCTATTCGTGCACAATGGCGTTGCAGCCAGGTAAGAGCTAAATAGGCCTTTGTTGTTTGCTGGTTTATCTATCATCCTTTCATTAGTCATTTGTGATTAGCATATGAAAGCGCACGCATGCTTTTAATTCTCAGAATGAGAAAGAACAAGACCGTCAGTGACTGATGTAGGCTCATACTACTGTCCTGCTGTCCATTTCTGTTGCAAAAAACATTTCCTTCAAATTGAACGATCATTTTTCATGCCGGAGAAGAAATTTTACCCTCTCTAGATTACATTCTCAGATAATAAGATAGGTCACACTAAATGTTGATCAGCTGGCTGGAAATTTACATCAGTCCTTATACCACTTAGCACATGTATTTATCTTTCTGAAGTTTTAAGTGTGTACCTAGCCAACTGAATATTATGAGTGCACTTTGTACATGACACCGTTGATACTCTGAATTTTGCAGGGTTCAATTGACACTTCTATGATCGAACCTCGCATCAAGGTGGCAAATCCTGATGATCCTGAACCAAACATTAACCTATATGTTGAAGACCAAACCAACCCGGCAATGCAGCTTGTAACTGAGATGATGATACTTTGCGGGGAGGTGGTAGCTGCTTTTGGTGCTGACAACAATATTCCTTTGCCATACAGAGGGCATCCCCAGTCTAATACGGCTGTGTCTGCATTTGCCTATCTACCTGAAGGGCCTGCCAGAAGCGTTGCCAATATCAGTGTGCTTCGTGCTGCAGAAATGGATTTCCGAAAACCTGTAGCACATGGTGTCCTTGGAGTTCCAGGTTATGTACAGTTTAGCTCCCCTATTCGAAGATATGTCGATCTGCTTGCTCATTATCAGGTATTTATGCGTCTAATAAGAATATGAACTATCTGAATAGGGACAGGATACAGTTGAACGTTGGTAGTTAACTAATCATCCTTTCAAATTGCCAATGTTCTTTCTTGTGCTATGAATGGACTGTAGTTTTATCCACATCATTGTAGGCTTTTAGCTTATCTGAATGGCATAGTATGATTTACTTGATTTTGTACATTGAAACTTTGCAGGTAAAGGCTTTTCTTAGAGGTGAATCTCTACCATATTCAGCTGGTGACCTAGAAGGAATGACATTTATTGCGAGCATGCATGTTAAAGTAGCTAGGAAGCTCCATGGCAACAGCTTACGCTACTGGTTGCTGGAATACTTAAGGAGACAACCAAAGGGGAGGAAGTATAAAGCACTGATACTTAAGTTCATTAAGGATCGTATGGCAAGTTTGCTTTTGGTGGATGTAAGTCAACATACTTTCTCCAATAATTTTTTATTTAATGGTGCAGTATTTGCATTTCAGTACTGTTTTTACGTTTGCTGTGATCATGAGCAAGAACTTTAGTTGTCTGAGCGTTAGCTGTCCTGCCCCTAGTTTACAAACTGGACTAGTTCTAGGCCACCAGTTTTGCCGAGAAAGCCCAGAATCAGTTCTTATCTTGTGTGTTAAGACCGCAGACTGTCTATGCAAGTTCACTGGTCAGAACCAGCTCGACTGGATATCAACCATTTTTTGCTTTCATTGCTTCTCCATAGATTCTGAGAACCTCCAGGTTCCTTGGTAGCTTCATTTTTCCCAGTTCTCGGCTCCATTTTTCATCCCTTAATCTTTCTGGTTCTAAATTTTGATGAAGCTCACCACAGGCTACATGCTATGAAATGTGTAAACCCGTAAATGTGATGGCATACGCTAATCAGTTTTGTTAGCTTCTCATGTAAAAGCAAAACTGAACTTGCTATGTTTGGAGAAAAAACACTTAGTAATTGCAGCACTTATCCAAACTGACTAACAGTTATGCAAAGAAGGGAAAGCTAAGCTCCTCCTGCTCTAGCCAACCGGAGCTAACCATATTGAATTATTTATTACGACAGTCACAGCTGGTCATTTTTTTTGTATCCAAGGTCTAGCCTACTTGCCACTAGTTTCTTCATAATACGTCGGATTTTTAAGGATATATAGATTTCTTCTCTCGCTGTCTCGGTACTTTGAGTCTCATTATTCCAGTTTTTTTTTCTCTCATGACACCCACAGGTTGGGATCCAAGTCACAACCGTGGTTGCAGCTGGGAAAGTAGGAGGCGAAGCAACTGTTGTTGTGGAAATGGTTCATCCCCGTGACGACATCTTATCAGTTACGGAGATTCCGGATGATACGGAGTAAATGCACGGAATGGCTTTTGGACACCCATTGCCTTACTCCCTGAACCTAGATATTGCTGTGCTGCAGGCACCTATAGGCACCTAAGAAACACAAAGTTGCAATTTGGTTCCAGGAAGAAGCAACATAGCGCTTGTTGTCGTTTCCTCTGTTGTTACAGCTATTCATTTTGGTGCGCATGTTAGAGATGATTCAGTACCTTGGCAGTTTGAGGTGGAAGATGTCTCGAGATCACTACCAAGCCCAGGTTGGTGGATTGAACTGGTAGAATGCAGGCGTATGGTCACACTGTGAACCTTTCAAGGATACAATCTTCAAACTACATTGCTAATACATTTTTTGAGGCTGAGACAGTCTGATGAAAGCACAGATGTGGTTCAGTTCGCGGTGTTCAGATTTGAACGTCGAGTATCTGGAGTATTAATAGTTTTTGTATAGCTACACCTACACGCGTATGACTGGAGTTTGATGCCCTGCTGCTACGAAATTGTATACCTTACTGCTATGTTCTTGGACTTACTGTGATGTATATATACTATCTTGATGTATAGAATGGGATTTATACGATGGCACTCCGATTCTTATAATTTAGGCACATAAGCTTTCTTGCACTTATGCAATATTTGGTAAGATGGAATTTCTGATTTGCCACAAGACATTGTCCAGCTCCGGATAGGACATTTTTTTTGTCTATCTGACCTTCGTCTGGGATGAGCTGCCGCCATCTGTGCCGGATTTGTTGTATGCCTAAATCACGTCTGAATGTTCTACCAAATGCCGCTGAAATGTCGTGACGATGGAGTTAAATCGCAGATGGGGGCTCTAGCTGCTGAGGCGAACAACGAGAAACGGCAATGGAAGCTAAAACGTAGTACGAAGAGCGCAACGGCTTTGTGGTGACATGAATGGAACCTACCAAACCCTCACGCAACCACCCGATTAGAGTGGAGACCGTTGAGGTTGGTGAACTACGGGCACCAAACTATAGAGCAGATCCCAGTTTGCTGGGAGCATATCGTACGGCATGCACGAGGCATTTTAGGTGGCTAGCTGGGTCTCTATTGCATGAATGAAGATCATGCATCAAACATCTCAACCCAGCTGTTTCGAATCCAAATTCCAGTGAATTAGCGTGCGAAGATTGATATATGTATACATCTAAAAAAAAGCGTTCACGTAGGGCCGTCTCACCGGATTGTAAATTGATCAAGTCACTAATTAAGCCGTGGACAATGCATATGCGTCGGGTAAAAGAAATGGAAAAACAATATTTTACTTAGTACTCCCTCTGTACAATTTTTATGAAAAGTCAAACTTGACTATATTTGAGAAAAAACTATCAGTATTTGAAATATCAAGAAAATATATTTTATTATTAATCTAATGATACTGATTTAATATTCTAATACTCCCTCCGTTTTTTAATATAAGATGTTTTAGCATTTGTCCACATGCATGTGTACACAAATGTATGTAGACATGTTTAAATGTGCATGTTTACTCACTTTAGTATGTATCTAGACAACATGTACAACACCTAAAACATCTTATATTAAAAAACGGAGGAAGTAGCTAATAATATTTTCTAAAATCTTGGTCAAAGATAGTTAAATTTGAATTTTTAGGAAAAACTATACAAATCGGAGGTAGTACTATTTTATGTCAAAAGAAAATAGAATAAATGAATGCACTTTGCTAGTGGGGTGTGACTATTTTTTAGTCGAACGCGAATTAGCTGCAACTCATACCTATCACGCACTACAAAAAAGGTAATCGTCAAGTACCAACATTTGAAACCGTCTCGGTGCCAAAAATAAGTAATACACACGCAGCGGCTAGAGTTTTTGTAGACACGAAGCGGCTAGAATTTTCTATCTCGGATATACTAGCATAGATTAAAAAGCACTAGATTCTCTTCCACCGACAGAAAGCTTTCCCGATGAAACAAACAAACACGCAGCGGCAGCTGCAGTAGCTTTTGCAGCACAAGACAAAAGTAAGCCTTGGTTTAGAAACCCAAGTGTGATGATTAATTATTTAATTAACATCCCACCGACCGATACCTGGGGCTCAAAGTTAAACTTAGGGTAATGTAAAACTATAGAACTTGAGAGAGCGTAAACCTACACGTGTATGAGAATGACAGAGGATCACATGGTGAGGGGCCAAAGCTAGGAATTTTTTTTAAATAATATTTTTTTAAACATTAATTCGGAAAATAGCACGCAACACGGCGTTAGCACGCACAGCTGTCTATCAGCAAGATCTACGCAACTATCACAGCCGTCGACTGCGTACCAGGTCCTTCGAGGTTGGCGACTTGGTACTTCGACTGAAGCAAAAGAAGGTGCATAAACTTGCTTCTCCATGGGAAAGACCCTTCATCATCACCAAGATCATTGGTGGTGGAACATACAGACTGAACCACGCGAAAACCAGCGAACTCTCCCACAATCCTTGGAACGTTGCGCAGCTGCGCCGTTTCTATGATTAGATTGCTCAGTCGCATAATGTAATAGGCACATATGTCGGATGGCTGCAGGTTTCAGACGCGCTCTTTTCCTTACCAGGGTACCTAAGGGGCTGGAAGGTTTTTAATGAGGCGGCCTGCAGCTTAACATTCAAAAATGGAATATAGTCAATGATTCCTCATATTTCTCCCTGTTTACTACTCGCACAAACTACTCGCGCAACCTTAGCCTCACCCGAGCACTCGGGGGTTGCGCTACTTCAAAACATGAGTCATCGCTCCTTCAAACATAATACCCTAGCCGCACTCGAATATTCGGGGCTGCTGGGTCGTAACAAATCATACGTAAAGCAAAAGGCTGCTCAATAACATGAGTTGAAGCTTCAAACATCGCAAAAATTCACAGCCTCACTCGAGTACTCGGGGGCTGTATAATTCATGATCTATGTAAAGTGTTTTTCATAAACCCCACTCGATACACTAGGAGGCTGCATACATACAAGTGAACAAATATGTACCAAGTGGCAAAATTTACACTCGGGGGCTGTTCCCTATATATAAATACCCTAATCTTCTGGTTCGTCCTTGACTGGGAGAACGGGGCCCATAAGTTGAGCGTTATAACACACAACCAACACCCTCGCATGTTCGACTGTATCGTCCAGATGCGATTGGGACAAGGACGATCCAGGCACGGGTGTACGTAGCTGCAAATTCGGGCGCTGACCTCGGATGTATGCCATCGTTGCATTGGCCCCATCCACAAGCTTCTGGGCGATAAAATCTCGAATGGGACCTGCACTCCGGAAAAGCCCGAGCAAAGCGTGGATTCCTTGAGGTTGCGGCCCAGTCGGGAAAAGCGTCTGGTTGATTCGACTGAAGGCCGACCTGCATAACTCAAGCAGCATAGTGCTCCGCCACACCCGATCCTGTAGAGTCGCTAGTATGCGTGCTCGGTGCTTATCCAAGCGAAAGTGCTGATGGCCAGTCGTGGGTTCGTCAGTCGCGTCGTTCAACTGCTCCTCTACACGAGCCTGCTCCGCCTGGAAATCTGGAACAAAACCTGCAACAACACATGTTGGATCTGAGAACTTGCCTATGGCAAGATGGTTATGAGGGTGGTTGTATCTCCAGCCTATCAGAGTTCAAACCCCAGGTTTGACGCTGGTGTTTCTCATTTAGGCGGAATATTCTTCAATGGGAGGCGACGTTCTCGTCGACAGCGAGGCGCCGGTGTGCGTGTGTGCGTTCATAGGGATGCGCGTGCATGTGAGCGTCTGCGTTGTACTGTGTTTCGAATAAAAAACACATGTTGGATCAACAAAAATAGACAGACTATGAACTCTCCAAAAAATCAAGGCAGTCATGCTTACACTCGAGCTGTCTGTTCACGATCTCCATTTCGCCAAGCACATACTCCTCCCGTTGAGTGGGTAGGGCAGGCCTCGCCCTCATCCTATCCAGCTCACTTCGGGCACTCCCCAGCTCTTGCTCCAGTTTCGCGAGTCGGGCCTTCATATAACGTATTACTGCGGCATCGTTTGCCACCTGAGCTCGCGATCGAGTAGAGGCACGATGCCGCGACGAGCTGGATACAGTGGCGGCTGGCCGTTTCTGTTACAAACATCATAAAAGTTTCATGAGAAACTCATCACAAAGCTTAGGCAAGTAACAACACACAGCCTTACAAGCAGGATCATAACGAGGAAAATAAATTTATACAAAGGTAGCAAAAGCACATGCATACTCGCATGGTCATAAGTTTAATTACAAGGCATAAAAAGGTGCGGCTGCCCTACTTCTCAGACATCGACTCCGACCTAGCCCTACTCGCACGGCGGCGACCTCTGCTGCCCGGCGCTCCATGGTAGTCATAAATATTTCAGCCAACTTCGCGGCTGGCTCGTTCACATGCTTTAGGGACACCAGCTTCCCGCCCGGCTTGCGAGGGAAGTCAGACAGAGCGGCTTCGAAGTCACCCTCTATCCCATGACCTAAAAGGAGTTTGAGGGTGGTCTCTGAGCCGCGTACCGTCAAAGTGCGAGCAAAGTTCGTCATAGTCGAAGTTCCCGGGCCCAGGACGTCGGCGAAGCCATCCACAGTCGAAGGAGGTTGGCTAGACGGGAACACGTCCTTGTACACGGCGCCGAGCGAGCTCGTAAACTTGGCGAGTGCATCCTTGGCTTGGGTGGAGACGACATCCAGGTCGCCGATCACGCGGTCAAGGGACAAATCGCCACTCGACTGGTCTACAGGTGCCGGTGCGCCAACAGCTCCTTCAAAAAAGCAGAAGGAACAAAAAAATTTTACACAACATTCAGTGGCAAAAAGAAGTAGACAAAAAGTGAAAAATTCAACTCACCGCCTACGTCTCGGGTGAGGCTCGCCAAGCGCTCAGCATAATTTTTCTCGCGCAAGGCAGCGGAGTTCTTGGCATCATCCAAGGCCTTCTTCGACTCAGCGCGCTGTTTGGCGAGTGCGTCTTCTAGCTCTTTAACCCGGGACTCAGCAGTTGCCTTGTCACCTGAGATAGATGGACATATGTCATTCACAATCGACAAAGCAAAGACATACAGAAGTCAAACACACTTACGGCTGAGTTGCTCCATGATAGCGCGCAGATTGTCCCTCTCCTGTTCAACCTGGACAAACGCCTTGCCTGATTCCACCAGGTTGAGGTAGAAGGGCTGCATGCACATGGAACCAGCATAAGCTATACACAAATAGTCCCAGAATGAGGACTCGACAAACGACACTTACGTGTTCAACCCAAGGCGCAGGCTTGGCAGCAGAAGTCCCAATTTGCGGAGTCGACACTCGCGATCTTGGCGGCCTCAAGGGTAGTAGCCGTGGCTACTGTTCTCACAACCTCAGCCGCAACAAGGGAAGCTTCTGGCTGATCTGGAGTCGAAGCTCTCTCGGTTGGAGGAGTTGGAGGTCGCACAGTCTCAGCACTGCGAGCGACAGAGGAAATACAGCATAAGCAAGACTATCAACAAGCAGAAATTTAAGTACAAAACGTTCAGACGCAAACCTGTGCTCTTCTTCCTCCTCGCTGTCGAGGTCGTCAAACATTGGGCCTCCAAACTGCAGCTCCTCACCCGACTTGGGAGGAGGAGCTGAGCACAATGGACTCACATCCAGAGGAGCGGCCTTGGCAGAATGTGAGGAGGTCGAATCTTCATCATCTCTCAGCTCATCCTCTTTTGCGGGTGAGCTCATAGAGGAAGACACAACTTGTGCCGCCCGACGGCGCTTGCGAGTAGGGACCTCGCTCACATCATCAGTCGTCACAAGCTCCTTGTCCTGTGCCTCTTCAACCCCTTCCTCTTCAACCTCTTCTGTGGGAGAAGTAGTAGCCGAAGGAAGAGGCGATTCATCTCCTCCCTTCGCTTCTACCGTCACCTCTGTTTCATGAGTTGGGCCATCTTCGGGAAGAGGAGGAAGGGTTGAGGCGGTCGAGTGGCCCTGCATACAAAATACAGCAGTCGAAGTCACAAAGATGCATAGCAGAATAACAAAAACAGGAGATCATAAACTTGATAGATTCACTAACCTCTGGCAAAGGCTTTTCAGCCGTATAAGGAGCGACGGGGCAGTCGACGTTGCAGGGCTCGCTGGATTTTGTGCTGGTGATGGACCGCACATGTGCCACCAGCTCGCTCCTAGACAGCTCCTCCTTGTTCATCCGAGTGGAGTCGAGAGGGCCTTCATACTGCCACATAGGGTGAGCTCGCGCGCGGAGCGGCCACACCCGCATCTTCACAAAGGTGGCAATTAGATGCACACCAGTGACGCTGTTAAGCAGTCCTCCAATCGTCTCCAGCAGAGGCGCCGCTTCCGCCACTTCTTCAGTCGAAAGCTCATGGTCCCAGGCCTTCGTCCTAGCGGCTATACCAGCAGTCGAAAATGCTGGGACCCCATCCTGGTCGACGCGCACATAAAACCACCTTTTCCTCCACCCTTGCGCCGAGTCGACTGGCTTCAGGGCGAAGTATCGGGTGTCGCTGCGCACCTGGATTGAAGGCCTCCGACTGGATAGGTTCGGCCGCCTCGGTTGTTGGGCCGGACCATGAAGATAGATTTCCAAAGGCCCAGCTGGGAGCAACTCCCAGGAAACACTCGCACAATACCATGAAACAGGCAATGTGCATAATGCCGTTAGGGGTGAGATCATGGATCTGCACCCCATAGGCGTACAGCAACCACGAACGAAGTCGTGGAGGGGAAAAGATAGACCCCTAGGCAAAACTCCGCAAAACATAAGCGCTCGTTTGCGCGAGGCTCGGGGAGTACCTCTTTTGATGGCGCGCGGACGGTAAGCTGGTCCGCCGGCGGCAGCAATCCGTCCTCGCGGAACTTCTCGAGATGGGCTGCCTTGATTGTGGACTTCATCCAGTCACCGTCGCTCTTCTTGAGGTCGACGGCGGCCGCAGATGCGCCAGCCGCAGCTTTCTTCCCCTTCAGGCGGCCGCGTCAGTCGCGGGCGCGTCGGCGGCAGAGGCTTTCCTCTTTGGCGCCATGGCGGTGGTAGCTAGGGAGAACAGAAAGAGCTTGGGCGCAAGAACAATGGAGCAGGAGCGCGCGGAAGAAGATGGAACAGGGGCGGCGCGCAGAGCAAATGGCTAGTAAAAAACAATGCCAGCGCCGTTTCCCCTATTTACCTCAAATCAAAGGCAATCACAGCCATTCAGATCCTAACCGTGCGCTACGCACACAATCTCACCGTACACGTGGCAAACGCGGAGGGCAACCGTCGCCGGCCACTCCGCCCACTACGCACGCAAAAAGAGGAGCCATAATCACCTCCCCGTAAAAAGTGGGCCAGATTGGTCAAATCAAGTCCAAACTGCACCGTCGTTCGGTCAGCTCTGCACAAATGGGCCCACCTATGTGTCACGTCCCATCCATCGCAGCATAACGCACGCCACGCGTGTCAGACGGCGCAGTCGCCACAAAACGTCATCCATGACGTCATCACAAGAACTTTGATCAGAAATACATTCGAGTCCGCTCAACGCGTATTGGTCACTCGATTGCCTTGTTTGGTTCGGGTGTGAAAAAGCAATGATAAGGCAAAATTGGTCACGACCGTTCCTTCGGCTGATTCCATATTACTCCCATCGGGAGCGTATCAAAAATTTCTTCGACTAAAGATGCTCAAGACAATGATTTTGAGATTATCCTCCATTACAAGTAATAAAGCACAATCTCGGGGGCTACTCCCATCGGGAGCGCTGTCGCGCACCCGATAGAATAAACGTCAAAAGGTCAGTCGACAAATATATCGACTCCGTTCATATACGAAATCATACTCGAAACATTCCCGAGTTGCGTCCGTCGCGAATACCTCGGATGCTGCACGCATAGTGCAAAGATAAGACCCGCCGAACTTTCGAGCTGGGCTAAGGACCGTTCCAGCAACGTCAATCCTTATGCTTTCCGTGTCAACAGACATGATGAAAAATCCCGACGGACGCGTTGGGTAAAATTCAAAGTTATACTGCAAATCGACTCTGTAAGACCTCAGCGGCCTAGTCGAATCTGACCAGTTTGTTCCAGATTCGAGTCCGGGGACTCGAGTTTGATTGAAAGCTAGTAAGGTTTTACCCGAATGTGTAGTTAACCAGTCCCGATCCGTCGAGTGTACTGGGCCTGTTAAGCTATTATCCCTTGATCATCATAAACAAAAACCACAGTCGATGAAATACTCGACATAGCCAACATGTGCTATTCATACAGGAATTCCAATTATAATATACAGAATACAAAGCATATGACGTGCACTTACGAACGAGTCCATGCCCGATTCTTCGAGTCAGACAAGTACTCGGGGGCTACTGACAAGGGTATACATCTCGGGTACCCTACCGTGAGGGTACCTGGTGCACGTGACGACTAAAGGCCCAATAGCGAAGAGACAACTCGAAGCCCAAGACAGGAGGCCCAACAAGATGGAGTACCCTCCAAGTTTAGACATAGACATAGTCGGTTTGTACTTTCCTTATGTGTAAACTAGGTCGGTTACAAACTTCCGGGACCCAGCCTATTTAAGGGCTGGGAGGGGTGCCGATCTAGGGGCAAGCCATACTCGAACCACCAAAAGTTCTAGCGAGATCGATACCTCGCCAGAGCTCCCCTGTAATCGCATAATCCGCACAATCAATACCAGACAAGCAGGAAGTAGGGTCTTTACCTCCACCCGAGGGGCCTGAACCTGGGTAAATCTTTGCCTCTGCTTGTCAGCCGACGAAACTACCAGTACTACCACGTTCTCTCCCCATAATCTCAACCCTAGGTCCTCAACCATGGGATTTGATGAGTGTACCCCTCGTCAGCGCGTTTTCCAGAATTTTGGAAAATAGCGCGGCGTCGGCAACGGCCGAGCCGAAACCAAAAGTTTCGGCACGGGCAACGCCGAAAGCAGGTTTCGGCATGGGTAACGCCGAAACAAGGCTTTTTCGGCATGACCAGCGCCGAAACCCTGCTGATCTACATGCGATTCAGCCTTTCGCGTAATAGCGGGGCCGACAGCCATGTTTCGGCTCTGGCCGTGCCGAAAGTCACATTTTACAGGTTTTTTTGTTTTCCCCGAGTGTTGGCCCATATATTGAGGCTCATATTTCCCGCCACCGCTACTCCCGCCATTATTTTCCCGCCACCGGTGCTCTCGCGTGCCCTGTTCTCCCGCCATTATTTTCCCGCCACCGCTACTCCCGCCATTATTTTCCCACCACCGCTATTGCCGCCATTATTTTCCCGCCACCGCTACTCCCGCCATTATTTTCCTGCCACCGCTACTCCCGCCATTATTTTCCCGCCACCGGTGCTCTAGCGTGCCCTGTTCTCCCGCCACCGTTTCCCGCCATTTCTTCCCTTCCCTTCCTATAAAATCCCCTCCTCAATGAGCTCCCTAAGCAGTCCAGTATATACACTAGAAAATGTCGATTCCTACCCCAGGTTGGCCCATGGATCGTAGTTGGGTAAGAGATATGTCTGAGCGTCTCTTGTTGTGTGCGGTCGAGTTGAGGGTAGACGGTAAGGAAGTTCCATGGGAGGAGCTCATCAGTAGTGACAGTCTTCTCACTGAGGTTGGAGCGGCATTACGACGACATAGCTGGCCAAACAGGTACCCCTAGGAAATACGGCAAGAACTTCTCAGGCTGCTTGATAGGTACGACAAGAAAGTTGTTAGTGGAAAATTTAGGAATGAAGCAGACCGTATGTGGTTTGCAAAAAATCCACGTACGTGGATAGACGAGAGCGAGGACGATATCTTCATGCCGAGTGGCGCATTATCGTCGAAAGGCAAGAGTGATGCATCGACGAAGGGTAAGAGTGTTGCACCGTCTTCAAGGAGCAAGACTGCTTCATCCTCCAGGAGCAAGACTGATGTTGGAGGCTGCGTCGACGGTAGATGACTTCATGTAGTTAGGTGTAGTATTTAATTTCAGTATTAGTAGTTAATTTCAGAATGCCGATGTATCTTAATTTCCCGTTGTAACAGACAAGATCTATCTATTATTAATCTAAATTAATATCTGAACCAAATGTAGGTAGATAGAAATATGTGTCATACATAGTATTATATCGAACGATACGTAGATGTCTCATACATATAAATAAGGTCCCGTGAATGGAAACATGTCTCATACATAGATAGTAGTATCAGTCATCTCTGTGAGCACGAGTGCGCGGCTGCCTCCACGGTCGAGGCCCGGTAGGTGACAAGCTTGCTGGAGCGCGGTGGTCACGCATCCCTCGGCCTCGCAACGGCTCATCCTCCTGCGTCTCCTGCGTATATGGCGACGGTGGAGTATGGTACAATGTCTCGTCCTCCGGATCCATGTGTGAGGAGGAGCCACCCCCACCTGTAGAAGTTACGTCAGTATTATGTGTGGGTGAATAAGGTAAATTTGTATGAGTATTAAAAACTACGTACCGAGGTGGCTCTGAAACTGATTCAGCGGCACAGGAGATGGGTTCCACATCATATGTGGAGGTGGCTGTAACCAGACGTCGGCATCCCAAGATGGTGCATAGGTGGTTGCTGGTACACGGGTGGCTGCTGGTACATAGGCTGCTGGTACGTAGGTGGCGCCTGCCATGCCGAACTACCAGGCTAAGATGCATCTGGCGGCCGGTACATCAGTGGCTGAGACGGATCTGGCTGCTGCGACGAACTACCAGACTCGTACGTAGGTTGTGGGCGAGGAGTCTGTGCTCGTGTAAGACGTGGCCGGGGGTCCTGTCGACCAACAGAGTGACGGGAGGGTGATACCTGTGCATCCTGAGTTGCTGACGAGTGGCGCGTGGGGCACGGGGCTGGACCGCGTGGAGCAACGGCAGCACCGCCGACACAAGTAAGAACATAGTAGACACGACGTAGTTTATCCTCCAGACGCTTGAACCAAGGTACGTGTTGTGGCTGTGGGGCAAAGGCAGCAACGTCGCTCCGAATGTCTTCTATCAACTCTGCCTGTAATAGAAAAACAAAATGTTATGGTTCATTATTGAGACATGCATTTACCAATATAAGTAAGATACGTACCGCGTAGTTTCTGCTTCCCCCAATAGCCTGAAGTGGGTACATGTCTGTACAGCAGGAGGTGGCAGCTGATCAGGCTGGGACGTGTGGACTAAGCGAACTCGAGTGGACTGTCTATACGTCCGCAGATATGCGTTAATATCATCCAGCTGAAATGGCTCATCCGCGGGCCATACATTAGTCGTCGCATTCGTCCATTTTGCAATGTACGGTTGTAGTACCCGTAGCCAAGATGTGTAACTTCTCTCGCCTTGTTGTGACAATCTGAAAACATGCATGCGTACCGTAATTAGAATACGACTTTAGAGATTCGTTAGTGCAACCACAGTTGGTTAAAAACATACCTGTGGATGTGCAAAGGAAGGGGCGGCTGTCTCGCGGGAGGTTCGGGCAATTGTCGCTCGCCGAACTGTCTCATGACTCGCTGTTGAGCCACCTCCTCCACCGTGACATCGAAAATAATAGAGGCTCGAGTGTACCAATAGTTTTCATCCCTCCGACACAAGCTACAAATCCCATCGGGGTATCTCGCCACCACCCTGATGGTCCTGCAACTGATCAAACTGCATCGTGAATGACTGTAACAGCCCAAAGTTGAAAACCTAAAAACCTGTGTAATTTTTTTCCACTTTTGTGCTCCTTGCATCATGGCATCCATGCATCATGTTGTTGCTAGGGAATTGTGTGGTTGCTAGGCAATTGTGGTGGTGTGGCACCATTTAAAAACAAGATGCCAAATTTGCTTCAACCAATTTCAAAACAACGAAGGCACTCAATCTTGCAAAATAAAATTACGTTGACATCTCCTATTTGTCAAGGAAGTTCCAAGAGCTCCAAAATAATATTTTGCACTTGCTCCAAATTGTTAAAGGAGCAACATTTTGAAATTTAGCAAAATGCCATAATTGAACCCTATGAACAATTGTTGTCCAAACTATTTTATTTTGCAACACCAATTTTTGTGGTGCCTCTACATGTTATTGGGAGGCTACCCAAATTTTTGCAGATTTTTATAAAATGTCTAAGTGCCCCAATTAAATCTCCAAAGTCTGCTGGTTTTAAAAGGTTTCATAATTAAATCAGAAAAGGACCAATCTGTGATAAACTCAAAAGTTGCAGGGGTTTTTTCGTGAAATGCCCTTTCTTCTTCCTGTAGCCATGCGCTGCAGTGGCGCCATGGCCATGCCGCACGCCCCCTCGCCGCCTCCCCTTCTCTGCTTTCCCTTGCCAGGAGAGCACCACCACGAGCCCCACCTGCTCACCTGCTCCCTCCCCCAAGTTTTTCTCCTCGATTTCCCTTTCCTCTTCCTGCTCCCCACCATGGCCGCGCCGTAGCTCGGCTCTGCCGCCACGACGCCGTCGATTGAGTAGCTCCCGAGCCAAACCAAGAACACCACCCGCTCCGCCGCACCATCTTCTTCCTCTACACCGGAGGAATCGACCCGGAGCGCCCTAAGTCGCCGTCGCCGCCAAGTTCCTCTCCGACCACCGCCGCTGCTTCGCCGGACAATTTCATCGCCGTCGCTGCGTCCCCGTCGACGCCGTCTTCTCTGACGTGTTCAGGGTGAGCGTCCCGTCCCCCGTGACCCCTCCACCCTCCCTCTCTCGCCCTAGCTCGCCGTAGCACCGCGGGTCGCCGTGCGTCGCCGTGCTCTCTCTTCCGCTCGGATAATCCGAAGCCGAAGAATTCGGATATTCCGATTCAATCCAGTGCGAGCTCGTTCTTGGTACTTAGTAGAATCTCAGGCCTCGGGGTGATCGGATAATCCGATACCAAGAAGTTCGGATTTTCCGGGGAACGCCAGTACGAGGTCGCTCGAGGTCCTTAGCGAGTTTTCAGGCTTCGATGTACATCGGATATTCCGAATGTGAGAAATTCGGATAATCCGATTTATTTCAGTACCAAAAATATCCCTGTTTAAATTATTTGTCCTTTTATTTTGGTTAAATAACTATTGCGGGTTGGTTTAACTTATAATCAGGGCAGAATTAAAAGAGGGAATTAAAAAGGTAAACAACTGTTATCGGGACATCCCAAAATGTGTTCGTTATACCAAGATGCTCCAAAAATCGTGAACAATCCAGAAGCATCTTCTTGATGCATGTCTAATCACCGGAAACCTGCATTTCATCACCTGATCATGTCATTTCTTCTACAAGTTAACCTTAGGGTTTCAACTACCTTAATCGATAAATAACGATGATTCCTGACCTAACTCCCCGGTGTATTCGAGATGCGCCCCTCTAAGCATCCAAACTCCATTTCATTTGACTAGTTGAATCATCCTCCCCCCGGGGATTTAAAATGTCATGTCATCATGTGTTTGCGCATTGCATTTGTGAAACATGTGTGGTGATTGATTGTTTCTTCCGTTGCTATGTTTCGATAGATCAAGCAGCCGGGGTTACTCCGCAATACCCCGACGATCCGTACTACCAGCACCTTGATCAAGGCAAGCGTAATCCCCCCTCTGAGCATATCTTAACCTATTTTTCGCAAATATTTTCTCCACTATAATATTGCATGCGGTTCCAAATGTCAATTTGCTTGGACTAGAGTATCCTATAGTTGCATTAAGATTCCGATGCCAATTACCTGTTTCCCCTCCTATTATCCATATGACTATATTGTGGGCCTGAAATACTTAACTATGCAATGTTGACGCTTAGCCATGCTTAGTTAAATGCTTAGCCGTCCGATGGATACTTCATGTCGGAAACAGGTTGTTGAAGTGTTCAGATGATGGTGGAGAATTTTTGGTGACAGGTAATAAGATGCTTAAAGGTGGGATGAGAGGCCACTTTGGTATGGTGGTGTTTTGTCTCACTCTCGCCGCCTAGGTGCGAGTTCTTTACCTCTTGAACCAAGAATGAGCGCGCTTCCATTCGGTGGGGGTATATGGAGCCCTCGTCGACCGACTAACTTGTGGCGGACTAGCCGAGGGTCCTCTAGTTTGGCTTTCCATTTGCGCGTGCGTTGAAGATGGTGGCCAAGACCGAGATGAGGATGGTGGTGTCAGGAAAATAAGTGGCCGCGGGACAGGGTGCTGGAGGTACCCCTTGTCCTACCGCCACTGATGATCCTGGGTTAGTCTCAAGCAAGGTAAAGGTTGTAACCGTTCCCACTCAGCCGGCTTTCCCCGGAAGAGAGCTACGTGTAGGCAATGAGCCGGGCGGTACCGAAGGTAAACACAGTGCACCCCTGCAGGGTTAAATCTTTTCGAAAAGCCGTGTCCACGGTTATGGACAACTTGGGAAAGGACGATAAGACCATAGAATAACTTGAACGGAATGATTAAAAACTGGGTACTAAAGGTGCCACTCAAGAATGCAAGGTTGACTTCCTCGAGGGTGATTCGGGGAGGTGCCTTTGTAGAACAGGTACAGTGGTTGATGGTGGTTGATGTTGAGAAAAGTGATCAAGAAAGGAGTTACTTCTTACCCCTTTTGAAAATACTCTGAATAGTCGATGCCATTGAGTTATGTTTTCATAAATAAAATCAGCTTTATGCAAAACAGCCATAAAACCTTGAAAGCCTCATCGAGCTAAAGCTCTATATATAATCTTGCGAGTTCGTCGAACTCAACGTCGTTTGTTTTGTTTCAGAGGAGGACTTCACCGACCTCGAAGGTGGGTTCTTTGTGGACGTCGACGAGTAGTCTGGGGTTCCCAGGTGGCAGCTTGGGACATCCCGGAGCAGCTGGCGCTGGATGTTTATTTGTAGGCCTCTTAAGCCATAATTTGGATCTTGTTGTTTAGAACAACTTATTTGCTTCCGCGTGTTGTAATGTTGGGTCTGTGACCTCTGGTTGTCATTTGCTATCTTTCTCTATTATAAGAGTTGAACTATAATGATTTGTGTCGTAGAGTCTGTGATGTGCCAGTTGTTCCACAAGTCTTGATCTCTCTATTATGTTTGATAGTGTGCCTGGTTGTATCGTATAACCGGTGACGCAGCATCACTGTATAGCAGTCGGGTCGGGGCGCCACAAGTTGGTATCAGAGCAGTACTGCCTGTAGGAAACCCTTCTACTGGTCGACGTTGAGTCTAGTGTTTGTGAAAATATTTTAACCTAAAAATGAGTTGTGAAAACCATCTTAGGATTCTTTTTACTCCTTATCTGGTTACCCTCTAATCTCGGAGCAATCTTACCTCGATTTGACTTAAAGGTTTTACTTCTCATCTGTTACTTCAAAATAGGAGTATCACGTGGGTGGGGTTCTACCTTTAGGGTTATGTGTCACGTTGCTCCCGCTGCGTTGCAAACCAAAATCCTCCGTATCGTCGGGTTTTAACCCAAGGACTTGAACATAAGGTCCCGGATTGTGCCAACTAGAGTGTGTTGAATCATATGGTTCCTTAACCATTGCATCTCGCTAGTAGCACATGATGCTGATCTTTGACCCAAGTTCTATCTTGTTGATTCCTTGTTAATTGTTATACAATGTATTATCGTCCCTAGTCTGTGTACTTGAGTAGACGCTAATGCTATTGTTCGACCATTCGGAGAAAGATACTAACTGTGTCATTGTCAAATCTCCAGAATGGCTCGAGGAGGCCGTGGAGGCCGGTGGTCGCGGTAACCACAATGATGAGGATGATCTGCCGCCACCACCCTCGATGGCTGAGGTCTTGATGGCCATTGAGGAGAACCGTGGGCGCAATGAGCGCTTGCTTGAGCAGTTGGTGCAGCAGAATGCACGGAGGAACGAGTGCAACACTCTCACTGAGTTCCTGCGCTCGCAGCCACCCACCTTTGCTGATGCTAAGGAGCCACTGGAAGCTGATGATTGGCTTCGTGCTTTGGAGCGCAAGTTCTCCGCGCTGCATGTCCCAGTGGCTGAGCAAGTCAACTTTGCCACCTACCTCTTGGTTGGTGCTGCTGGCTGTTGGTGGGAAAGCCATGTGGCTTTGTTTCCAGCCAACCATGTCTTCACTGGGCTGATTTCCGCACTGCCTTCCGTGCGGAGTACATTCCCCAGCCGATCATGGATTGAAGAGGAGGGAGTTCCTGGATTTGCAACAGGGACGGATGGACCTCCGCACTTATGGTCGTGAGTTCAACCATCTCTCTCGTTACGCCCCAAGGGACGTGACCAATGATGCTGACAAGCAAGAGCTGTTCCGCAAGGGTCTTACGCCGCAGCTCCGCTATGAGCTATTGCCCTTCAGGTTCCAGACCTACCAGGAGCTGTTCAACCAGGCTTTACTCTTGAGCAAGGAAGAAAGGAACTTGAGGCTTCCAAGAGGCCCGCACACGGGGACCACCAGAGTTCCTCGGGTTCTGAGAGCAAGAAGCGCAGGGTGTTTGTCCCTACAGCCGTACCTCGTGCTCCATTCATGCCGAGAGCCGCGGATACAGGCCACCCCTCCGCGCCCCACTACTTCGACACTTGGGGTAGGCGGGAGTGGGTACCGTCCTATGCTACCTGCTCCACCTGGACTCACTTGCTACACCTGTGGCCAGGCTGGCCACTACTCCAGGGAGTGCCCCCAGAAGGCACCTCTCGCGATAACTCCTGCACGAGCCCCTGCCACTCCAGCTGGCAAGGCTGGACCTATTGTGCGTGGTCGCCTGAACCACGTCTCTGCTGAAGAAGCTGAAGAGGACCCCGGCGTTCTTATGGGTGAGTTACGAATCAACAACAATCGTGCTACAGTTTTGTTTGATTCTGGAGCATCGCATTCATTCATATCCATAGCTTTTGCAAAAGACCACAAAATACCGTTCGAGAAAATGAGCGTCCCTTGGAGATCTCCACTCCTGGCTCCAAATGGCAAACCGATGGGGTTACTCCTGAAGTTCAGATTACTATCGGTTACTACTCTTTTCCTTTCGCTTTGGTAGCTCTGAGGTCAAGTGGCATTGATGTCATACTGGGCATGAACTGGCTAGCCAAATACCGGCTAATCTCGACTGTGCTGCCAAGACCGTCACCGTGACCAATTCTTCCGGTGACAGTGTGAAGTATTGGTCTGCACTCAAGACCTCCGTCCTCCATCATACCCAACTCACCTGAGATCTCCTTTGCTTTATGGAAGGCGAATCCCCTCCTGAAATCCAGGACATACACGTGGTGTGTGACTTCCCGGATGTGTTCCCGGAAGAATTGCCTGGCATGCCTCCTGACCGAAGTGTGGAGTTTGTCATAGATCTACTTCCCGGTACGCTCCAATTTCCAAGAAGCCCTACCGTATGCCGGTGGAAGAGTTGGCTCTGTTGAAAGAGCAAATTGATCAGCTGTTAGCGAAGGATTTCATCCAGCCTAGCAGTTCACCTTGGGGTTGTCCGGTACTCTTTGTCAAGAAGAGGGATTCTACCGTGCCTCGTCTAGTCTCTGACTATCGACCGTTGAATGCGGTGACAATCAAGAACAAGTATCCTATTCCTCGCATCAATGATCTGTTGGATCAGTTAGCTGGTGCAACGGTATTCTCCAAGATGGATCTGAGGTCAGGCTACCATCAGATCAAATCAGAAAGGAGGATATTCCAAAGACGGCATTTGTTACTCGCTATGGCTCATATGAGTATACCGTCATGTCCTTTGGTCTCACAAATGCCCAGCTACTTTCATGAGGCTCATGAACTCCATCTTCATGGATTATCTTGACAAGTTTGTCGTCATTTACATCGATGACATCCTCATCTTTCCAAAACCAATGAAGAGCATGAGGAACATCTTCGTTTGGTTCTGACACGACTTCGAGAACACCGCCTCTATGCCAAGTTCTCCAAGTGTGAGTTTTGGTTGGATAATCTGTCTTCCTTGGTCATGTGATATCCGCTAATGGTGTGGCTGTCATTCCTGACAAGATTCAGTCCATTTGGATTGGAAAACTCCAATGTCAGTCAAGGACATCCGTAGCTTTCTCGGATTGGCGGGTTACTACCGCCGATTCATCGAAGGTTTCTCCAAGATAGCCAAGGCCCTGACTGACCTTCTCAAGAAGGATAAAAAGTTCGTATGGACGGCCGAAGCTGAAGAGAGCTTCAAAACACTGAAAGCCAAACTCACGTCCGCTCCTGTGCTTGTCCTGCCGGACACAAGCAAGGATTTCGTCGTCTTCTGTGACGCCTCTCTACAAGGCTTGGGTTGTGTAATGCAAGATGGCCATGTGGTGGCATATGCTTCTCGCCAACTTAAGCCGCATGAGCACAACTACCCAACTCATGATCTAGAACTTGCCGCGGTGGTCTATGCTTTGAAGCAATGGAGACCATACCTGTTTGGTAACCGTTGCGAGATCTTCTCGGATCACAAGAGTCTGAAGTACCTCTTCACCCAGCCGGATTTAAATCTCAGGCAAAGGCGTTGGTTGGAGTTAATCAAGGACTATGATGTGAGTCTGAACTATCAACCCGGCAAAGCAAACGTCGTGGCTGACGCGCTAAGTCGGAAGTCCTATTGCAACAATCTGATGATTGAAAAGGCCCAACCTGCCCTCCATGAAGAGTTCGCCGTTTGAACTGGAAATTGTTCCCTCGGCTACCTTGCAAATCTGGAGATCAAAGCTACTCTTGTAGACCAGATTAAGGATGCTCAAAGCTGGATGAGGGTATCTGAAATCAAGAAGAACATTGCTAGCGGAAGGCCAAATGTTTCTCGAAGATGAATCCGGAGTTGTTTATTTTGGTGACCGCTTGGTAGTGCCAAAGAACGAATTTGAGGGAGCTCATCCTCCAAGAAGCTCATGAATCACCTCTCTCTATTCATCCCGGTAGTACCAAAATGTACCAAGACCTTCGACCACAATTCTGGTGGACTCGTATGAAACGAGAAATTGCCAAGTATGTTGCTGAATGCGACACATGTCGACGGGTAAAGGCTGAACATCAAAGGCCTGCCGGCACTCTCGCCCTATTGCAGTCCCGAGTGGAAATGGGATGAAATTGGTATGGACTTCATCACCGGGTTTCCCCGATCTCAAAAGGGCAACAATGCAATCTGGGTAATCATTGATCGTCTTCCAAGGTTGCTCACTTCCTACCAGTCCGTGATGATATACGGGCAAGTCAACTTGCTGACTTATATTTGGCTCGTATTGTTCCATTGCATGGGGTCCCTCTGAGGATCATATCGGACCGTGGAAGTATCTTTGTATCCAAGTTTTGGCAGAGTTTCCAAACTGCTATGGGGTCCCGTCTCAACTTCAGTACCGCCTACCATCCCAAACTGATGGTCAGACCGAAAGAGTGAACCAAGTGTTGGAAGACATGCTTCGGGCATGTGTAATCTCTTTTGGCAAGGGTTGGGAAAAGTATCTCCCTTTCGCGGAGTTCTCCTACAACAATAGCTATCAAGCTAGTCTGGGCATGGCTCCATTCGAGGCTCTATATGGAAGAAAATGCCGCACTCCTCTAAATTGGTCCGAGACCGGAGAGAGAGCACTCTTTGGTCCGGATGTGATCAATGAAGCTGAGGAGAAGGAGAATCATAAGAGAGAATCTGAAGATTGCTCAGTCTAGGCAGAAGAGCTACTATGATAAGCACCATCAGGAAATTCACTATGAAATTGGTGATAAAGCTTATCTCCGCGTCTCTCCCCTTCGTGGCGTTCGCCGCTTCGGTATCAAAGGGAAATTGGCCCTCGCTATGTTGGCCCTTTCACCGTTCTGGCCAAGCGAGGAGATCTTTCTTATCAATTGGAGTTACCGGTCAAATTCCCAAATGTACATGATGTGTTTCATGTCTCCCAACTTCGCCGGTGTTTAAGATCCTATCCATGGGGTCAATCATGAGGAGCTAGATCTCCAGGAAGATCTCACTTATCGCGAGCATCCTATCCGTGTCCTGGATGAAGCCGAAAGAAAGACCCGTAACAAGACTACCAAGTTCCTCAAAGTTCAATGGTCTCACCATTCCGAGGAAGAAGCAACTTGGGAAAGAGAGTCTAGTCTTCGTGAGGAGTATCCCGACTTCTTTCCGCAATCTTAGAATCTCGGGACGAGATTCCTGTAAGGGGGTAGAATTGTAACAGCCCAAAGTTGAAACCTAAAAACCTGTGTAATTTTTCCACTTTTGTGTCCTTGCATCATGGCATCCATGCATCATGTTGTTGCTAGGGAATTGTGTGGTTGCTAGGGAATTGTGGTGGTTGGCACCATTTAAAAACAAGATGCCAAAAATTTCAAAACAACGAAGGCACTCAATCTTGCAAAATAAAATTACTTGACATCTCCTATTTGTCAAGGAAGTTCCAAGAGCTCCAAAATAATATTTTGCACTTGCTCCAAATTGTTAAAGGAGCAACATTTTGAAATTTAGCAAAATGCCATAATTGAACCCTATGAACAATTGTTGTCCAAACTATTTTATTTTGCAACACCAATTTTTGTGGTGCCTCTACATGTTATTGGGAGGCTACCCAATTTTTTGTAGATTTTTATAAAATGTCTAAGTGCCCCAATTAAATCTCCAAAGTCTGCTGGTTTTAAAAGGTTTCATAATTAAATCAGAAAAGGACCAATCTGTCATAAACTCAAAAGTTGCAGGGGTTTTTCGCGAAATGCCCTTTCTTCTTCCTGTAGCCATGCGCTGTAGTGGCGCCATGGCCATGCCGCACGCCCCCTCGCCGCCCCCCCCCCCTTCTCTGCCTTCCCTTGCCAGGAGAGCACCACCACGAGCCCCACCTGCTCACCTGCTTCCTCCCCCGAGTTTTTCTCCTCGATTTCCCTTTCCTCTTCCTGCTCCCCACCATGGCCGCGCCGTAGCTCAGCTCCGCCGCCACGACGCCGTCGATTGAGTAGCTCCCGAGCCAAACCAAGAACACCACCCGCTCCGCCGCACCGTCTTCTTCCTCTACACCGGAGGAATCGACCCGGAGCGCCCTAAGTCGCCGTCGCCGCCAAGTTCCTCTCCGACCACCGCCGCTGCTTCGCCGGACAATTTCGTCGCCGTCGCTGCGTCCCCGTCGACGCCGTCTTCTCTGACGTGTTCAGGGTGAGCGTCCCGTCCCCCGTGACCCCTCCACCCTCCCTCTCTCGCCCTAGCTCGCCGTAGCACCGCGGGTCGCCGTGCGCCGCCGTGCTCTCTCTTCCGCTCGGATAATCCGAAGCCGAAGAATTCGGATATTCCGATTCAATCCAGTGCGAGCTCGTTCTTGGTACTTAGTAGAATCTCAGGCCTCGGGGGTGATCGGATAATCCGATACCAAGAAGTTCGGATTTTCCGGGGAACGCCAGTACGAGGTCGCTCGAGGTCCTTAGCGAGTTTTCAGGCTTCGATGTACATCGGATATTCTGAATGTGAGAAATTCGGATAATCCGATTTATTTCAGTACCAAAAATATCCCTGTTTAAATTATTTGTCCTTTTATTTTGGTTAAATAACTATTGCGGGTTGGTTTAACTTATAATCAGGGCAGAATTAAAAGAGGGAATTAAAAAGGTAAACAACTGTTATCGGGACATCCCAAAATGTGTTCGTTATACCAAGATGCTCCAAAAATCGTGAACAATCCAGAAGCATCTTCTTGATGCATGTCTAATCACCGGAAACCTGCATTTCATCACCTGATCATGTCATTTCATCTACAAGTTAACCTTAGGGTTTCAACTACCTTAATCGATAAATAACGATGATTCCTGACCTAACTCCCCGGTGTATTCGAGATGCGCCCCTCTAAGCATCCGAACTCCGTTTAATTGACTAGTTGAATCATCCTCCCCCGGGGATTTAAAATGTCATGTCATCATGTGTTTGCGCATTGCATTTGTGAAACATGTGTGGTGATTGATTGTTTCTTCCGTTGCTATGTTTCGATAGATCAAGCAGCCGGGGTTACTCCGCAATACCCCGACGATCCGTACTACCAGCACCTTGATCAAGGCAAGCGTAATCCCCCTCTGAGCATATCTTATCCTATTTTCCGCAAATATTTTCTCCACTATAATATTGCATGCGGTTCCAAATGTCAATTTGCTTGGACTAGAGTATCCTATAGTTGCATTAAGATTCCGATGCCAATTACCTGTTTCCCCTCCTATTATCCATGCTTAGTTAAATGCTTAGCCGTCCGACGGATACTTCATGTCGGAAACAGGTTGTTGAAGTGTTCAGATGATGGTGGAGAATTTGTGGTGACAGGTAATAAGATGCTTAAAGGTGGGGATGAGAGGCCACTTTGGTATGGTGGTGTTTTGTCTCACTCTCGCCGCCTAGGTGCGAGTTCTTTACCTCTTGAACCAAGAATGAGCGCGCTTCCATTCGGTGGGGTATATGGAGCCCTCGTCGACCGACTAACTTGTGGCGGACTAGCCGAGGGTCCTCTAGTTTGGCTTTCCATTTGCGCGTGCGTTGAAGATGGTGGCCAAGACCGAGATGAGGATGGTGGTGTCAGGAAAATAAGTGGCCGCGGGACAGGGTGCTGGAGGTACCCCTTGTCCTACCGCCACTGATGATCCTGGGTTAGTCTCAAGCAAGGTAAAGGTTGTAACCGTTCCCACTCAGCCGGCTTTCCCCGGAAGAGAGCTACGTGTAGGCAATGAGCCGGGCGGTACCGAAGGTAAACACAGTGCACCCCTGCAGGGTTAAATCTTTTCGAAAAGCCGTGTCCACGGTTATGGACAACTTGGGAAAGGACGATAAGACCATAGAATAACTTGAGCGAATGATTAAAAACTGGGTACTAAAGGTGCCACTCAAGAATGCAAGGTTGACTTCCTCGAGGGTGATTCGGGGAGGTGCCTTTGTAGAACAGGTACAGTGGTTGATGGTGGTTGATGTTGAGAAAAGTGATCAAGAAAAGAGTTACTTCTTACCCCTTTTGAAAATACTCTGAATAGTCGATGCCATTGAGTTATGTTTTCATAAATAAAATCAGCTTTATGCAAAACAACCATAAAACCTTGAAAGCCTCATCGAGCTAAAGCTCTATATATAATCTTGCGAGTTCGTCGAACTCAACGTCGTTTGTTTTGTTTCAGAGGAGGACTTCACCGACCTCGAAGGTGGGTTCTTTGTGGACGTCGACGAGTAGTCTGGGGTTCCCAGGTGGCAACTTCGGACATCCCGGAGCAGCTGGCGCTGGATGTTTATTTGTAGGCCTCTTAGGCCATAATCTGGATCTTGTTGTTTAGAACAACTTATGTTGCTTCCGCGTGTTGTAATGTTGGGTCTGTGACCTCTGGTTGTCATTTGCTATCTTTCTCTATTATAAGAGTTGAACTATAATGATTTGTGTCGTAGAGTCTGTGATGTGCCAGTTGTTCCACAAGTCTTGATCTCTCTATTATGCATTGATAGTTGTGCCTGGTTGTATCGTATAACCGTGACGCAGCATCACTGTATAGCAGTCGGGTCGGGGCGCCACAATGACCCGTAGCAATTTCTGACTTGCTCTCCCGCGTACCGTCTCTGCAAATAGATAAACTAGTTAGTATACATAAATAAAGAACTTGACAATTAGTTCAACAAGAAATAAATAATGTGCAAGTTTACCTGTCTACGTGTCCACATACTACCAAATGTAGGCAGATTGACTAGGTTTTCCTCGATGAACCTGTACTGCCAAGGAGTAATAGCGTCGATGTCAGGCCTACCAATAGGGAACCTCTCCCAGGACCACAAGTGCAACAGTAGTGGGCAGCCAAGTATCGAAGAGGAGTCTGCGTTCTTGGTGCACACGGTGCACAAAGAACGATACGTGGCGACTAAGACAGCTGACCCAAAACTCCGTGGCACTATGTCCTCAAGTTGTTGTGCCTCCGTAATCTCTCGCGCTATATTGATGAAGCGCGCAGAAATAGTGTCGACGTTGGACTCTGTGAACATCACCTTGCCGAACAGCCACATCAGGTATGCCTCCAAACATCTAGTAATCTGCGGTTCAGTCAAGGCGATCTCAGGGTATCCAAGAGCACCTATCTGCATTGATCATACAACAGAAACTGGGTAAGTACAGGTTTGTTGATAGTTAAAAATAAACGGCATAATTGTAACAATCTTACCTGAAACTTGCTCAAAAAAGAAACCCGAGGACCGTGTTTCTGGTTCGGCAAGAGCGGGTTTTCCGGATGTACACCTGCGAAACGTGCCTGCATCTCGTCACGCCAATTACCTGGAGCCTGTAAAGGACCTACGACCGCGCCCGCCAGTGGGAGACCCAACAAAAATGACACATCCTGAAGTGTCGGTGCCATCTCCCCGCACGAGAAGTGAAAAGTGTGGGTCTCGGGCCTCCATCGGTCAACTAAACAGCTAAGCAGTGACCTGTCTATGTTGACGCGTCGAGATGCATCCATCTGGACATCAATATCTGCGTCCCCGACCAGATCTGGTGGATGATGTAACCACTCCCGAGGAGTCGCCTCAACTAGGCGCGCTATAGGAAGCAGACCAGACCAAGTCAACCTGTATCAAAAAATTATCAAATAATGTTCATCGCATCATAAATGGTAACAAAATTATGGACCCGATTCACGTACCGATCAACCCAATCAGGGTGTATCATCCAGTTGTATGATCGACCCCGTGTACGCACGAGATTAGGCATTTTACCATTCTCCCACAGCCTAGCGCGATGTTTTCCATCGATCGCTCCATTAAGCAAAGCATATGAAGCCATCTGTATGGTACAGATTAAAACATAGTTCAGACACTTTGAAATACCAACATAGTTCAGACACTTACAAATTAAAACATAGTTCGGACACTTACAAATTAAAACATAGTTCGACACTTACAAATACCAACATAGTTCGGACACTTACAAATTCCAACATAGTTCGGACACTTACAAATTAAAACATAGTTCAAACACTGACAAATGAAAACATAGTTCGGACACTTACAAATTAAAACATAGTTCGGACACGTAAAAATTAAAACATAGTTCATACGCATACAAATGTAACCACAGTGCTAGCCACGTTGCCCACGTCCTCTTCGTCCTCTGTTTCCTTGACCACGCCCAGGAACCGGAATGCTTGCAGGATCAGGAGCAGGTCCAAGGCCGTATTTGGGACAGTACTTCTCTCTGTGTCCGAAATTAGTGCATAACAAGCACTGTCGAGTGGGTCCACCGGCTTCGGACTCATCCATATCATTCCGGATTCGATGCGACTTCCGTCTTCCTCTGCTAGTTCTCATTAGAGCGGGATCCGGAACATATGTCTTTCCAGTGGGTTAACCTTGTTGAAGTTACCAACTACCCTAAATCCTGTCATCTCCCCGGTCCAAGTTTGAACCACTGCATCCTTCATGTAATACGGAGACACGAAACTGATTGGGTTCATCCCCATCTGCCCACAAACTGCTAGCACATGAGAACATGGGAGGTGAAGCAATCTCGGTTTATTGCACGTGCACTCGCACGTTGGGGGTGCATCAAGTCCAATGCTCACCTCATGGGTCTTAAGCTCATTACCCGCACCAAATCTTTCAGTGGGTAAGCGTACCTCGTACCTCGGTTCTTGATTACCCATACGAACGACTGTGTGCAACCGTGCCTTCTTTATCTTCTTGTCCATGTACTGTCTTATTTTTTGGCAGTAAGGTGTGTTGGGGTAATACTCAATATGCTGGACAGCTTCACGACGTCTATCTCTGAAATACGTTAATGTCCCTACCAAAATTCCCTCCACCAGTGCTGTTGGTGGCAAACTCATATTCCCTCTGAGTACAAAATTATACACCTCTGCAAGGTTGGTAGTCATGGTGCCGTACCTAGTTCCATGTTCGTCGTGCAACAAAGACCATTTCAAGGGAGGCTCTTTCTCTATCCACTCTTCAAAATTCCTGATTCGTTTTCCCGCCTTTCTCTTCGTACCAAGTGGGTCAATTCCAGGCAAGTTACACAAACCAACAGGATCTGAATCATCCGTCTGCGCTGCAGTGACCTGTTCCGCCTGGAGCTGCGTAGATACTCCTTGAGCCTGTGCAGCTCTTCTTTCCTTCACTTGTTTCCTTGTGAATTCAGTCAGCCTTTCCCACAAAAACTGATACTTCCTCTCCTGATTCTGATTGTAGAGTCTTTTAAACAAATTCATCAGCCGCTTACTTTTAAAGCATGAGTAAAAGTTAGCGCCTAGATGGCGCATACACCAGCGACTCTGCATGTCAGTCCATGGTGCTTCTTCATCCACGCCGGGTTGCTGCAGTGTCTTTATAGCCTTTAGCATACCAGCATGTCAGTCATGGAGGATGCAGACATTTGGCCGAGTCTTCACAACTGCCATTTTCAAATTCCTGAAGAACCATAACCAGCTGTCATAATTCTCACCCTCGACGAAGGCAAATGCAATTGGCACGATCTGGTTGTTGCCGTCCACACCTATTGCGGTCAGGATCTGCCCCTTGTACTTGCCTGTGAGAAACGTGCCATCCACGTACAACAATGGACGGCAATAGTTAAAAGATTCGATGCATATGGCGAATGAGAAGAACAATCGGCCAAACACATCATATTCAGGAATCTCCTCCTTTTTTTGTAATTGGACTATAGCATATGTGCCAGGATTCCCTCTCCTTCAATGTGCTAACAAGACGGATAACATTATCATAAGTCATAAAAACTCCCAAACCTCTCCTCTAGAGCCCTCTGCTTAGCTCTCCAGGCTTTCCCATACTTAATGTTGGTTTTCCATCTTGCTTGACTGTTCTTATGATGTGGTTCACTACCATGTCTTTCTTGTCCACTATCTCACTGAACAAAAGACGTGCAATGAGAGTTGACGTTAGGTTTGGGTGATCTTTGAGTTGACAATTAATTTCACAAGTGTGTGGCACGACGTCTGTCACCACCCACACAACCTCATACCGCGGTAAGTGACCATGCACCCGTGAAGGATAACCAATGTCAGTACAGCTCATTGTCAAATATTGCTTATTTGATACATCAGTGCGGAAAACCCTCTGTGTGGACAATGCCCACTGAATCACGGCTTCCCTTAACTGCTGCTTCGTGCTGTACTGAGCCCCAATTTCAATGTTATTCATGTGGTACTCCCAGGACGATTCATGACCATCATGCACAGCCGTGACATTTGACTTGTCCTGGTTCCAATAACCAGGAATAGGTACATCTTCCCCATCATTTTCATCTGAATCATCAGAATCTCCTTCATCAGAATTAAGATCTTCGGCGACGCCATCCTCGTCTTCATCCAACATCGCGTCCTGCACTGTTCCTGTGTGCTCATCCGCATCAGCCTCCCCAATTTGGGTAGGTCCTGCTGACAATGCTGGTTCGTAATGAACAGAAATTTCTGATAGCGATGGTTGATGGTACTCAACATGAGTTTGACCATTCCCTCCTGTCGGTGATGGTTCATAATGCATAGGAATTTGGGCAGTATGCGAACTAGTTGCTTCACTACTCTCCCCTTCAAAACAAACGACAGTAGGACTTCTGGTTTTGTGCATCGGCGTTTGCATGACGCTAGCCAAGAAACCCACTGCTTTGTCCGGTCAAGCGGCAACAACTCCCAGTAAATATTTGTCCGGGATTTGGTCCATAGCGACTGAATCCTAACCGTCCAGAAATTAGGATCGTAACCAAAATTCACCGTCAAATAGCACTGGACAGCGCTAATTTCCACTTTCTCTGGCTCTGTCAACTGAATCTCCAAATTATCAAATTCACGAAGATCAACCCCTGACTCAGTTGCACGGACTGTACCGGCACCATAGTGCACTACAATATGTACCACTTCCATTACCTAGACAAAAAATTTCCATCGTCAAATACTACACACCGGATATATCTAAAAATTACAACCACCACTAATATTAATCCGAATCAAAATATACAATATATCTAACCGACAAAATATATCTACACTGCTAATATTAATCCTAATAAAATTATACGATATATCTAACCGACGAAATATATGTACACTCTTAATATTAATCCGAATCAAAATATACAATATATCTAACCGACAAATATATCTACACTGCTAATATTAATCCTAATAAAATTATACAATATATCTAACCGACAAAATATATCTACACTACTAATATTAATCCGAATCAAAATATACAATATATCTAACCGACAAAATATATCTACACTGCTAATATTAATCCTAATAAAATTATACGATATATCTAACCGACGAAATATATCTACACTGCTAATATTAATCCGAATCAAAATATACAATATATTAATCCTAATAAAATTATACGATATATCTAACCGACAAAATATATCTACACTAATGCAAACAAATATTATACATCTACCCACAAACTATATTCAAATTTAACCTAAAAGATTTAGGGATTAGGGTTTACCCTTGACGCGTGTGTAGCTCCCGCTGCCTGGCTTCAGTCTAGCACCACCACCACTGCATCAACCCTCTCCTTGCCCAACAACAGCATGCACCACCACTATCCACCATTGTTGACCACCATTGCTCCACCTCCACACCCCCAAACGCCTCCACAAACAGCTATCCCATCAACAGATCGGGGATGCCCCAACCCTTCTCTACTCTAGTTTTTGAATCTGTGAGCTTGTGGGGATTTTTTCTGGGTATGATTCGGTGCTATTTTCGAACCAGAGAGAAAGAACAGAGGGAGAGAAGAGGTCGAGCGGAGGAAGAAGAAGAGAGCCGGGCGCGGCCTGCTTATCCAGCAGGTTTTGGCGTGGCCCGTGCCGAAACCCTGCTTTCGGCAGCGCTCGTGCCGAAAGGCGTGGGCCACGCCTGCCACCGCGGTCTGCGCGCATGCACTGTCGGCTGCGGCCCTGACGAAGCCTGACTTTCGGCCCCACCGATGCCGAAACCTGGCTTTCGGCGTTGCCCGTGCCGAAACCACCCGGCCGTTGCCGACGCCGCGCTATTTTCCAAATTCTGGAAAACGCGCGCTATTTTCCGAATTAATGTTTAAAAAAATATTATTTAAAAAAAAATCCCAAAGCCGCATCAGAACACATGAGCAAACAGTTAGGCAGAGCTAGGCAGGAGGATTGCAGAGAATGCAAACGTCACGTGGCTTATCATGCCATGAGATGATACTCGCGTGTCAGTGCGTCACTGGCTCCCAATTCCAAAGGACAGATCTGGTCTGGCTGGAAAATTTTAGTCACGAAGCTAATAATAACATACCGCTATAATGTGTGTTTGACCTGACATTTGTAATGTTCGATGGTTTCGTTATATGAAAATATTAAAGCTTGTATTATGTAAGAAAAAAGGTCACTTTTCTTAGATAAGTCAACTTGTAGGAGGTTTGAGGAGAAAGCCAAACGACCTTCTATATTGTACCGAGAATACAGAAGGTTGTTAAATTTTTGTGGGTGTTACAGCTTCAATGTGTAACATGGACACCTCAACCATATTGTTCTAGCTTGTACATTGTTTATCAATTTTATCACACTAAAGTTGGATACAAATGCAAATGGCAGCTATGTTTATTCTTAAGTTTCTTATTACTACCATGTTGCTATCTTAAGAATGTTAGAGAGCATCTCCAAACCCTATTTGTTCGAACGAGCAGTTCGGCTAGTGTTGGACATGAGAGAAGAAAAGAATCTACCCAACCAGACCTATCACTTCCCCCTATATATGCGGCATGTCCGACACCCCCACTTTCAGCCCATATCTAGGGTAAAAATGAGGTCGTCCAGGTAGTACATCATGTCGGACGCGGCTCACCCTAGACCATTTTTTCTTTCCTCTCTTTGCACCAATCATATGCAATGACCGGACAATTCGGGGACAAATTAGGCTTCAAAGCGGATGGGTACGAATGTGTCCCTGACAAAGTGAGGGGCCAAAATAGATCAATCCGGTTAGAGGTGTTGTTAGCCATCTATAGAGTTATTAACTAAAGGAAATCTGAAAAAATTTGTCTGACTTAAAAAAAAGATAGATCGTAGTTGTGATATTTGGAAGCATGTTTTTCTTGTTTATCCCATGTTAATAAATTTTATTTTTTGAAAACACATTGAGATAGCCATTTTATATTAAGTATTAAAATGTACTATGAGAAGAATACAAAATACAATTGTACACAAGATTTTCAAAGTGGTTGGATGCATCAAAATAACGCAAGGAGTAATGTACATAGTACATCCAAATACGTTACTCTGCAGGCACACACACCTGACCCTGGATCTCGGTCAAAAGCGAGGCTGGTTGGGTCAAGTCAAGAACACACCAATTGGCAGTTTAGTACTACTACAACGCATAGATAATTACAAAAGCTCTGTGCTCTGTACATTTGGATAGATCTTAGTACCATGCTAAACGTAACAATCAAATCCCCAAAATACTCATAGTAACTTGAAAATAGAAGGGGGGAAATTCTGCAAAGCAACGGTAGCAAAGCTGGCGTTACCATTTCTTATTCTTTAATTTCTCCTGGCTACTTGTTAAACATGGCAAGAAAGCTCGAGCGCGTCGGCATCGTCTGATGCATTGTCTGTCTCCAACCCAAAGGCAGAAAGAGATTGTTGAAAAAGAAAAGCTAGAGAGGTACAGATACAGGACTGAGCTTCGGTGACTTATAGTTCACAAGTCACCAAGCGACTTGCGCCTCATCCGTCCGTCCCTTTTAGATCCAACGGCTGAGATTCGTCCAAATCTACATGTAAAAAATAAACATATTCAGAAAAAATTGAAAAAATTCATGTCGATGATATATGTTTCGTTTTATCTTTTCTGAAAGTTTCATGCTATTTAGATGAATGGCTTGGGAATAAATAGTGTTTTATGTTTTGATCTAAAAAGGCCATGTATTCACAAATCGTTGGTCCAAATCAGATATAATTTTCACAGAATAGCTAACAAAGCATTTGTGTTTAACATGAATTTTTTCAATTTTTTCTGAATATGTTTTTTTTTTACATGTAGATTTGGACGAATCTCAGCCGTTGGATCTAAAAGGGACGGACGGATGAGGCGCAAGTCGCTTGGTGACTTGTGAACTACAAGTCACCGAAGCTCAGTCCACAGATACAAGGGGGAGGTTGCCATTGATAGAGACCACGAGCTGTTCTCGAAGCCACCGCCGCTCTGCAGGCACACACACCTGACCCTGGATCTCGGCGCTGCCATTGACGCTGCCACTTGCCCCGTCCTCCTAGCTACCTACCTACCTACTAGTTACTACTCTTGGTCCTAGCTAGCTCGTCAGGCGCTCGGATTGGATTGCTTTGGTTCGAGCTCCATCCGCTCCCTGTCAGTGTGAGTGCCTCTGTTCGTGTTCCTGGCTTTGCTTCTTGATCTTGATTTGGTGCGAGAAGGATCTAACTTCGATGGTTTGTTGGGCTCTGCTGCTTTCTGAAGTTCTTGGATTTCTTCTTCTTCTTCTCTGTTAAATTCGTGGTTTCTGCGAGGTTTTTGTGCGAGAAAGATCTGGTTTTCTTCGTTAGGCTGAAGCATATGATTTTCTTGATAAAATGTGACCAAATGTTTCTTTATCTGTCTACCATTTTGGTGATTTAAAGCGTGCTTCGTTTCCATTCATGGCATTGCAGAAAAGATCTCGTCTTGATTTGTTAGATTATTAAACGCTACCCAATCCTGCCGTGATTTGCTCCGGTAAATATCCTTGCGAGATTCCTGCGAGATTTCTATTCGCGGCGACTTTGTCTCGATGCCGTTGTCTCTTGCTGCATTTGAGCCCCTAGTCCTAGTGGCCGGCCATTTTGGCTCTTCTTGCTGCTCCTCTTATCTGGCCACATTTTGTTACTGTCACAATCAGTTACTATCCTTTTTTACTCTGATTTTCGGGCTGTTTCCTAACATGGGGCATTACGTTTTCCAGTTCAGTTGTTCCAGCAATTTGCATCTGCATTTGTAAACGGTTTGGTGCTTGAATGCAGAATTGGGTACTTGCAAAGGGACTAGAGATTGGATTGTTCAGTGGAATTGGAGATGGAGAAGAGGGTCGCCCCTCCATTGCCGTCGCCCAAGTCGGTAGAGAAGTCCGGCAAAGACTCAAGATCGGGGGATGCTAACGGCGGCGCAAACGCTAGCACCCCGAAAGGCGACAAGGAGAAGGGAGTCAATGTGCAAGTCATCCTTAGATGCAGGTGAGGAAGGAGAGAGCTCAGTAGTTCTAGTTCACAGGTTCAGTGTCATGCTGTTTCTGTGCTCACAGAATGTGTGCTGCTTTGATACATTCAGGCCCCTGAGTGACGATGAGACAAAATCGAATACTCCGGTGGTGATCTCGTGCAATGAGCGCCGTAGGGAGGTTGCTGCCACACAAGTTATCGCCAATAAGCAGATTGACCGGACCTTTGCCTTCGACAAGGTATTAGATCATCTTCCACAATCACTTCTGCTAGTAGGCCATTACCTCACTGGTGACCTCCTTCCGGTCACCTGTTTTGCATGCCAATTGTTGTAGTGTACTTCATGTATGCAAGTTTTGACTCAAATTTAGTCTAATGATCGATTCCAAGTAGGTATTTGGGCCGTCATCAAAGCAGAAGGATTTATTTGAACAATCCATCTCACCAATTGTACATGAGGTCCTTGAGGGCTATAATTGCACAATTTTTGCTTATGGGCAAACTGGTACCGGGAAAACCTATACAATGGAGGGAGGTGGAACAAGAAAGGCCAAGGTAAATATTTTGTACTGCTTGAAATCAATTAAAACATGTACCTCTGGTCTGCATGTTCCTTAATGTTGGCTGGTTCCTGTATGCAACAACCAGAGTGGTGAACTCCCAACTGATGCTGGAGTTATCCCGAGGTCCGTCAGGCAAATTTTCGACATTCTCGAGGCCCAGTGCGCGGAGTACAGCATGAAAGTTACCTTTCTTGAGCTTTACAATGAGGAGATCACTGATTTGTTGGCTCCTGATGAACCGAGGTTCCCTGTCTTACCTGTCTCTGATGACAAGACAAAAAAGCCTATTGCCCTTATGGAAGATGGGAAGGGTGGTGTTTTTGTTAGAGGGCTTGAAGAAGAAGTCGTGTACTCTGCTGGCGAAATCTACAAGATTCTTGACAAGGGTTCTGCAAAAAGGCGCACTGCGGAGACATTGCTGAACAAGCAAAGTAGCAGGTCACACTCCATATTCTCAATCACAATTCACATTAAGGAATTGACTCATGAGAGCGAGGAGATGATCAAAATCGGGAAGCTTAATCTTGTTGATCTAGCCGGTTCAGAAAATATATCACGTTCAGGTGCTAGAGATGTGAGTAAACTTCAGATGTACAACCATTGATTTTTTTCACATCTATGCGATTTTTCAAATGCCAAGAAGTACTTTTGATATTCAATTGGCACTGCAGGGCAGAGCGAGAGAGGCTGGGGAGATTAACAAGAGTTTGCTGACACTTGGTCGTGTTATCAATGCCCTAGTTGAGCACTCTGGACATGTCCCGTATAGGTAACTTTAAGGGCATTCTCCTGACTGCATATCTTCTTGTAAACAATTGGTAAAGAGGGCTTAATGTTACCCTGCCTATTTCTTTCAGAGATAGCAAACTGACAAGATTGCTGCGAGATTCGTTGGGTGGGAAAACAAAGACTTGCATTATTGCTACGATATCACCTTCCGTATACTGCTTGGAAGAGACATTGAGCACACTCGATTACGCACATCGTGCAAAAAATATCAGGAACAAACCCGAGGTTACTATCATTGTTTTTTGTTTGAATAATTCATTCATGTTGATCTTCACTATTTCAGATAGTAGAAATTTAACAAGGTGTTTTGCATAGCCTAACTTGCTCTTCTTACTGCGAATCCAGGTGAACCAAAAGATGATGAAATCTGCAGTCATCAAGGACTTGTACTCTGAAATTGACCGCCTTAAACAAGGTCCTTCCTTGTGCAAATTTTGGTATATTGAATGCTAAATGCTATGCATCTTCCACTCACCCGGTCTCCTATATGTCTTCAGAAGTGTTTGCGGCTAGAGAAAAGAATGGCATATACATTCCAAGAGAGCGCCACCTCCTAGAGGAAGCTGAGAAAAAGGTCTATTTTAAATTTTCACTTAAACCCATGTTAGATTTGTTCAGGTGAACTGGACATAGCTTTATTCATCATCTCATGTTTTAAACGTAACTTTTTCACTCAGGCCATGGCAGAAAAAATTGAAAAACTGGGAGCTGATCTAGAGGCTAGGGATAAGGTTAGTTTTTCTATAAGCATTTCACAGCAAACCATTTATTTTATTGATGATTTGATTCTCTGCAAATTCTATGGCAGCAATTGGTCGAACTAAAAGAGCTTTATGATGCTCAAAAACTTTTGAGTGCAGACTGGGTGAAAAACTCGAAAGACTCAGGTACCTCAAAGTTTCCACCTCATGGTTGTGCAGTCGTCTGTAATTACATTACATATATGTCATTCTGTCTGCAGAAAACCTTGAGGGCACCAGGAATGCTCTGCACGACTTGGAAGAAAAATACAATGAAGCCAAGTCTACCATCAAAGAAAAGGAATATGTCATATTTAATCTTCAGAGCTCAGGTTTGTTGAACTAACTAATTATTCCCTGCAAAAACAGGAATTGACCCATTACTGCAAGATTTCTTTGGCTTACAATTACTGGTAAATGAATTATCAGTTGTTGTCAATTCTTGACATTGAATTAAAAGTCTGGTCTCATCCTGCTTGATTTCAGTTAGCCAATGAGTGTCTATTTACTGGATCTAGTGATATTCAGTGAGACTTACTCTTGTTTTTGCTACAGAAAAATCACTAGTAGATTGTGCATATAATCTCCGCGCGGAATTAGAAAATGCAGCAGCAGATGTTTCTGGGCTATTCTCCAAAATAGGTTTGGCATCCCAACTGATTAACCCTGATTTGTGATAGACCCGGTCTCACTTCAATGGTCATTGTTCCTGAATACTGCAGAGCGCAAAGACAAAATAGAAGATGGAAACAGGTCACTTGTGCAGAGATTTAGATCTCAACTGACCCAAGAGCTTGATGCCTTGCATAAAACCGTCTCCACTTCCGTCATGCAGCAGGACGATCACCTCAAACAAATGGAAGATGATATGCAATCCTTTGTATCTTCAAAAGATGAGGTAATTCAGTTTTCCATCTAATTTGTACTTAAACGTTTATCTCGTGTAACTGCTGTGTATATGATATGCTTGAGTTACCCTATATTTAGGCTGCACAAGGGCTAAAGGAGAGCATACAAAAACTCAAAGCCCTGCATGGTTCAGGTATTACAGCGCTGGATAATTTAGCAGGCGAAATTGACATAAATTCTCAGACAACATTTGAGAAACTGAACTCACAAGTACAATCACACACATCAGCTCTTGAGGAAGTAAGTTTGTTTCTTTTGGCCAACTTATGCTGCAGTGAGTATAACAATATTTCTGACTGATCTTCCTGTATATAGTGTTTTGGAGTAATTGCTTTGGGGGCGGACAACTTGTTAAATGAGCTTCTGTGTAGCCTTTCGAAGCAAGAAGAGCGACTAGCACACTTCGCCAACAAGCAGAGGGAGGTCTGTAATTTCTTTTAAGCGCTAGACTATTTGTATTATGTTAAGCCATTATTTTCCAACTTTTCTGTTCCTGTGTGCAGGGACACCTAAGAGCTGTGGAAGCGTCACGGTCCATCTCAAATATTACTGCTGGTTTCTTCCACTCATTGGATGTTCATGCATCTAAACTCACTAGTATTTTGGAAGAAACACAAGGTGTGCAGGATCAACAACTTCTTGATCTTGAGAAGAAATTTGAGGTTATTGCTACGATACTTATTACATTCGGTATGCAGTTAATAAGATACTGTAATTTCTTGTAATAATATAATTTGATCATTTTTTTAACAGGAGTGTGCAGCTAATGAAGAAAAGCAACTTATAGAAAAGGTGGCAGAGATGCTTGCTAATTCCAATGCAAGGAAGAAGCAGCTGGTAAGTACTATCCATGGTATATGTTAGCTTGTGGCCATCTCAGTGCTAGTAATCTAGTATATGACGTGATACCAAAAAAAGTTATGTGCTGCGGTGACTGATCGATAAGTTGAACTATTCCAGAGCTGCTATAGATTGTTAATCGTAGTTAACATTGCAGGTCCAAACAGCTGTAGGTAGCCTTCGAGAGAGTGCTGTAAACAGAACAAGTCAGCTGCAGCAAGAAATTTCAACGGCCCAAGATATCACCTCAACCGTACGGGAAAAGTGGAGCTTTTACATGGAAGAAACCGAGAATAATTACATTGAAGATACCACTGCAGTCGACAGTGGACAATCTTGCTTGGCAGAAATTCTTGTGGAATGGTCAGTATGGCTTGCTGTTGTATAATTTCTGCTATGAAATATGGATGTTTCAGTGCTTAATATTTGCCTTTGAAATTTGCAGCAAAACAAAGACGGGCATGGGTTCACAACAATGGAAGAATGCTCAGGATTCTCTTTTCAGCCTTGGCAAAGGAAATGTGGAATCAGTAGATAATATAGTCAGGTATTAGCATAGACAATTGTCATGGAAGATTATAATGTTTTTCGTATCTTAAGCTACCAGCGATAAATAGCAAGTGGTCATGGTGTGTGTATTTTACCAGGACGGGGACAGAAGCCAACCAATTGCTGCGCTCCAAGTTGTCGTCTGCAGTATTGACAACTCTTGAAGATATAGATATTGCAAACATGGCCCTTCTTTCTTCCATTGACAGTAAGATCTTATGGTTTGAGTTACTGATACACAGGATATCATAGATTCCCCTCGCCTTGATGACTACTGATGTTATTTCAGGCTCGCTGAAGGTCGACCACGAGGCATGCGCAAACATTGTTTCCGTCCTCACCCCGTGCCACAGGGAAATAACGGAGTTGAAGGGTGCACATTGCAACAAGGTTGTGGAGATAACCGAAAATGCAGGGAAATGCCTAGAGGAAGAATATGTGGTGAGCAGTCATGAAAAGTAGAGATTGGTGGGAAGATCTTGTCTTATCTCTGAGAGTGAATGACCAAACCTGCATTGCATCTTCTTCTTGAACATCACAGGTGGATGAACCGTCGTGCTCAACGCCAAGAAGGCGGCAGATCAACCTGCCAAGCGCCGAATCGATCGAAGAGCTCCGAACCCCAGACTACGAGGAGCTCCTCAGGTCGTTCCGTGAGTCGAGGGCTGGGTGGAAGCAGGGAAATGGAGACACGAAACATCTCCCGGAGGCGCAAGAATCCACGTCACCATCGTCGCCCAGGGATGCAAGAGTCCCCCTTATAGCAAGAAATTAGATTCATCCAAAGCATGTACAAATGATCGATTTGTTTACTTTAAACCCAGTTGGTTTGCTGTTGATAGTGCCATCCATTTGATTGATTGCTATTTTTGGTTGAGGAGTTTCCTGTTATGCTGGTCAGCAGGAAAGAATATGTACACTTACTACTGCATCAGTAGATCTAATGTAATATATGTATTTACATAGGTAACACATAGAAAGAATAATATATTATTTTAGTACCAATTAATTGATGATCTCCTCCATGAAAAACAATAATTTATAGTGATACGATGACTAAATCCCTGGTGAAAAATATAGTACTTGACGAGGTGTGGACTCGGCAAATCCCAGAGTTGTGTACCCCGGGTTGATTGAGGGGGAGAGAGATGAGCGCTGGTGATCACGACGGCTGACAAGCAAGGCGTTTACCCAGGTTCAGGCTCCTGGAGGATAACACCCTACTTCCTGCTTGTCTGGTTATTGATGGTGAGCTGTGGCTACAATGGCGAGATGGCAATCTCGCTAGGGTTTGTGTGGCGGCTATGAGCGTACCCTAGACGAAGGACCCTCCTAGCCTTTATATGGTAGGCTAGGTCTCAGGTGAACGGTGCCGATGGCGCTTACAAGCATGGCGGGGTCGCATGACCTAGCGTCGACTATCTTGGGCCGCACGTCGTCCTTGTTGGGCCTTCCTTGGGCCCTTGTCATAAGGTTGATGGGCTTGGCGTGACCCAGGTATCCCCACCGTGGGGTAGTCGAAGAGTGACCCCACGACAGGAGCCCCCGAGTGCTTAGTCGAATCGTAGAGTCGGGTAAAGGACTCCTTCCTCCTGGGCACGCCGTCGGGTTCCTGAATGAGATGAGTAAAATTGGTCGACTCCTGCCGTTCAGGGCTTATGGAGGATTCCTTAGTCGAACTGTCACTTCCAGGGTAAAATACCGTGAGTACAGCCTTAGTTGGTGATTTTCGACTGCTATTGTTATGAGTCACTCGGGAGCGCGAACAGCGCTCCCGATGGGAGTAGCCCCCGAGATTAAGCTGAATTGCTTGCAATTGAGGTTAAACTCAATTTTTCTTCAGTCGAAAAAGCCCGCTCCCGATGGGAGTAAAGAAGGGACTCTACTTGGAGTCGCGACTGGCTTTGTGTGACTTACTGTGTATTCGGCGGTTTGGCTTACTGCAGGAGTTTGTTCAGCACTTGTAGCTTACTGGATGTTCTTGCACTCGAATGAAATGTTCGAGTTCTCAATCAGCTCGTTGGCTTACTGTACGAACTTATTCAGCTCTGAGAGCTTACTGAATTTTCTTTGCACTCGAATGAAATGTTCGAGTTCCCCATCAGCTCGTTGGCTTCCTTCGCCTTCGTGGTTGACGTCAGCGCTGACGTTTTTGACGCAGTCTGTGTCCGATGGGACGTGACAGTGCGGTCCCACTGTCAGTATTGGCTGGAGACAGTGGTTGCCGCTTTTTTCTGACCGTTGGGCGCGAAAATTTCGCGATGTGATGATGGCGCCTTGATTCCCGCGCGTAGTGGGCGGCGTGGCCGTCGACGGTTGCTATCTCCGTGCGACACGTGGACGGCCAGATGATGTTGCGGAGAGCGGTTTCCGCAGGGATGGCCAGGATTAACTGACCGCGCGGTACTTAATTTTCACCGCGGCGGTGAACAGTTCATCCATCCCCATTCCGTCATCGTCTCCACTGCTTCGTTTCCACCATTGTTGCTCCTCTGCTAGTTCCTTTCCCCCACCCTCCATGAGCAAGGCCGTGATGAAGAGGGGGAAAGCTGCTGCTGGCGCCGACGCCGCCGCCGAGGCGAGCGTGATGAAGAAGCCCGACGGCGATTGGGTCAAATCGTCGGTGAAGAAGGCCGACCTCGAGGCCCTACGCGCGCAGGGGCTGCTGCCGCCGGTAGACCAGGCGGCGGTGCGCGCTCCAGGGAAAGAGGTATTTCCCGCTCCTCGCGAGGGGGAACGCGTTTGCTTCGTGGATTTTCTTCCGCGGGGTTTCGGGTTCCCCCTCCACGATTTCGTCCGTGGTCTCTTGTATGCTTATGGGATTCAGATCCACGATCTGACTCCCAATAGCGTCTTGAGCATCGCGAGCTATTTCGTGCTCTGCGAGTGCTTCCTGGGGATCGCCCCCAACTGGCTGTTGTGGAAGTCGCTATTCCTCGTCAGGAGGAATGTGGGGAAGAGTAAGCAGGTGTACCCGGTTGGCGGCTTCGGCATCCAGGTGCGTGGCGACACCTCCTACTTCCAGATGAAGAAGTCCGACTCCGTCCAGGGCTGGCGGAAGAAGTGGTTCTACATCAGGTGCGACCAAGCAGGGCTTCCTGGATTCGCGGCTGATCGCGAGTTGCGGAAGACGAACGCGTGGGCGCACCCGCTGTCGAAGGAGGACAGGGAGGCGATTCAGCCCTTGCTGACGCTACTGCGTGGCCTTCTGAAGAGTCTTGGGCGCGAGACAGGTGGAATTCACCTCATCGCCACCTTCTTCAGGCTTCGGGTGCAGCCGCTGCGCAGTCGCGTCCACCCCATGTGGGCGCGTGAGGATGCTGGCAATGAGCTTGATGATGACACAGTCGAGTCGAGGGTGAGGAGCATCACCAGTCTCCGAGCCGCTGACCCGTGCAACGTCAAGTGCCCAGTCGAGCCATATGGGCCTAACAATCCTGTACCTGAGGTGAGCTTCGCTTGCTGTGTCTTGCATCTTCTGTTGAGTCGTTTTGCTTGACTCGAATTCTTCATTTGCTGGCAGGGTCGTTCGAGCTACGTCAGTCTCCCTCCGTTGATGGAGAACGGACCTCACGAAGAGGCAGAGTTCCCCGAGGACGAGGGTGATGACGATGAAGTTCCCTCCGCCACCTCTCCGAGTGAAGAGTTGGAGGATGATGAAGACGAGGAGCCGCTGCGGAAGCGGCAGAGGCGAAAGGGTGGCGACGCTGGTTCTGCCTCGTCGCCTGTGAAGGAGGCGGGTGTGATCGAGGAAGAGACGAGCGAGTCCTCCTCGGGTACTAAGCACCCGAGTGATCTGGCGGAACCGTTGGTCGTGCCTCCACTCGGCTCTGCGCCGCCGATCGAGTTTGCGAGGATGGCTTCCGTCTCCTTGGGGAGCGAAGATGATGATGTAGTCAGGTTAGTCGCGTAACCTTTCCTTTGTTTTTGTCGAGTGTGCTTTTTCACTTGCGGGTCCTTGAATTGAGAGTTCTTATGACAGCGACCGTACCGGCGCTGCTGTTTCCTCCCCTCGTGAGATGGAGCACACTTCTGCTCCCATGATCGAGCAGACTGTGAGGACGCCCGGAGAGGAGGCTCTGGCGGGTGACGTTTTGGCCTTGAAGGCTTCGACCTCCGCCGTGCCTGAGAGGCCTGCTGATGCGACTCCGGTTGACGCTGGGCTGCTTGAGCATGTAAGTGTTCTTCGATTCCTTCTGCAAGATCTGCTTCGGGTGCGCGTACAGCGCTCCCGATGGGAGTAGCCCCCGAAGATGCGCGTGACTGGAACAGTCGGGCGCAGATTGATGTCTTGTGTTTCCTGCAGCCATTTTATCGCCAGCAGATGGAGGGAGCCGCGACCTTCGTTCGCATGGAGCAGGAGAGGGATCAGCTCCGCGCTGCTCTGGAACAAGCGAATAGTAAGTATGAAACCTTGTGTTCGAGGATTGCTTCGACTGCCTTTATTGCTAACTTTGTTCCGTTGATCCGTAGGCGAGAAGGAGAACATGAAGGCGCGGGTCGCAAAGCTGGAGAAGTCACTGGGTGAAGCCCAAGAGCGGGAACAAGCTCGGGATGCTCTGGAGAAGACCCAGATCGACCGCTTGCTCGCACTCGCGGATGTTGTTGGAAGTAAGTTTTTCGGCTTCATGCCTACTTTGTCTTTTGTCGACTTCTGGCGCCTTATGGGTGTGGATTTCCTTTCGGCAGAGAATTGCGGAGGTGCTCCTCCAGAAGGGACTTCTAGCGAGAGTGTCGGTTTGGCGCAGGCTGTTGGCTTCGTCGACCGCGTCTGCGCATATGCATCGGCAGCGCTGCAGCAGTCGGCGGCGGCCCTGCAGAAGTCGACGGAGGCCTTAGCGACTGTGCACCGGAACATCTTTCCGAACCAGCCACCACCAGCTGCTGTTGACGCACTCGCGGCTCCATTCGAAGGCAATTCGAATGTCCTGGCGGACTTCACGCGCGCGCAGACGGTACGCGGCTCAGAGCTCACTTTTCAGCTGCTTCTTGGTCACCAAGTCGTAGGTGATTTTGAGAAGGTTGTCAGCGACTTCCCTCGGAAGCCTGATGGCAGAACCGCGTCCCTTAGCGGTGTGAAGGTGCAGGCGAGCCAGCTAGCTGCGAAGTTGGTCGCCACCTTCGAGAGGAGAATTGCCAAAGCTGCAGAGTTGGCTGCTAGGAAGAGCCGTTCCCAGTCTGAGTCTGTAGTGTAGACTTTTTCCTTTTTAGGACTGTGCTTCTGCTTTTGGGCTTGAGTCTGTAATGCACTTTATATTGTGCGAGTGAACATGCTGATGATGAAATGTGAATTCACTCCCTCGGGGGTGCAGTCGCCGAGTATTTTTTGATATCTGGCTTGAATGAATTATGTTGATTCTTTTCCTGGCTTGACGCTGTCGATTCTTGGCAGTCTGATATGGGCGAAGCTCCTGATGTTGCTGGAACGACTGGCGCGGGCGATGAGGAAGATACCACTTCGGCTGCGCCTACTCGTCGCCGCCGTCAAGCTCCTCCAGCTCCTGTGCGAAGCGTAAACGACCAGAGAGTGCTCACCTTCATGAGGAACAAGGTGGTTGAGCTCGAGTCGAAGTTGAAGAATGCTGAGTTGGAGCTGGAGCGATTGAGGTCGCGGCCCGTTGCGCCGTTCTCCCAGCGTGAAGAATTTCTGCTTGGCGAGATGGACCTGATCGGTCGACAGTTGCAAGGTTGGACTCTTAGCGTTTTTCCTTCGGCTTCTGTGTCTACTTGCTATGCTCAATGCTTGGCCTTGATGCAGATGTCAACTCTGACCTGACGGCGGAGCAGCTTCGAGTGGACGAGCGGGTAGAGAAAGAGGCCGCCGGCGACTCACCCGAAGCGCGCCACTTTTGGTCAAACAAGTCCAGAGGTAGTATACTGGCACGAATGCTGGATCGTACCTGGCGGGCTGCTGTACTCTTAGAAGGTTGCAGAAAAACCCTCTGGCAGATCAACAAGGTGTACTTTCCTCACAACGAGCAGCCGAATGGACTAACTGCGCTTCTGGAGAGGTTCCGTGAAGGCGGTGCGTTGAAGGAAGTCGTGCACGCTCAACTTGTTGCCGGGGCGAACGTGGCGTTGGCGTATGTTCGAATGCACCGGCCTAATCTTCCATTGCACAAAGTGCTTGACGGATTGCCTGGAGAGGGTGAGTATGCCGATACCCTTGCGGCTGCGCGCCAGATGATTCAGCAGGTCCAAACCTTCAGCGAGCACCTTGTTGGGCCACTCGATGCGCCAAAGGGCGAGCCTGTAGAATAGTAGCACTGGAGTGCTGTTGTATAGCGTTAGCTTGTAAAAGAAATTTTTCCAAGTGGAAATATGAGTGTATGTATGTCGAGGTGGGGGTAGCCCCCGAGTTAGTAAATTGTATCTTGTAGCCGTCTGTGAACCTGTATGGCGCAGCCCCCGAGCGGATCGGGTGTGGCCTAGGATTTTGTGAGTTTAGACGCGTGCGGCGTAGCTCCCGAGTGTTTCGAGTACGGTCGAGGATTTTTTTTGAGCTAGACCTGTATGGCGCAGTCCCCGAGTGCGTCGGGTGCGGCCTAGGCTGGACTTGGACCTGTATGGCGCAGCCCCCGAGCGCTTCGGGTGACGACCAAGGTTTTCGACTTGGACCTGTATGGCGCAGCCCCCGAGTGCTTCGGATGCGGCCTAGGTATGGCTTGGACCTGTGTGGCGCAGCCCCCGAGTGCTTCGGGTGACGGCCAAGGTTTTCGACTTGGACCTGTGTGGCGCAGCCCCCGAGTGCGTCGGGTGCGGCCTAGGTTGGACTTAGACCTGTGTGGCGCAGCCCCCGAGTGCTTCGGGTGGCGGCCGAGGATTTTTCGAGTTGAACCTGTATGGCGCAGCCCCCGAGTGCGTCGGGTGCGGCCTAGGTTGGACTTAGACCTGTGTGGCGCAGCCCCCGAGTGCTTCGGGTGGCGGCCGAGGATTTTTCGAGTTGGACCTGTGTGGCGCAGCCCCCGAGTGCGTCGGGTGCGGCCTAGGTTGGACTTAGACCTGTGTGGCGCAGCCCCCGAGTGCTTCGGGTGGCGGCCGAGGATTTTTCGAGTTGAACCTGTATGGCGCAGCCCCCGAGTGCGTCGGGTGCGGCCTAGGTTGGACTTAGACCTATGTGGCGCAGCCCCCGAGTGCTTCGGGTGGCGGCCGAGGATTTTTCGAGTTGAACCTGTATGGCGCAGCCCCCGAGTGCGTCGGGTGCGGCCTAGGTTGCACTTAGACCTGTGTGGCGCAGCCCCCGAGTGCTTCGGGTGACGGCCAGGTTTTCGACTTGAACCTGTGTGGCGCAGCCCCCGAGTGCGTCGGGTGCGGCCTAGGTTGGACTTAGACCTGTGTGGCGCAGCCCCCGAGTGCTTCGGGTGGCGGCCGAGGATTTTTGAGTTGAACCTGTATGGCGCAGCCCCCGAGTGCGTCGGGTGCGGCCTAGGTTGGACTTAGACCTGTGTGGCGCAGCCCCCGAGTGCTTCGGGTGGCGGCCGAGGATTTTTCGAGTTGAACCTGTATGGCGCAGCCCCCGAGTGCGTCGGGTGCGGCCTAGGTTTATGTTGCTTTTTGACTGAAAAAGTAAAGTGGAGAGCTTGTTCCATAAATCACTTCATTGATTTTTGCGAGCAGGCCGCCTCATTAAAACCCTTCCAGTCCCCTCAGGTACCCTGGTAAGGGAAAGAGTGCGTCTGAAACCTGCCGCCTTGACATGTATGCTTTGTTACAACGGGGAGTCGACTAGGCATAGAAGCGTCGCAGCTGCGTGACATTCCATGGGTTGTGGCAGACTGTTCCTGTCTTCGAGTCCTTCAGGCGGTAAGCTCCTCCGCCGATTGCTTCTGTCACAATGTATGGGCCCTCCCATGGGGAGGCGAGCTTGTGCACCTTCTTCTGTTTGAGGCGAAGGACCAGGTCGCCTGGAACGAAAGCTCTTGGCCGCAGTCGCCGTCCGTGGTAGTTGCGCAGGTCCTGCTGGTACACAGCTGAGCGAGTGAGGGCGATGTCGCGTGCTTCGTCCAAGGTGTCCATGTCGTCCTCGAGTGCTTCTTCTGCGTCAGACTCGTCGTAGGCCACCACTCGAGGTGCGTCGAACTTGATGTCGCAGGGCATGACCGCCTCTGCACCATAAACCATGAAGAATGGCGTCGATCCACTTCGTGAATTTGTCGACTGCCACCAAGAGATGCGTGTGTCCTCCTGGCGAGGACTTCTTGAGTGGACCCACCATGTCGAGCCCCCATTGAGCAAAGGGCCAGGCAAGTGGGATGGTCTTTAGCGCTGAAGCTGGCGCGTGCGGCTTGTTGGCGAATTCCTGGCAGCCGAGACATTTCCTCACGAGTTCTTCTGCGTCTTGCATTGCGGTGGGCCAGTAGAACCCGGCTCGTAAGCTTTGGCCACTAAGGCACGACTGCTGGCGTGATGCCCGCAGGTGCCTGTATGAATTTCGAGTAGGATGGCTTGACCGTCGACTGGATCAACGCACCTTTGCAGGACTCCTGAGATGCTTCGCTTGTATAGTTCCCCCTTGATGATGGTGAAGCCTTTCGAACGGCGAATAATGCGCTTGGCTTCGACTGAGTTGACTGGCAGTCTCTGGTGCAGCATGTACGCCAGATATGGGCTCGTCCAGGTGGGCTCGATGAGCAGAACCTCCATTGGCTCCTTCTCTTTGCCTGGCGGGTCGGCGGTGCTCGTTGATGGTGTGGAGGATCCGGGCGTGGGTCGAAGTTTGACAGACCGCTGCGTGATGCGCTCAAGGAAGACGCCGGGTGGCACCTGCGCCTTGTCTGAGCCCAGGTTGGCGAGGGCGTCGGCTTCTCGTTGCTTTCGCGGCCGATGTGCGCAACTCGCAGCCGTCGAAGGTGCCCTCCAGCTGGTTGTACAGGTCTCTGTAGGCGATCATGTTGTCGGCGATGGCGTCACAGGCCTTCATGGTTTGCTGCACGACGAGGTAGGAGTCGCCGTAGATCATGAGGTGAGTGGCGCCGCAGTTCTTGGCCATTCGCATGCCATGGATTAGGGCTTCGTACTCAGCCTCGTTGTTGGAGGGTGTTGGGAAGTCCATCTGTAGCACGTACTTCAGCTTGTCGCCTTTGGGGGAGATGAGGATGACTCCTGCCCCGGCTGATCTGAACTTTTTGGAGCCGTCGAAGTACATTGTCCATGCGTTGGACAGGTCGGGGACATCTGGCAGCTGGGCTTCTATCCACTCGGTGGTGAATTCTGGGAGCACTTGGGCCTTGATTGACTTCGGGTGAGCGTATTTCAGCCCCCAGGGTCCTAGCTCGACGACCCACTTAGCGACTCGTCCTGTCGCGCATTGGTTGGTCAGGATGTCGGAGAGCCCGGAGGAGCTTACCACCGTGATCGGGTGCTCGGAGAAGTAATGGATTACTTTCCTTGAAGTCATGAAAACTCCGTAGGCCAGCTTCTGGTAGTGCGGGTAGCGCTGCTTGGACAGGGTCAGCACCTCGCTGAGGTAGTAGACAGGTCGCTGGACAGGGTGGCTGTGCCCTTCTTCTTCTCGTTCGACTACGAGTACCGTGCTGACCACCCTGTTTGTGGCTGACACGTAAAGGTATAGCGGCTCGTTCTCAGTGGAGCCACCAGTACTGGGGAAGTCGTGAGTGTTTTCTTGAGTTGGTCGAACGCGACTTGCGCTTCTTCTGTCCACTCGAACTTGTCTGTCTTTTTCATCAGTTGGTAGAAAGGCAGGGCCTTTTCTCCCAACTTACTTATGAACCGGCTGAGAGCTGCGACTCGGCCGGCTAGGCGTTGCACCTCGTGAAGCTTGGTCGGTGCTGGCATTGCGAGTATGTTTTGCACCTTCTCAGGGTTGGCTTCGATTCCTCTTGCAGAGACGAGGTACCCAAGCAGTTCTCCGGCTGGCACGCCGAAGACACACTTGTCTGGGTTCAGCTTGATCTGATACTCGTCGAGGGCGGCGAAGACCTTGCGGAGGTCGGCGATGAGGGTGTCCTCCTTGCGGGTGGTGACGACGATGTCGTCGACGTAGACTTGGACGATCTGCCCGATGAGCCCTTTGAGGCATGCTTGCATTGTGCGCTGGTACGTGGCACCAGCGTTCTTCAACCCGAAGGGCATCGTCTGGTAGCAGAAAACGCCGTCGGGTGTGATGAATGCTGTCTTTCCTCATCTTCGACGTTCAGTCTGATCTGCTGGTAACCTGAGTAGGCGTCCAGGAAGGACAGGCGTTCGCAGCCTGCAGTCGAGTCGATGATCTGATCTATCCGCGGGAGCGGGAAATGGTCCTTGGGGCAGCATTTGTTGAGGGCGGTGAAGTCGACGCACATGCGGAGTTTCTTCGTCTTCTTCTTCTCCACCAGGACTGGGTTGGCGACCCAGTCCGAGTCTTGATCTCTCGATGAACTTGGCATTCAGCAGTCGATCGATTTCTCTGCTGATTTCGTCTCGCTTGGGCCCGGAAAAGCGTCGCATGGCCTGTTTGACGGGTCTGGCGTCCTTGTGGACTTTTAAGGAGTGCTCGGCGAGGTTCCTGGGTATTCCTGGCATGTCAGAGGGTTGCCATGCGAAGATTCTCCAGTTCTCACGTAGAAACTCGACGAGCGCGCCTTCCTATGCGGGAGTCAGACTCGACGATACTTTGACCGTCTTGCTGGCGTCAGTCGGTGGACCTGATGGGTCGTTGTGTCGTCAGCCGCGTTGAAGGCAGCGTCCTTGGCTGGTTTCTTGCGGGCTGGGAAGATGGTCTTGTCGTTGTCGACTGCCATTGCCTCGAAGTGCTCTTCGACTCCGAAGAACTCGGAGATCTTGCTGAACTCGCGGTCGCAGCTGTTGGAGCGGTCGAAGTCGCCGTGTACCGTGATGACGCCCTTGGGTCCAGGCATCTTGAGCATGAGGTAGGCGTAGTGAGGTACCGCCATGAATCTGGCGAAGGTTGGGCGCCCGAGTATCGCGTGGTACTGCGACTTCCAGTCGACTACCTCGAAGTCGATCGACTCCCTCTTGAAGTTTTCGGGTGTGCCGAAGATGACATCGAGTGTGATCGTTCCCATGGGCGTGACTGCTTGCCCTGGTACTATGCCATGGAATGTAGTCTCTGATGCTGCCAAGTCCGTCGTTGGCCTGTTTATCCTTCTGAGGGTGTCGGCAAAGATGATGTTAATGCCACTGCCTCCGTCCATGAACACCTTTTTCAGGGTGTAATCCCGATCAGAGCTTCGACTACCAGGCGGCGTGCCCGGGTCGTGGTACTGCAGGCGGGTGATCTGCTCTGGAGAAGGTGATTGGTGTTTCTGATCCTCTCAGGTAGTCTGGTACTGCAGGTGGACAGGTGATGGCTTGGAAGACTTGGCGGGTGATGAGCTTCTGAGCCTGTTTGAGGGACGCCCCTTCTGTATCATGTTGAGTTGTCCGCGTGCCGCTGGATATGCGTCCTGGATCCGGTGGGGCTTCTTGCTGCGGCTGCTGCTGCTGCAGAAGGCTCCCGCCGCCTGTGCTGGATTAGCGACTGCGGGTGGGGTGCTGCCTGGATGGCCAGCTGCGCGGCTGGCTGCGCTGCGGGTGCTGGAGTGACTATCTTCTGCATGGCTTCGTATATTTTACGTGCCTTTCGACAGTCCTTCAACAGGTGGTTGGATCCCCACTTGCCCGTTTCCGGGTTCCTGAACATGTGGTGCCTGCAGGGTTGTTCCAGCTCTTCCGCTGGGCTTAGTGTGCGTTTCTGCCACTCGCGTTTATGGCCTCCGTCGCTGCGGTAGTTGCTGCCGCCGCTTCGGTTGTACTGCCCCTGGCTGTATTGGCGACTCTGGTCACCGCCGCTTCGACTGTACTGTGCATGGCTGTATTGGCGACTGCTGTCGCGCGCTTCATCCTCACGGGGGGTTTGGAATCCCGCCGCTACTAGCTCGATTGAGTCGTTGCCGTTGTAACGCGGCTTCTTCTTGTGGCGCCCTTCTCGCCAGTTGCTTGGTCCGGCTTCGTCCTTCGGGGAGTAGTGTGAACTATTGCGGACCGAGTCCTCTCCGTCTGCCCACTGGTTTGCTATCTTCATGACCTCGATCATGTTTTTCGGCCGGAGCCTACCAAATCCTCGCGGAGGTCGCGGCGGGAGACGCCGTGCATGAAGGCATCCATCACTCGGTCCTCCGAGGTGGTCTCCATGGTGTTGCGGAGCAAGGTCCAACGCTGGATGTATGACCGGAGCGGCTCGTCTCGTCCTTGCTTGCATGCTTGTAACTCGACGAACGTCGTCGGTCTCGAGTACGTCCCCAGGAAGGATTTAACGAAGGCTTCCGCGAACTCGTCCCACGTCCTGAAGGCGTTCTTGGGTTGAGTGTTGAGCCACCCGCGTGCAGAGCCCGTGAGCATCAGCTGGATGTACTGCATGGCCGTAGTCGAAGTACCGCCCTGGCAGCTGCAGGCTATGAGGTAGTCTTCTAGCCAGAGTCTTGGGTCCTGCTTCCCGTCGTACTTGACTGCTTCTGCCGTGAGCTTGAAGCCCTTGGGCATTCTTGTGTCGCGTATGTTGAAGCTGAAGCATGCGGCGCCGCATGGCTCGTAGTCGCCGTCGTTGCGGTCGTAGTCGAAGTTGGGCGTGCTGACCGGGCGCTGGGTGCGGCTGCGGTCTACCGTCCTTTGCGTGATGACGTTGCGGAGGTCTTCACCTGGCTGCGGTTGTCGCAGTTGTCTTGTCGCCGGGGCTGCGAGTGCTGCGGGCTCGTGGTCGCGGCGATCTCGATCTTCACGCGCTTTTTCTGTCGGCGCCTTGTTTACCAGTGCGTCTTCGAGTGCCTTGATAGACATGATCTGCTGCTTGTGGAGGAGAGCGCGCGAGTCGCCCTCTGGCGGCTGTGTCAGCCGCAGGTATGTTTCGACTGCCATGAGTGCGGCTCCGGGTGTCTTGGGGACGGGTATTCCGTCTGCGTCTTCTATGTATGATGACTCGAGGTTGCGGGTGACTCTAGCGCGGTCGACCTCCGTCATCAGGGGCACGCGGGCTCTGTGGCGCCTTGCTCCTTGCGAGACCTCTGTTGAGGCAGTGAACGAGTAAGCGGCCCTCCTGGCGCTCGACGCGTCGGCCTCCTCCTTGCGTCGGAGGAGCTCGGCCTTCTCTGCGCGGAGTCGTTCGCCTTCCTTCCGCAGCAGGTACTGGACCGCCATAAGGTCCTCCCGGGGTGCATCCGGTGGGGGGTATGTGCCTTCCTCGACGTGCTTCAGGGCTTTGATTGCCATGTCGCGGGTGATGGTGAGTCGTGTCACCTGGTCCGGCATGACCACCTCCAGTGGGTATGCGGGTTCGTCGTCGTTGCCCTGCGGCCTCTGGCCGATCATGAAGACTTGCGCGGGGTAGATCTGGGCAGCGGGATGGACGCTGCCACTGCTGCTTCCTTCGTCCGAGCCGTGCTCGGAGTCGAAAATGGCCGCAACGTGGTGGGTACCACAGTCGCTGCCGCGGTCGTTTCCTTGGAGTTTCGTGATCTTCGCCGCGGTCGCGAGGAGTGATGTCGCTGTTGTTGACGTGGGCGCGATGGCTTGTTGACGATCTTGTAAGTCGATGGGACGCGAGTGGCGCGGTAAGAACGACGCGACCTTCGTTGCGTGCGAAGGCGTGGTTGACGTAGTCGAAGTTGATGCAGATCTTGGCCTTGTCAACGACGCGGTCGAGGTAGTCGAAGTAGACTCGATCCGCACGGTGGTCGACGAGGTGGTCGACGTAGTCGTAGCAGATGCGATCTCCGTGGTAGCCGGAGACGCTGGTGGCGCGGCCGCGTTGGGCGCGATCTCTGCCGCAGCGGAGGCGGTCGGAGTAGTCGAGGCGGACGCGATCTTCTCAGCAGTCGAAGACGCTGTCGCCGCAGTCGCAGCAGATGCGACCTCCGCAGCAGGTGGGGGCGTGGTTGGTGCGGCCGCGGCAGATGCGGGTGCCACCACCACAGGCGGTGCGATCGCCGTGGATCTGAGTACTCCACAGCTGTCTACGAAGTAGTGCATGGTACCGAAGGTGAGGCACATACCTACATGCAGATCGGCGTACACCGAGCGGTGGGCCGGCGGGTGGAAGGTGTACTCGAAGGAGCCGAAGCAGATTGGCTCCTTGGTGATGCAGACGTCGGTCTTCAAGGTTGATGGAGCCGGTGCGACCATGATTCCAGCGCTCGTTCTTTCCCACAGACGGCGCCAATTGACGAGGTGTGGACTCGGCAAATCCCTGAGTTGTGTACCCCGGGTTGATTGAGGGGGAGAGAGATGAGCGCTGGTGATCACGACGGCTGACAAGCAAGGCGTTTACCCAGGTTCAGGCTCCCGGAGGATAACACCCTACTTCCTGCTTGTCTGGTTATTGATGGTGAGCTGTGGCTACAATGGCGAGATGGCAATCTCGCTAGGGTTTGTGTGGCGGCTATGAGCGTACCCTAGACGAAGGACCCTCCTAGCCTTTATATGGTAGGCTAGGTCTCAGGTGAACGGTGCCGATGGCGCTTACAAGCATGGCGGGTCGCATGACCTAGCGTCGACTATCTTGGGCCGCACGTCGTCCTTGTTGGGCCTTCCTTGGGCCCTTGTCATAAGGTTGATGGGCTTGGCGTGACCCAGGTATCCCCACCGTGGGGTAGTCGAAGAGTGACCCCACGACAGTACTCCAACGACAAAATCTTTTCTGAAAAATATAATAATCTGATGACTAAATCTCTGTTGAGAATATCGAAACCTGATGACTATCGGTAGGTCAACCTCCTGGCATGGATCAAAATATGAATGAACATGTAAACGTAGTTACATAAACATATATTGATCTGAAAACTTGAGAAGAGAGCTACAACTGCACAAAGCCGCTAGGAAAAAAACTGTAAAAGCCTCTGTTTCTTGACAACGATGTACAAGTACAAGGGCAGAACAAACAAAAAACTATTCTGCTGCAAAATATTTCGTCGAGTGGGAGGCCTGATGCTAGGGTTGATAAGTGGCTGCCGCTTCATACCCTACAAAGTAAAACAAGTCGTCAGTATGAGCATTATGGATGAAGGAACAAAAGGATTTGTACTAAAAGTTGTTCGGAAATGCGTGATGCCTGTAGGAATCTAATGAAACAGACAAGGAACTAAAACTGTTCAAATCACTTGATAGATGCTTCCAAAGCTCACAATCACTAAAAATCTAGTATAAAGAACTGATTTAGGGCCATGCCAATGACTTGATTTAATATCAATAATTCAATATGAAGAAGTACAGACTGCATGATTAAGAACATAAGACCTTTGGCAATGACAGACAATTGCAAATTGGATGGCAACTTTCACACACACTCAAGCCCAGAAGTGCCTTAATTAGCCTAAACAAAAATTGATCTAAAAGGCTACAGGTCACTACTATACATCTTTTCCAGGAAGGGAAGCTACAAGCTGGTGATCACTGTGGAAAGTAAGTTATAAACGAGAAATTATATGACTAAAACACATCATGTGAGTCATAGATCTAATAAGGCACGGTTGAAACTATGCTCCAGCAGAAAGTACAATTACACAGTTTTGGGGCCAGACAAGCTCGAACTTACATAAACCAACAGGTTTCATACAACAAACGATCACCTGGCAGTTTCCAATTTATATTACTATAAGATAACGAGAAGGATGAAATAACACTAAACAATGAAATAACTGACGATAAAAGTAGAAGAATGATTCAAAAAAAGTTTTAGTTTCTGCAGCAGTTACCTAATCTGGTGCTCCAATATGTCCTTCTAAGCATTATTAAACTCCTTGCCGGTGGAGTCCACAGGGAGTGCCATACTGTTACTCTGTCCTGGGGTTCTTGCTGAATTGCTATCAGCTGTGTTGCCTGCTGTTGCACCTGCTGTAGGTCTGGAGGTACCAATATCTGGCCTCGCATCATTAGAAACAAGCTTGCCTGTTTCTTCATTATTTGTTGATGACGGAACAACATCAAGATCAATTTCACCTTTTAGATAACGATCAAGGTCACCTTCCAACCCACCGTTAGATGGATCCTTATCTTCTCCTGATGCTGTAGGCTCTGCATCATCTTCTTTTGTTTTTTCGCGTTAGGGGTGCCATCATCCTCTAGGTCATCGTTTCCTGCACCAGCCTCTGCAGGATCTAACGAATCTTTCCTTGGCCTCTTCCATTTTTTTGTGGATGATGTGCCATCATCCTCAAAATCTTCCTCCTCCCTACCCCTGTGCAGATAGGTCCACAATTTTTTGTCATTATCATACAGCACACAAGGATCACGCTCATAATGCAAGCGATCAAGAGCACCACTAACAACTTGATTAACAGCAGCCTCTTTATTGGATTCTGCATGATTAAGGTACTGGGAATCTTGAGAAGTGTACAGACATCAGCTCTTGTTCCAGTCCTTCCAGGCAACCTAGAGGCAGCATCTCTTACAAGACAGAGAATAGTGACATGCGGAGGGCGATCAGGTAAGAGCATGGGATGTCCCCTAGCTTTTGCTGTGGGCTTCCCGCCTCCCCTTCTCAGAGGAGCAACTATAGATTTCTCTCCATCAGCAGCAGTATAGCAAAATGCTCTATCAGGAATTGAGTATCTCAAAAATTCCTCACGCTGGAAATATGATCTTGCTTCATCAGAGCTTGGGCTTATTGTGTTTAGACTTTTCTGCGCCCTAAGGTCCTTGAATCTTTCCTTCAAATCCAAATTTGCAGGATCTGGTGCTGGAGGTGGTGGTAGGGATCCTATTTGCTTGAGGGTTTCCTGACCACTTTTCAGCCAATTAGCAAATGCATCAACCAACTTCACAAGCATCTTGTGCGGTATACCCCATGCTTCAGCAGAAGTTTCTTCATTAGGATCGCTATATGAAGTATCGGGAGGCAGTGGACCAACCCAAAACCAGCTTTTGTTTGACTTGTCATACGAAACTAGTGCTTTCCAGCCCTTTGCACCTAAAGGAGCTGTTCTAGATGACAGTACCTTGAGCACTCCTCGAACTAAATCCTGAAGGGGCTCCTGTGTTTCAAGTATGCTGGGATCTCCAGGATTTGCTTTGACCCGATTAACAATATCTTGAACAGTTAGTGCAGGCGAATTGCTCAGCGCCGCCTGCTCTGCAGCACTGGTATCTCCAACCTCATTAGCCTGTTGTGGTTGCTGCTCTGTTGCACTTGGCTCTTGAGGCGTTTTGCAAGGTTCTTCACTGTTGAACCATTTTCTGCTCTCCTCCCCATCAGGTTGCTTTGCTGCCACTGTAGGAACCTCAGTAGGGGTGACCATAGCTGCCACTGGAGGAACCTCAGTAGGGGTGACCATAGCTGCTACTGTAGTATCCGTAGTAGGAGTGACCATGGCCTTCTTAACGGCGGTTAGAAGATGTACGACGGAAAAAGAAAAACCGGTATGGATAGTTGGTGTAATTGTACATACTTCTTCTTAGGTTTCTCAGGTTCTACTGGCACCACAATAACTTCTGGCACCACAGGAGCTGGCTCCACTACAGTAGTTGCATCTGTAATCGTATCTGTCTTCTTTTTACTTTTCTTCTTCAAGCTGCCACTGATTTCCACAGCATTTGGACCAGATGGTGCATACTCACCATGCTCATCCAGGCTTGTAACCTCAACTCTTCCTTTTTGCCTTTTGGACCCAGAGCTGTAACTTGCTAGGGGCACGTTCACTCTTTCAGAACCATCAAAATCGCCATTAGAATCTTGGACTGCATAGCCTGCTCTACTGGCCAGCCTCTCTGGTGACCTGAATGATTCATCTGCTTTATCGTTGACATCATGCGATTCAGATTTGTCATAACCATGCATGCCCAGATTGGCCATCCCTTTGCGTTTTCTCTCATTCCTTGCTCCTGGAGGTCTCATCACTTCACTGATCTGTTCTGCCACCTCCACATGCACATCGCGTAGATAATCATGCTCTGTAACCTTTCCTCTGTGCACCCCTTTGCTGTGAGTCTGGTAGGGTTCGAAATCTGCAGTAGCGGCAGGATAATTCATTTTGACCGTTTTGCCAAGTTTGCTTGGCTTTTTGGCACCATATGCTGGTCTATGAAGATCAGAATATTGAAGTTCTGGCTGTTGTTCCACAAGATTCATGTCCGCCCTATCTTCAAACTGTTCTGATGAATCTGATTCTGTCTCCTCACTTTGAACGTAGGCAGCTTTGCTCTCGAGTCCTTGTGGCCAATCCTATCATACTGACTACTGGATTTAACTTTAATCTTCCCCTGTGACATCTTGACTCCAGGATCAGACCAAGAATGTGCACCATTCATCTGTTGCTCGATACTTCTATGGGACTTAACCTTCATACCATGACCAGCCTGAGGTTTCTGCTCCTGTAATCACCTAGAGGCTGCCCTCTCTGCCAGTCATTCAAGTTATTACCAGCTGGCCAATCCATCTCCTCTTCTTTAGGAGCTTTATTATTCTGGACACTTTTTCCACCATATATCCGATCTCTCTCCGTGTACTTTGCAGCGCTCCTTGCGGTCTCAGGATATGGGGGCTCAAATGATGCTGCTAAGGTAACTCCTCCCTGGTTACCAATTGCACTCCTGCCATGGTAGTGAGAACTAGTATGGTTATCACGGTAGTTTTTCGCATAAGGATTGGTATCATAGGCTGTAGCAATTTCCTTCTTCTTCACTGGCTTCAACAGCGCTTCTGAGATCGGACCCTAGGCAAATCCCTATCATATCCCCCCAGACCCAGGTCATCTGAATCAAGGCCATCAATACTCCTGCGTGGCTTCCCTCTATGCATATCATACCCATAAGCATTATCAGGACGAGAAAGCTCGGAGAGAGCGTCACGGCCGATGTACTCCTCACCGGAACCTTTTGACGCACCCAACCGCAGCAGGCCCTTGGACTTATCCTTCTTCTTATCTGGCCTCGGCGTGTCATGAACTGCTCCGCAGACTCCCTGCTCTCAGAGTCGGTCTCTGAGCCAGCAGCCCGGCGGACATCCAAAAGAGCTTTCTGTTTCCGGCGTGCCTTCATCGCATCCAGCGCTCTGAGCCTCTCACCAACGCTGTACCCGTCACAGCTCTTCCAGCAGTCCTTGGCCTCCCAGAGTCCGCGCACCATCGCATTGTGGTAGCTCTGCAGGTGGTAGTAGTGCTTGCGCCGCTCCGCAAAGCGGGCGCCGCGGCGGTACAGGACGATCCTCGGGTCGCAGAGGCCGCCCTTGAGGCGCTCGAACAGCGCGGCCAGAGGGCTCCCGAAGTGGAAAGTTCTCGCCCGAGAGCAGCTCGACGAGCGTGCGCGCGAAGGTCTCCTGGTCCAGGTCGGGCAGGAAGGCGGAGAGGCGGAGCCGGTCGTCCTCGGAGAGCAGGCCGTTCCAGGCGTCGAGCGAGAGCACGCCGCGGAGGCCGTCGTCGAGGTCGCAGAGCTCGAGCGGCACGGCCACACTCTGGTCCCCGACCTGGCACATCTCGGCCCCCGCCTCCCCGAGCTGCGTGATCTCCAGCTCGTCAGAGCCCATCCCGGAGTCATCCTCCTCCTCTTCTTGTTCCTCCTCGGCTTCCTCCGGCTCCTCCCGGTGGCCGCCGCCATTCTCCTCCTCGCGGAGAACCCATCCGCGTCGGAATCGTGGAACGCGGTTGCAGGGGACTGCTCCTCCTCGTCCTCCGTGGCCTCGGGCGAGCCCTCCTCGCCGGCGCCGTCCAGCCTGGGGACCCTGGCGCCGCTGTTCCTCACGATCGCCATGGCCTCCTCGCAGCACCTGCCAAAACCAAGCGAAAAGATTCGGCGCCGGTTTAAAACCCTAGCCGCCGCCCCCCGAATCCAGTCCACTCCAAGTACCGCGAATCGAAGAGAAAACAGAGCGCCGAGCCAAGAAACTCACCGGAATCGCAGCACCGCGGATGAAGTCGACGGGGGAAGCGAAACCCTAACCCTAGGGCGGCGATGGGGAGTTGCGGGTGGGGGAAGTGGGGGCGGAGGGGGGCGGGGAGGCGGATAAATAGTGGGTGGGGCGAGGAAGACGACGGGGACGTGGCGGCCGCGGGGCCGTCGGATTCGGGGGAGATGGCCAGGTGGGAATACGGAGGAGGCGAGGGGGCCGGGCGCAAAAGTGTCCGGTCCGAGTAGGGAGGGGAGGGGGAAGGAGACGGTGGAAGGGGGAAGAGGGGAGAGACGAGGACGAAGGGGAGGAAGGGGAAAGAGAGAGCTGGTGGGCCCGGCTTGTCTGACCGGCGGGCCCGGGCGGAAAGGGGGTGTTGGGTTTCTGGTTTTGCGCGGGAACTTAGCTGGGATTTGCAGGTCGAAGGTTAATCTCGCTCGACTTCTTTGAACTTAACTGGGATCTTTGAAAACATATGCCCATAAATGAAATCTCTAATCAAAACTTCATGTTTTGACTATACAAACTTGAAATCACATAATGATCAGCAAACTCACTTGCTAAATTAACAGCCGACATAGACATAAAGCACCAATATGTGATGCAATCCAATCTGTTATTAGAAATATGGATTCATAATTTATCACTGGTCATTTTTCATCAAACTTCGACACCATAAATTTCAATAAAAATGTCACTATTCACCATCAAAACATTCACTGAGTAAAACAATAGATTGTCATCCACATTGGTGACATCATAAACATTCATCAAAGAAAATCTGGAGATTCACCATGGTATCCCCAAATAATAACATTTGGTAAAATAAATTACAACACATGACCATGATATCACATTAAAATTCTCTAAACAACAAGCATCCTTGTTCAGGCAGCCAACATCATAATGGGCCTTCAGTACTTTTGCTAGTGCATGTCAAAATATAAAATGCACCAACACCTTACTTAGCATCGTGGCTCAAAAAATTTAGGACACGCTGTGTGGTGGGGAAAAACGAACCATGCTTCCTCTAGATTTTTTCTTAAAGCGGCCTCGGCCCATTAGATATGATCACATCATCAAGAAATACCATAATCATGGCATCAACATAAACTTCATGCTCAAATAAAATCTCCGAACAAAAACTATAGATAGATATACTCATAAGAGAGTGTATTTGTTACCCCCCGGGACTACGCCTCCCCTCTAGCTATTGTTGTATGTGGGCCTCAGATTTGGATGCCGACGTTAGAACTGAGACATTGGCATCTTAAAGCAAAAAATTTAGGTAACGAGTTTACCTAATCACCTAATATTCGTCGATTGGGGCGCCTCGAATTTAGGTAATGAGTTTACCATTGTTTTGACTCTGAAGGTTGGATGATTGTTTTGTTAAATCTCGAACTGTTGGATTTACACCTCGTTAATCCGATCTCTTTTTGTTTGTGAAGATGCTAAGCAGTGGAGCTCCATGTAATCCGGTGGATTTACATCATGTTACCCAACATTCTAAGAGGGGGGGGGGGGGGGGTAATTCTTTGGGTTTAGACACAAGATTTCTCACTATATCAATTGCCTCCGTAAGTTCTTTGTTTCGAAACGTGGGCTGCCCGAAATAAACCTTAAATAAGGTCAAATTATCAGCGATGGTTTCAAAAATAAATGTCAATTAACCAGCAACCACGCATAACAAGTAATCCAACATACTTAGACCATAACACGTATGTGTCGCTGCTAGCGCTAAGTTGACGAGGGAATATCTCCCCGGCAACAGCCAGAAACAATGCTTGTACGTCACACGTCAGTTGGGAACCCCAAGAGGAAGGTATGATGAGTGCAGCAGCAAGTTTTCCCTCAGTATGAAACCAAGGTTTAATCGAACCAGTAGGAAAACGAGGTTGCTTCGAAGGTGTTGGTGAAGGAGTGTAGTGCGGCGCAACACCAGGGATTCCGGTGCCAACGTGGAACCTGCACAACACAATCAAATTACTTTGCCCCAACTTAACAGTGAGGTTGTCAATCTCACCGGCTTGCTGAAAACAAAGGGTTAAACGTATCGAATGGAAGATGATGTTTGTTTGCATAAAACAGTAGAGAACAATGATTGCAGTAGATTGTATTTCAGATGTAAAAGAATGGACCGGGGTCCACAGTTCACTAGTGGTGTCTCTCCAATAAGATAACTAACATGCTGGGTAAACAAATTACAGCTGGGCAATTGACAATTGATAAGTGCATATAACATGCATGTGTGAGTTGTGGTGTCTACTATGAGATTCATTTGGGCATTACGACAAAGTACATAGACCGCTATCCAGCATGCATCTATGCCTAAATAGTCCACTTTCCGGTTAACATCCGTACCCCTTCCAGTATTAAGTTGCAAGCAACAGACAATTGCATTAAGTAATGTGCGTAATGTAAACAATACATTCATCCTTGAATAAAGCATTGCTGTTTTACCCCTAGTGGCAACAACACATCTACAACCTTAGAACTTGCTGTCACTATCCCAGGTTAAATAGAGGTTGAACCCAACTATCATGCATAAATACCCCCTCTTGGAGTTACAAGTATTCACTTGGCCAAGGCTTCAACAAGTAACGGAGAGCATGCAAGATCACAAATGACATAGACATGATAATATAATATTCAGCTCCACATAGGTATCAATATAAGTCAGATCCCAGCAAACACAACATGTAGCATTACAATAAGATGATCTTGATCATGATAGGCAGCTCACAAGATCTAAACATGATGGCACAAGTGGAGAAGACAACCATCTAGCTACTGCTATGGACCCATAGTCCAAGGATGAACTACTCACGCATCACTCCGGAGGCGGGCATGGCGATGTAGAGCCCTCCGGTGATGATTCCCCTCTCCGGCAGGGTGCCGGGAAGAGCTTCAGAACCCCCCGAGTTAGGGTTGACGACGGCGGCGGCAGCGAATATGTTCTGGATGAAAGGCTCGGTGTTTTAGGGTTTTCACGTCTCGGGGAATAAATAGGCGAAGGGGCGATGTCGGCGGACCCCCGAGGGGCCCAAACCACAGGCGGCGCGGCGGTGGGCCGCGCCGCCAGGTGGTTTGGCCACCTCGTGGCTCTTCGTCTCTCCTTCGGACTCCGTGTACGTGCTGGAAAAATAGGGACTTGGCCTTTTGTTTCGTGCAATTCCGAGAATATTTCCAGAAGTAACTTTCTGAAACCAAAAACAGCAGAAAACAGGGAACTGGCACTGTGGCATCTTGTTAATAGGTTAGTCCCAGAAAATGCATAAAAGTGATATGAAGTGTATATAAAACATGTAGCAAATGGTATAATATAAGCATGGAACAGCAGAAATTATGGATACGTTGGAGACGTATCAAGCATCCCCAAGCTTAGTTCTACTCGTCCTCGAGTAGGTAAAACGATAACAACAAATAATTTCTGAGGAGACATGCTTTCACACAATCTTGATCAATATATTGCAAGGCTCATGTCATGAATGAAGTGACTCAAAGCAATGATCTATAGTTTGCTAACAAATAGATAAAGAGTAAACAATGAATCATATAAGCAAAAACTTTTCATGAATAGTACTTTCAAGACAAGCATCAAAAAGTTTTGCATAAGAGGTAACTCATAAAGCAATAGATTCAAAGTAAAAGGCATTGAAGCAACACAAAGGATGATTAAGTTTCAGCATTGCTTTCAACTTGTAACATGTATATCTCATGGATAGTTGTCAACATAAAGCAATATAACAAGTGCAATAAGTAAACATGTAAGAATCAATGCACACAAAGTTGACACAAGTGTTTGCTTCTAAGATAGAAAGGAGTAGGTAAACTGACTCAACATAAAGTAAAAGATAGGCCCTTCGCAGAGGGAAGCAGGGATTAAATCATGTGCTAGAGCTTTTTAAGTTTTCGAAAGCATATAGAGAGCACAAAATAAGTATTTGAGAGGTGTTTGTTGTTGTCAACGAATGGTAGTGGGCACTCTAACCCCCTTGTCAACCAGACTTTCAAGAGCGGCTCCCATGAAGGACGTTATCTCTACCAGCAAGGTAGATCATCCCTCTTCTCTTTTGTTTACACATGTATTTTAGTTTCTTTATAGATGACACTCCTCCCAACCTTTTGCTTACACAAGCCATGGCTAACCGAATCCTCGGGTGCCTTCCAACATTCACATACCATGGAGGAGTGTCTATTTGCAAATTAAGTTGCTTACTGATAAATCAGGGCAAAACATGTGAAGAGAATTATTAATGAAAGTTGTAATTAATTGGGGCTGGGCACCCCGTTGCCAGCTCTTTTTGCAAATTATTGGATAAGCGGATGTATATGCCACTAGTCCATTGGTGAAAGTCTGTCAGAAGTAAATGACAAGATTGAAAGATAAAACACCACATACTTCCTCATGAGCTATAAAACATTGACACAAATAAGGAGTAATAAAGTTTTGAATAGTTTAAAGGTAGCACATGAAATATTTACTTGGAATGGCAGGAAATACCACATAGTAGGTAGGTATGGTGGACACAAATGGCATGGGTTTTGGCTCAAGTTTTGGATGCACGAGAAGCATTCCCTCTCAGTACAGAGTTTAGGCTAGCAAGGTTGTTTGAAGCAAACACAAGTATAAACCGGTACAGCAAGAATCACATAAAAACATATTGCAAGTATTATAAGACTCTACACTGTCTTCCTTGTTGCTCAAACATTTTACCAGAAAATATCTAGACCTTAGAGAGAACAAATATGCATCCCAAGTCTCAACAAGCTCTACGGTAGTTCTCCACTACTAGGCTTTAACTACATGATGCAAGAGCTTAAACATGATCTACTTGAGAGCTCAAAACAATTGCAAAGCATCAAATCGAAACAAGACAATGATCTACAAGAATGCATATGTCTTTTCCAATACCAACTACTACATGTAGCATTTTCTTTCTTCCAAACAAACACCAATCAATTTATTTAAACATAAACTCTCCAAATGATAATATAATGCAGCAAGAGAGTATTTATAAACAAGTGCTAACAGCTCGAAGAGATGCATGAAAAACAGGAGCTAAAAGCACTGCAGTAGCTAGTTAAGAATACTCAACAAATATAAGTGAAGAACATGAGTATTCACATGAAAAAGCGGAGCGTGTCTCTCTCCCACACAAGGATTGCTAGGATCCGAATTTATTCAAACAAAAACAAAAATAAAACACACAGACGCTCCAAGTAAAGCGCATAAGATGTGAAAGAATTAAAATATAGTTTCACTAGAGATGACCTGATAAGTTTGTTGATGAAGAAGGGGATGCCTTGGGCATCCCCAAGCTTAGACGCTTGAGTCTCTCTGAATATGGTTGGGATGAACCACGGGGGCATCCCCAAGCTTAGGCTTTTCACTCTTCTTGATCACATAATATCACCCTTCTCGCTTGATCCTTGAAAACTTCCTTCACACCAAACTCAAGACAGTTCTCATTAGAGGGTTAGTGCATAATCAAAAATTCTCATATTCTGTAATGATACAATCAATCCCAAAGCTTCTGGACATTAGCTACAGCCACCAATGCTTTGTGGAGCAAAGAAATCCACACAAACACAGTAAAAGAGCGAATGCAAAACAAAAGGCAGAATCTGTCAAAAACAGAACAGTCTGGAATGACGAATTTTTTCGAGGCACTTAAGTTGCTCAGATGGATCTGGCCTAAAATAATGAAAGTTGCGTACATATCTCAGGAATATGCGTGATTTTTTCAGAATTTTTTGAATTTTCTACAGGGAGATAAGCTCAAATCCGTGACAGCTAAAAATCTGTCACTGCGCAGAAATCCAAATCTTGCATCAACTTTCAATATAGAACTTTACTTGGCACAACATTGCGATAAAATAAAGATACAAAGGAGTTGCTACAGAAGTAACAAAACTCCTTGACTCAAAGAAAACAAAAATAACAGCAAATAAAAACGATGGGTTGTCTCCCATAAGCGCTTTTCTTTAACGCCTTTCAGCTAGGCGCAGAAAGTGAAAATCAAGTGTTGTCAAGTGGCAAATCATTCAAATCATCAAAAGCTTCTTCCAACACACAGCTTGTAACAATGGGTATCTTAGATGTTCCTGGAGGTGTTTCATTACCTTTAACCGTACTAAAAGTTTTATCAATTTTAAGCTCATAATGAGTCTTTGGTTTTGGCACTTTAGGAACATACATAAACTTTTGCTCTCTACCCACATAAACTTTCTCCTTTTTAGACTTAAGAGAAGTAAAGGTTGAACTTAAGGTTTCAATAGCTTCCTCTAACTCATCAATTCTATGATTTTGGGTGTCATGGATATTATTATCCTCAAGAACAGTGATTCTTTCATTGATGGTGGCTATTGATTCATTAGTCTTACCAATACAATCAAGAAAATTTGGAAAAAAATTCTCCATAGAGTCTAACTTATTTATAACATCCTCCAAGGTGATCTCAATTTTAATATCTTTAGTGGGTGGTGTTCCTACCAAACTTTCAATAATATTACAGGCTTCTAAAGCAGGAGTACCCAAGAAATTTCCACCTGTAAGAGTGTCTAGAACATACCTATACCAACTAGAGATACCAACATAAAAGTTCCTAAGGAGGATAGTGGTAGAGTGTTTCTTAGTACATCTATGATGAGCATCACTAATTCTATACCAAGCATCTTTCAAATTTTCACCTCCTAGTTGCCTAAAAGAACGAACTTCAACTTCAGGAGCATTCATTTTGAAAAACAAAATCAAACCGAATTAAACAAGTAACTAATTTTTTTGTGTTTTTGATAAAGAGAGCAAACAAGACTAAATAAAAATAAACTAAGCAAGACAAATAACAAAGTAAAGAGATTGGGTGTGAGAGACTCCCCTTGCAGAAGCAATTCGGTTTTCCCCGGCAACGGCGCCAGAAAACGTGTTGTGCGCTAAGTTGACGAGGGAATATCTCCCGGCAAGCAAGAAACAATGCTTGTACGTCACACGTCAGTTGGGAACCCCAAGAGGAAGGTATGATGAGTGCAGCAGCAAGTTTTCCCTCAGTATGAAACCAAGGTTTAATCGAACCAGTAGGAAAACGAGGTTGCTTCGAAGGTGTTGGTGAAGGAGTGTAGTGCGGCGCAACACCAGGGATTCCGGTGCCAACGTGGAACCTGCACAACACAATCAAATTACTTTGCCCCAACTTAACAGTGAGGTTGTCAATCTCACCGGCTTGCTGAAAACAAAGGGTTAAACGTATCGAATGGAAATGATGTTTGTTTGCATAAAACAGTAGAGAACAATGATTGCAGTAGATTGTATTTCAGATGTAAAAGAATGGACCGGGGTCCACAGTTCACTAGTGGTGTCTCTCCAATAAGATAACTAACATGCTGGGTAAACAAATTACAGCTGGGCAATTGACAATTGATAAGTGCATATAACATGCATGTGTGAGTTGTGGTGTCTACTATGAGATTCATTTGGGCATTACGACAAAGTACATAGACCGCTATCCAGCATGCATCTATGCCTAAATAGTCCACTTTCCGGTTAACATCCGTACCCCTTCCAGTATTAAGTTGCAAGCAACAGACAATTGCATTAAGTAATGTGCGTAATGTAAACAATACATTCATCCTTGAATAAAGCATTGCTGTTTTACCCCTAGTGGCAACAACACATCTACAACCTTAGAACTTGCTGTCACTATCCCAGGTTAAATAGAGGTTGAACCCAACTATCATGCATAAATACCCCCTCTTGGAGTCACAAGTATTCACTTGGCCAAGGCTTCAACAAGTAACGGAGAGCATGCAAGATCACAAATGACATAGACATGATAATATAATATTCAGCTCCACATAGGTATCAATATAAGTCAGATCCCAGCAAACACAACATGTAGCATTACAATAAGATGATCTTGATCATGATAGGCAGCTCACAAGATCTAAACATGATGGCACAAGTGGAGAAGACAACCATCTAGCTACTGCTATGGACCCATAGTCCAAGGATGAACTACTCACGCATCACTCCGGAGGCGGGCATGGCGATGTAGAGCCCTCCGGTGATGATTCCCCTCTCCGGCAGGGTGCCGGGAAGAGCTTCAGAACCCCCCGAGTTAGGGTTGACGACGGCGGCGGCAGCGAATATGTTCTGGATGAAAGGCTCGGTGTTTTAGGGTTTTCACGTCTCGGGGAATAAATAGGCGAAGGGGCGATGTCGGCGGACCCCCGAGGGGCCCAAACCACAGGCGGCGCGGCGGTGGGCCCCTGCCGCCAGGTGGTTTGGCCACCTCGTGGCTCTTCGTCTCTCCTTCGGACTCCGTGTACGTGTGGAAAAATAGGGACTTGGCCTTTTGTTTCGTGCAATTCCGAGAATATTTCCAGAAGTAACTTTCTGAAACCAAAAACAGCAGAAAACAGGGAACTGGCACTGTGGCATCTTGTTAATAGGTTAGTCCCAGAAAATGCATAAAAGTGATATGAAGTGTATATAAAACATGTAGCAAATGGTATAATATAAGCATGGAACAGCAGAAATTATGGATACGTTGGAGACGTATCAAGCATCCCCAAGCTTAGTTCTACTCGTCCTCGAGTAGGTAAAACGATAACAACAAATAATTTCTGAGGAGACATGCTTTCACACAATCTTGATCAATATATTGCAAGGCTCATGTCATGAATGAAGTGACTCAAAGCAATGATCTATAGTTTGCTAACAAATAGATAAAGAGTAAACAATGAATCATATAAGCAAAAACTTTTCATGAATAGTACTTTCAAGACAAGCATCAAAAAGTTTTGCATAAGAGGTAACTCATAAAGCAATAGATTCAAAGTAAAAGGCATTGAAGCAACACAAAGGATGATTAAGTTTCAGCATTTGCTTTCAACTTGTAACATGTATATCTCATGGATAGTTGTCAACATAAAGCAATATAACAAGTGCAATAAGTAAACATGTAAGAATCAATGCACACAAAGTTGACACAAGTGTTTGCTTCTAAGATAGAAAGGAGTAGGTAAACTGACTCAATAAAGTAAAAGATAGGCCCTTCGCAGAGGGAAGCAGGGATTAAATCATGTGCTAGAGCTTTTTAAGTTTTCGAAAGCATATAGAGAGCACAAAATAAGTATTTGAGAGGTGTTTGTTGTTGTCAACGAATGGTAGTGGGCACTCTAACCCCCTTGTCAACCAGACTTTCAAGAGCGGCTCCCATGAAGGACGTTATCTCTACCAGCAAGGTAGATCATCCCTCTTCTCTTTTGTTTACACATGTATTTTAGTTTCTTTATAGATGACACTCCTCCCAACCTTTTGCTTACACAAGCCATGGCTAACCGAATCCTCGGGTGCCTTCCAACATTCACATACCATGGAGGAGTGTCTATTTGCAAATTAAGTTGCTTACTGATAAATCAGGGCAAAACATGTGAAGAGAATTATTAATGAAAGTTGTAATTAATTGGGGCTGGGCACCCCGTTGCCAGCTCTTTTTGCAAATTATTGGATAAGCGGATGTATATGCCACTAGTCCATTGGTGAAAGTCTGTCAGAAGTAAATGACAAGATTGAAAGATAAAACACCACATACTTCCTCATGAGCTATAAAACATTGACACAAATAAGGAGTAATAAAGTTTTGAATAGTTTAAAGGTAGCACATGAAATATTTACTTGGAATGGCAGGAAATACCACATAGTAGGTAGGTATGGTGGACACAAATGGCATGGGTTTTGGCTCAAGTTTTGGATGCACGAGAAGCATTCCCTCTCAGTACAGAGTTTAGGCTAGCAAGGTTGTTTGAAGCAAACACAGTATAAACCGGTACAGCAAGAATCACATAAAAACATATTGCAAGTATTATAAGACTCTACACTGTCTTCCTTGTTGCTCAAACATTTTACCAGAAAATATCTAGACCTTAGAGAGAACAAATATGCATCCCAAGTCTCAACAAGCTCTACGGTAGTTCTCCACTACTAGGCTTTAACTACATGATGCAAGAGCTTAAACATGATCTACTTGAGAGCTCAAAACAATTGCAAAGTATCAAATCGAAACAAGACAATGATCTACAAGAATGCATATGTCTTTTCCAATACCAACTACTACATGTAGCATTTTCTTTCTTCCAAACAAACACCAATCAATTTATTTAAACATAAACTCTCCAAATGATAATATAATGCAGCAAGAGAGTATTTATAAACAAGTGCTAACAGCTCGAAGAGATGCATGAAAAACAGGAGCTAAAAGCACTGCAGTAGCTAGTTAAGAATACTCAACAAATATAAGTGAAGAACATGAGTATTCACATGAAAAAGCGGAGCGTGTCTCTCTCCCACACAAGGATTGCTAGGATCCGAATTTATTCAAACAAAACAAAATAAAAGCACACAGACGCTCCAAGTAAAGCGCATAAGATGTGAAAGAATTAAAATATAGTTTCACTAGAGATGACCTGATAAGTTTGTTGATGCGGCGCCCCGACCCGACTGTTATACAGTGATGCTGTGTGTCACCGGTTAAGCGATACACCGGAGGTTAGGGTTTACCAATCCCCGGCCAAAACCTTTGGCAGGCGTTGCTCGGTATGGATCATCGGCAACGCAACACCCCGATTGATGCCTTAACACGGCACAACCCTCAATGTATAATAGAGAGATCAAGACTTGTGGAACAACTGGCACAATCACAGACTCTACGACACAAATCATTATAGTTCAACTCTTATAATAGAGGAAGATAGCAAATATTAACAACCAGAGGTCACAGACCCAACAGTACATCACGCGGAAGCGAAAATAAGTTGTTCTAAACAACAAGATCCAAATTATGGCCTAAAGAGGCCTATAGATAAACATTCCAGCGCCAGCTGTTCCGGGATGTCCCCAGCTGCCACCTGGGAACCCCAGACTACTCGTCGACGTCCACATAGAACCACCTCCGTGTCGGTGAAGTCCTCCACTGAAACCAAATAAACAACGTTGAGTTCGACGAACTCTGCAAGATTATTAGAGCTACTAGCTCGATGGATTGGCTTTCAAAGGTTTTAGGGGGTTTTGCATAAAGCTGGTTTTCTTTATAAAAGACATTGGCATCGACTAATCAGAATATTTTCAAAAGGGGATAAGAAGTAAACTCTTTTCTTTTGATCATCTTCATCAGCAACCACCATTTATCACTCCACCAGTCTACAAAGGCACCTCCCCGAATCACCCTCGAGAAAGTCAACCTTACAAATTGGTAGTACCTTTAGTACTCAGGTTTTAATCATTTCCTTTCAAGTTTTCTATGGTCTCTGAATCCGGCACCAAGTCGTCCTTAACCGTGGACACGGTTTTCGAAAAGATTTACCCTACAGGGGTGTACTGTTTTTAACCACCGTTACCGTCCGGCTCATTGCCTGACATTAGCTCTCTTCCGGGGAAAGCCGGCTTGAGTGGGAGCGGTTACAACCTTTACCTTGTTGTGACTAACCAGGATCATCAGTGGCATGTAGGACTGCCAGGATCAAATCACCCCGCCCTACGGCCACATTTTCCTAAACACCACCATCCTCATCTCAGTCTTGGCACCATCTCCACGCACACGCAAATGGAAGCTCAAACTAGAGGACCCTGGCTAGCCCCGCCCAAGTTAGTTGGTCGATAGGGATCCCATAGGCCCATCGATGGAAGCACGCTCAGTCTTGGCTCGAAGGGAGAACTCGCACTTAGGGCGAGAACGAGACAAACATCACATTCCCCGTGGCCTCTCATCCCCGCCTTTAGCAATTTATTATCATCACCACATTTTCCATCACATCCGGCCATTCCATCAACTGTTCCAACATTGAAACATCCACGGACATCTATCCTCTAGACTAAGCATGGCTAAGCAATTACATCAAGTATAATTATCTCGGCCAACACTTCAATCCTATGGATATTAGGGAGGATAAGGTAATGCAACAGATTCTAATGCAACTAGTAGGATACTCTAATCCAAGCAAAAGACATTTGAAACCGAAATGCAATATTATAGTGGGGAAAATAATTGCGAAAACAAGGAGGAGACATGCTCAGAGGGGGGATTACGCTGCCTTGTTCAGCGGGCTGGTAATACGGTTCGTCAGGGTATTGCGGTTGCACCCCGACTGATTGATCTATCGATGCATAAAAACACCGGAAAGACAACAATCAATAATCACACAAGCAAAAAACAGGTGCAATGCACAAACACATGATGGCATGACATTTTAATGCACTGAAATTTAACTAACAAGTTAAATGGGGTGAAAATAATTATTTCGACAAGAGAGATAAAGAGTCCCATATTTAATTTAATGTTTCCTTACTCCTAAAAAGTGTGCAGGAGTACTACAAATGTGTTCGAACATGCATGCGGAATGATGTTATGGACGGTCCATAATATTCGGAGCATTTTTGATATATCAACACCCTTTTCTGATAAGCCATTAAAAAGTATTGCATTTTCAGAATTCGATTAATGCTGCCATTTCAGCAATTCATTTTAAACAACATTAAAAACTAATTATTCTGTTTGGAAAAAGGTTGAAACATGAGGTAATATTATGTGCTGAACATTTTGATAGGTCAGACATAATTTTTGGATCATTAATGTTAAGTTATGGAATTTCCCAAATTCCTTCTATAATCTGCCCTTTTTCTAAAGTGCGAAGTAAAAGCTATCTCCGGTGTTTAGTTTAACATGAGAATGTGTTAGAGTGTAAGGTTTTATTCCACTGACATTTTGATACCTTATTTGCAAATTTTGGATCAACAGTGAATAAGGTTGAATTTTCAAAATGGAGTTCTTTTCTGCCAATTTTAGTTATTTTAATAAAACAGCAACTAAATTAAATTTAGTTGGATGTGTGAGGTATACCAATAGACTCACTTTATTTTTCTGAACATTTGATATATTATTTGTAATTTTGGACAAGTATTCAAGGAGTATTGAATTTACAAGTTTAATAAGATTTCTGCCTTTTATTTATTTTTCAGAGAAATTAACCGAAGCGTTTTCTACCGCGGGGACTGGCTTAACCACGTCACTGACGTGTGGGCCAGCAGCCCGTAGGCTGCCACGCAAGCACGCGGCCCCACGGCTTTTGTGGTTTGACAGCGTGCGTGGCCACGACTGGGCGGCACGCGCGGTGCCGCGGCGACGGCGAGCTCTGCTCCGGCGGAGGAGCACGGCGCGGGGACGGATCTCGGAGCGTAAACGATGTGTACTACTACG